>CM040240.1:163810664-164310703 GCA_022545495.1 Chrysanthemum lavandulifolium | reverse complement strand
ACGACCGCTTTGGACAATGAAAGAGAGAATTGGAAACATGGATCCCCCCCCGTTGAAATGTTTTTTGGTAGGCAACAACCCAGGGCCTTGAATCACAGAAATAATTTTGCAATGGGATTATTCCCCTTTTCAAACCTTAAGGCATTTCCGAAATTAGTTAAAGACAATTTGCCTTTGAAATTATTCCACCGCCTCTTTAAAAACCTTAATTTGTGGCAACTTTTTCTTTCCAAATTTTAAGGGTTGATTTTAGTTAAAAAAACCAATTTTTGATTCGTAAAAAACATTTTTAATGTTTGCAACAACAAACCTCAATTTTTAAAACTTGAGTTCTGAACTAAACTTCTTTTGTTCCAAACTTTTTATTGTTTTTATTCCTTAAGATCCTTTTTTCGTAATCCATCCTTTTCATTGTTCGGTTTTAATAACATTTTTAACATTGAAGAACAAACATTAAGGCTTCATATTTCCCGGCAGGTTTGACCAAATTTAGGAACAACTATTGTTAGATTTCGGACTTGTGACAATTACATACTCTAAGAGTTCACGAGATCGTTTGGCATCCATGCGAGGCATAGGCTATAGTACTATCAAAAGGTTTTCTAATCTTTCATCTTCAACAATCTCACGGAGACCCTTCAAACTTTCCTTAAGGTATGAGAGGTATGCTTTATGTGCAAGTTCATTATTCCTAATGGGCGGAGGAATATATAACATATCGATAGCATATTTATCACAATCGAAACCTTAGGAGCAGTATTTGCAATTGGGGATTGGCAACTTTCCTTTCACCTCACGCTTGATTCTCAATATCGTTAAGTAAAGAAGTTATCTTTTCAATTTGTTTATCATGATTAACTTTAAATGAATCACATAACTCTTTGTTTTGATCATTAACCTTGAAATTTCAAACTTTAAAACAATCATTTTCCTTTTGCAAGTTATCAATTATGTTTTGAAGTTGGAAATTCGAGAATCTAAAGGTGGAGCATATAGGAACCAACACATCCTTCTTTTCACCTTTCGGTTGTGAAATTTGGGCTTTCAATCTTTTGATCATGTGGCAATGAGCTCGAATTTGTTCATCACGTTTGCTAATTTCAAAAGCGCATCAAACTCGGGAGCATCGAGGATGTCTTGATATTTGAGGTTTAACATTTTCTTTGAGATGTTGATGTTTTAATTGCAAAGCAAGATGTTCAACTTCTAATTTAGAATAATGTTTGACCAAGTTATCATGATCATCTGTTCTATTTTCTCATGCAATTTTGAATTTGTTGTTTCAAGCTCAATGACACGATCATGGGAGACTTTCGAGCAACGAGATAATTCATGAAATTGAGAAGCATCAATGGAACAATTTGTAGCGATGAAAAACACATCTTGAGCAATACATTGAAATCGATTCTCATTCGGTGTATGCAAGTTCTTCCTCTCAATCTCATTATATTTTAATTCTCTCTCATAATCACTAACCTCAACAATCATTGCATCAAATTCCTTTTCCATTTCTTTAATGTCCGAATTCATTCCTTTTTAAGACTCTCAAAATGATCTTTTAGTTGTTTAAAGAAAGGCATGACTTCGCTTAAATAACATTCTTTAGTTTGCTCAAAACCCTTTCTCCTTCAAGAATACCATTGGGTGTGATCCTTTTCTTGCAAGTTTTCTCAAAATCAACAAATAGTTGAAAGATAACATATTGACTAATTAAGGTCTTGCTTTTAGTGGCAATTCTTCTAGGAACAAGATGCATTGGTGTATTCGGAGGATACAGTCGCTCTAGGCATTTTCCTAAGGGAGGTTCGTTACAACAAGATTCTCTCGCTTTTGCTTATCTAAATTCTTTTCGAACACTTGTTCGGGGGTTAATAGAGTCGAGGCTTAAACTTGTTCAAGGAGATCCAATTTTCTTTAGTGTAATTATGGGGTTTAATCGTTATGTTATTCTTTTTACACTCGGGATCTTCTAACTTCTTATTCATTTTCTCCCTAGTGACTTCATGATTTCTTATCTTCCTCGGTGCACTCACGCAACTAGGTTTCGCCTAGGCTTAAGGATTTCATTACCATCATAAAGCACCTTATGAGCATTTCTAGCCTTTTAATTACCTCTGGATTTGGTTCCTCAACAAGGGAATGCTATGCTTATCGCTTAAGACTCGATGCTTAGTGATCATGTGAGAGCGGTTTGAATGGTATTCCTTGTACGTACAACTTATTTTCAAGCTTGTTTTCAAAGTTTTTAGATTGGAAAAATCATTCAAAAGTTTTGATTCCTTAGCCTTGAATTCTTGCTTAAGCATTTTAACATTTTCTTGAAGTTCGTGTTTTGCTTAGCGGTTTGGAAAGCTTTTCTTGTAAGGAGTTTAACTCTTGTTTTAATACTTCTTCTAAAATTACTTTTTCTAATAATTATACGCATTTGGATATCCATCTCCCGCTCACGAGTGGTAAGTTCAAACTTAGCCACTGTTCGTAGATATGGCAACTTGATCCTTATAGGTATTGAGTTCGATGGTCAAGGAATCATCGAGCACAAATCGGTGTACTCATGCAATTCATAATCATCATTTTGAGAAGAAGATGCATACCTAGGTACTGCGAAACATTCATGCAACTTTCCTCTGCATTAACGCACGAGGTTGTGGTGGTACATCTCAATCTTGGTTACATCCAAGCTTCCATGGGCGTTCCTTTGCATTAGCTTGCACGGGTTGTGGTGGTGCACTCTCTCTCTTGTGAACATGAGCATGAAGATTCTATTTTAGCATTGTCCCACTCATCATTATTTGTTTTCTAACATTCGCATTCAAGAACACCGATTCTTCCATAGATACATTACCCAACTTATCACAACAATCTCTCAACCGCACGACACTCATTCACTTTTTCATCCTTTTGTGCGGTTTCCTCAATGTACTTTTTCACATTATCCATGAGTTGGATAAATGTCTCAATGATTCTGAATTTCCATTCCAGTATGTTTTTGAAGGAAATTCCGGTCAAGTGTTGATCGTAATTTGAATATTCCCACCGATGAATGGTGAAATTGTTTGTAGATTACTTGAAGAGCTGCTTTGGAACCATCTTTTGAACTTCTTCATTGGTAAGTTGCGACTTTAAATGCTCTAAGTTCAACAAGAAGCTTCTTGTCAATGTAGGTAAGTCTGGCGGAAAAGAGCACTACATGTTCGATCCCGACTATGGATAACAACCGAATGAGGTGCGAGATGAAGTAGGTGATAGGGCTCAATCTTGCATTTCATTTGCATGGCATTCGTAGCTTGGTGGTGCAATTCTCTCTCATTAGATTACGAACACGGAGATCTCACATCCTCATTGCTTAATTCAATCATCTTTAATCGTTCGAGTAGCATACATTATCATTGTTGTCCACAACATCATACTGAGTTTAAGCACTTACGAAATCACTGGGTCGAGAGAGTAAGACATGATGTGGAAGGATGCACGGATTTTACCGTCTATGATTTAAACCGAGAAATAGAATCTTCGCGGATTTTACTAAAATCAAGACGAAACCGTTAAGCAATGACGAATGGAATGATAGACAATTGTGTGTTAGGACATATGATTGTATGTAGGATTAGCAGAGATGTTGTTTCGTTGTGATTCGGATTGGTTTATGCCCGTTTTCTTGAGAAATTTAGGTCTAAAACTTAAAAACCTCAATAACTTCATTCGGAGCGGATTTAGACCTCGAAGGTTGACCCAAATAGTTCATTCGGGCGTGCCATTCTCCTCGTTCTCACGGTCGTTTGATGGGTAGAAAGCGAAAGCGGAGTTCTGGTTCAAAAGTTATGGCCGTTTGAAGTTTGTGGGAAAAATCAACCAAGTCGCTACGAATTCTTGAACCAAGTCGCTAACAACTAATTAGCTATACCACCAAGTCGCTAAAGTATCAAGTCGCTAAATAGCAACTCGCTAAGCCTTAAGTCGCTAGCAAAATTTTGGCGACAATTCGCTAATCAAGTCGCTAAAGATTCAGTCGCTAAATAGCAACTCGCCTCTCGACCAAGTCGCTAACACCAAGTCGCTAACACAAGTCGCTACCGTGGTGGAGAGTCCACTACTTGTCTTGTAAGTCGCTAGGCCTAAGTCGCTAGCTCCAAAAGCGCAACTCGCTACTGAATTGTAAAGCAAGTCGCTCTGAAGAAACACATCCGTATGTCAAGTCGCTAGCAAGAAAAACAACATAAACATCACTTTTCAATCCAAAAACAACCCAACCACGATGATTCAAACACCAAATCAAAACCTAAACACTTGTGATGATTCTAAACATAAAAGTACTATCAAAATCCAAACTTTAACACTAGAAATCACCCAAATGATGCAAAATCACTAAACTTTTCAAACTCAAAACCACCTAAAACCACTAGAAATCCAAAGATGTGCAAGATATGATCTAACCATGGCTCTTGATACCAATTGTAGGATATTAGTTTTCACATACACATCAAACCATAACACAAAGTAGCATATAGATGGAATTCTAGAGAGAAAGTTAGAGGTTTAGGGAACTTAGTGAGAGAAAGTGAAAGATATTATTATGAGCTCCAACTCTACCTTGGAAGGTAGAGAGTATTTATAGTCTTACATAAATCGCCACCCATAGGGTCGTGGATCAGGCATCTGGTGGGTAAAGACCCGTCCGTCCTCCACGGTGATACTTAACTAAATACTACTTAACTTAAAATAACTACGACTACGAGCTTTCTAATGATTACATATACTTGAGGTGACCGACTCTTTAATACTGGGAATTTCTAATTCCTAACATTACATTTTCTATCTTTGTTACCTTAAACACATGGGCTTGTTATGTCAATTTCCCATTGTTGTATGTGTTTGGGTATATATACCCCTCCATACTTCCATGGAGGGGTGAGTCTCATTTGTGTAATTTCATCTTTCATAAATAAAACACACTAGTTTCTCCCTTCTCTCTCTAGTTTTTCTCTCTAACTTGAAGATGGTTTTCTTCCATCTTCCAAGACCTCCCGATTCACCATATCATCCATATATACGATCCTAACAAGTGAGAAATCCGAAAACTTTGTGCAAAATAAAAGCATGCATTTATTTTGAAACAGGAGTACGTGATAAGGGTTCGTTTAACAGTAGCCCAAAGACCATGTGTGATTGTTACCACATCACCATCACATGTGGTGGGTGGTTTTTGGTTGTGGTTTGGTGAAGGTCTTCACCAAATGATTTGCACACACAAAAGGATGTGAATGTGAAGGATTTATTGGTTGATTTGATGATCTTTACTACGACTGTTTTATGAAGGATTTGATGAATGAGTGAAAAACTCACGTGACGTTAGTGGGTGTAGCATAATATGAGACTTGACGTAGTGGTGAACACATCAAGCATCAAAAATTGGTTTTCCTGCATCGACCACTAGTAGTCTCATCTTGTTTCACGTGTGGTTTCCCAAAATAGAGGTGGTTTGGTCATCCGATCACCGAAAATGAATCTTTGTCATTTTATGTGTTTGCGAGTCTGACGTGGTCATGTGGGTATATTGTGTGATAGGTCGGTGTTGACCGTTACAAAAGTTTGGTAATGAGTTTGGTGATAGGAGTGTAAGTGATGTGGCGATGGTTTTGGTTAACCACTACTACTAGTTTTAAGATAATGAAATCTAGAGTAACCAACAATGTTCGTTAAGCTGTGTTTGCTAACTATGTTTGCGTGTTTATAGTTGCCATCGAGAGTTAGAAGATGAAGGTTTTTCTTTCTTTCTTTTTAGCTTTCAATCCTATAGAATTGGTTGTGCTATTTTTAATTTCCGTTAGTCCTTATTAGGTTTGAGTTGTTAGTCATTTGATTTTTTTTTACATAATTAGTCTCTAACATGTATAAATTTGATAAGTTAGTATTTAAATTATATATATCCATATACACATCATTATTTACATATTTCCTCAAACTTTGCTTTAATAGTCTTGTACATCATGCATTAAAAACTTGTGTTAGGAAAACATGTAAATATTGATGTGTACATGAGGATGTATGTAAATCCTCAAATTATGTAATGTTTTAATGTTGCTTTATTTAAAAATGAAAAATAAATGTGGGCCCCTAAGTAGTGATGAGGGCGTATTTTTGGTGACTTATAGATTTTAAGTTATAAAAGAAAGAATCGATGTGGTAGCACTTTTGCTATAACATGATGCTATAACACAATAGTGTACCTAGTGCTCTTAGTGTAAATCAAACAAAACTATGGGTCTTTTGTACTTATAACTCGGGTTATATTGAGAGAGTATTTTTTTTTCTATTTTATGCTATAAAAATGTTGTAGGATAAAAGTTGCAGATCGATAACACCTATAAATTACCCTATAAGATGCATCGCGCCCACCGCAACGCTAATAAAATTAATCAATCACAAGTATCTTACCAAATAAAACAAGACAACTAATCTCTAATGACGGTTTACGGTCACTTTTCAAGAATGAAATCAAGGAAGCGGGAATAAGAGAACCCTAGGCAACGACTGAATGCTACTATTCGAGGATTAGCCAACCAGTGAAGGTTGCACTACAAAATATGGGAAGAAACAAAGCAGTAGGGTCGAACCAAATCCCTATAGAAGCTTGGAGGTGTCGGGTGATGAGGGGTAGAATGGTGACTTGCCTCTTCAACAAGATCTTCTCCGGTGGTAAGATGCTAGAAGAATGGAGACTCGGTGAAGTCATCCCCATCTACAAGAACATGGGGATGTGCAAGTGTGTAGCAATTATAGGGGCATCAAGCTTCTAACCACACCATGAAGCTTTGGGAGAGAATTATTGAGAGGAGGCTGAGAAGGGAGGCGAGGGTGTCTAAGAACCAATTTGGTTATGCCGGAAGGTCATCGATTGAGGCTATTCACCTTCTCGAAGTCTCATGGAGAAGTATAGAGAAAGACAAAGGACACAGATATGACGTTCCTTGACCGGAAAAGGCATATGATAGTGTCCCACGCGAGTTGATTTGGAGAACTCTTATTAATAAGGGAACCCCAAGGAGATACGTGAGAGTCATTAATGATACGTCGATGGGGCCAAGACCGTGCACGATCCACCGTGGGGATCTCGAGTTTTCTTTGTGGAAGTTGGGCTCCACCGAGGATCGCCATTAGTCTTTACCTCTTTGCCTTGATTCTAGATGAGTTATCTCGAGGGATACAAGAGGGCATCTCGTGGAGCATGATTTTCTTGACGACATTGTGTTGGTGGTAGAATCGGTGAAAGGTTAAACATCGACTTGAGCAATGAAGGAGGCTCTTGAAGAAAACGGCCTTTGGGTGAGCAGAGAGAAGACTGAATATCTGAGATGCGATTTTGGGAGGATCGAGTTAGGCCACCACGAAGAATGGATATTCGTATCGGTGACCAGATCCTGCCACCCAAGGAGTCTTTCATATATTTGGGATCGATGATTCACAAATCAGGGAGGATAGATGAGGACGTAACCCACCGGATTAGAGCTGATTTGGTGAAATGGAGCGTAGCGTCAGGAGTACTTTGTGACAGGAACGTCCCCTTAAAGTTAAAGGGGAAATGTTATAAGGTGGCGATTAGATCGGCTATGTTTACGGTTCTGAGTGTTGGCCCATCTCCAAGGCCTATGCTAATAGGGTAGAGGTGGCAGACATGAGAATGCTAAGATTGACTTGTGGTAAAACCTTGCTTGACATGATCCCGAATGGAGTTTTCAGAGCAAAACTTGAGGTCGAGAATATTATTTCGAATGTGAGAGAAGGAAGGTTGAGGTGGTTCGGTCATGTCAGGAGGATGCCACAATCAGCGTCAGTAAGAAGAGTCGAAGCGCTAGTAGTAGATGGCGTGAGAAGAAGGGTTAGACCCAAACTCATGTGGGAGGATAGACTTAAGCTCGACATGAAGGAGCTTCTATTGTCGGAGTACATGACCTCATATAGGAAGGAGTGAAGAGATAGAATTAGGATCTGCGGGTAGTCCAGGCTAGGTGCTTAGTGGGTTTAGTTTGGTTTTGGGTATTAGGATTTTAGGCGTTTGTTTGTTGTCTTGCCCCCTGCGTTTTGGTTTTGGTGCCTCCTTTTTTGCTTTGCCATAGCTTTAGGCCATGTGTGTTGCTTTGCTTTGCTATATGTTGCCCTTTAGGTTTGCCTATTTTTCTTACCCCTTGCGTTTTGTTTTTGGTGCCTCATTTGCTTTGCCTTAGCTTTAGGCCCCGTGCGTTGCTTTGCTTTGCTATGTGTTGCTCCCTTAGGTTTGCTTGCTTTCCTTTGTGCCTTGGCTCTTTGTTTTTGTTTGCACTTTGATTTTGTGCTCATTTGCTTGTGCTTTTGCCCGGGTCCCCTTGCCTGCTTGCTTTCTTCGGGTTCCTTTTGTTTTTGTTTTGTTTGCTTGTTTTGCCTGCTATTGCATTTTGTTTACCGTTATTTTTGCTCTCATTTTTTCCTCTCTCACTCGCACATATGCACTTGTCGGAGGTCTCGTTGAAAGCAGTCTCTCTACTTCCGGGTTTATTCTTGAGTAAAGGTAGGATCTATTTATATTTTACCTTTTTTATACCCTGTCTCGACGGGATTAGGTTTGTTGTTGTTATATACATATCCACATTTTAAAAAAATTGTGCAAAATACTTACGCTAATTTTCTTATCCCAATACAATAAGACTAAAATACGGTTGGTCTCTAAACTTGGTCATATGCTTAGCATTGGGACAAACCTGGGTCTTTTCATCGCCACAGGTCCAAAACATGGCCTTTATATGCCAAATTAGTCCCTTGACCAAGTCAATGTCTGGTTTTTGTTTTGTAGTCGAGGGTATTTTAGTCCATACACATTTATACTTTGATAACACATTTATATTTTACCCCTTCATCTTTCATCCTCGTCATCATCTCCCCAAATCATTCTTCTCCCCAAATTATCATCTCCCCAACATCATCCTGGTCATCATCTCTCCAACATAATCATCATCTCCCCAGTAACAATTAATGTGTTTCATATGCTCTTCCTTAACACCAACTACTGTATTATCTTTAAATAGCAACTACAAAAATATAAGTTAAAAAAATATAAGAAAGAAAGAAAGATGTGTGGTGGTGCAATACTTTCAGATATCATAGCCCCTAACAGGTCTCGCCGTTTAACATCAGCTGATCTTCTATGGAACACTGACAACACTTACTTCTCTTCCTCAAAGGCAAATGTTTCTAAAAGATCCGATGATGCTTCTTTTGATGATGACGATGATTTCAAGTCGACTTTCGTGGTTTCAAGGATCATCATGATGACGTCACCAACAACAAACCCTCATTTGCTTTCTCTTCCAAACTTCCTTTTGTTACTGGTATAAACTTTTTCATATTTTTTGTTTTTATTTTTGCTTTTTTTTAATGAAAATGTTTTATCATCATTTCTTGTAACTTTATCATATTTGTTCTTCTTGTTTTTTTAATTTATTTATATAGATTTATGATTTAATATATGACTCAAAAGTTTGTAAGTAATATTCGGCCTTTTGTGTTTAGGGGTCAATGATCTAAAAATTGCTTGAATTTATCTTTTCGCTAGAATAATTAATTTTGAAAAAAATGTAAAGTTTTTGTTTGGGTTGACTTTTTGGAGCAAATGTTTGGGTTGATTCATGTTGGTGTCTCATAAAACACTATCTAAAACCTTTTCCGACACTTTTCTCGAATTCCCATACTCTTTTGTTTTATCGAGCAGTGATTAGTGACGGTAGCTTTCTTGACGAGCAAGCATGTATGATGATTTTCCTTGATTTTGTCAGGTATATGATGAGAGTGGATGAGCAACTATACTTCAAGCTTCTAAAGTTATAATAGTCTTTATAAGATCTTGGAGTTGAAAAGAATAGACAGTTTTCCTTAGATTTACAATGCCAGTTCCTTTGGCTCCATATCCATCCCCTCCCGCACCAGTTACAACCCCTGCTAATGGTATCCTTAGCCCAATTTTATCACTTTATTTGTTTAATAATTTATTCTTATCTTAATCAGTTCCTTTAGTTGATTTTAGGAAGCTAATATGTTCCAGAAACCAATTCTGCATAAAACTATGTATATAATCTTTGTTAAAAAGCTTAATTATAGCATCAAGATTAGTCATTTTAGAGATACCCGAAAGATTTTCATGATAAATTAGAAATTATGTGCAGAGCTACTTCACAAACAAAGGCCAGAATGTCAGAGAATAACAAATTGCTCCCTGCTCTGTTTTTTAGTCTATGCTTTTTAGATCTATTTTTCTGAACTAAAAAAGTCAACACTATGGTGATACAGGTTCGCAAAGCCAACTAGTGTGTTCAGGATGTCGAAATCTTCGCTTTATCGAGTTAGAGCAACTTCAGTATGTTGTGCGGTTTGCAATCTTTGTCACAAATTGTTCCTCCACCCGGTAAGCCAAAAGCTATATAGTTTATTATGAATTTCCATCACAGATTTCTTGTTTTAATAAAAATAATTGTACATATTTCATAGTTTGTTTCCCGATATGTGTTTTCTGATTTAGGCACCGAAATGGCGCAATTGGTTTGTGGAGGGTGCCACACATTGCTCATGTACATCAGTGGTGCGACAAGTGTACAATGTTCTTGCTGTCATACCATCAATTTAGCCTTAGAAGGTAATCTATCTCCTAAACATTGTCACAATCATTTGATCATTTTGTTTAAATATAGATATTGTGAACTGTTTGACAACAAATCATGTAGCACATGTCAACTGTGGAAATTGTAGGATGCTTTTAATGTATCAATATGGAGCTCGATATGTGAAATGTGCCATTTTCCAATTTATTACGTCCGTTGGGGTTAGCACAAAACCTTTGCTTCCTCTATCTTGACATTACAATAACTTATGACCATTTTGTAATATATGCTTATTGGATGTACAGGCTTCAACAAGTGCTACAGAACAGAAGTTCACCACATAAATGTTGTGTTCAGAATGACTTGCTATGACTTCAAATCTATGGTGACCCAAGAACCTATGTATCACTACATGTACAATGTATAGAGTTATGAATTTGTTATTGCTTGAGATTATCATAATCTTATTCATGAATATTAAAGTTATTAAATAATAAGAGTAGTTTTGGCAAGCGTGTGTAGGATGTGAAGAAATAGCCGATTATAAGAGGACATTTATGGTTGTAAGTTGGTATTTTGTTTTCCAGATAGCTTTTATTTGTTTTGTTATGTTATTTTTATACATGTTTGGTGGCCTAGTCTCCATCCATTCCAAACCCTAAACCCTAAATTCCAATTGAATAGAAGGAAAAAAAATTCAAATTTGTTAATTTCAAGGAGATGATGATTATGTTGGGAGATGATGGACTGGGATGATGTTGGGAGATGATGATTTGGGAGATGAATGATTTGGGAGATGATGGCGAGGATGAAAGATGAAGAATTAAAATATAAATGTGTTATAAAAGTATAAATGTGTATGACTAAAATACCGCCACAAAACAAAAATCGACGTTGACACGGTCGAGGACTAATTTAGATATAAAAGCAGTGTTTTGAGCAGTAGCGATGAAATAACTCGGGTTTGTCCAACGCAAACATATGACCAAGTTTAGGACCCACCTTGTATTTTAGTCATACAATAATTTGTACTCGGCTGGTAACGTTATTCTGATAATTTGAGAGCATCGAATGCTGAGCTGACATAAAAGTTAAAACCCACCCACTGATGTCCGTGACACTGCTGCAATTATAAACTCACGCTGCTACTCTCATAGTACTCCGTGAACTACCGTATCCAAACACACGGACGAAACCTCACCTACTAAACCCTCAATTGGTATCTATCTACCAGTACTAGGTATTATTCATTTTCCATCAACCAAGTTGGTTCATTTTCCAATAATATATTTGTTAGTATTTTTTACTTTATTATTTATCTTCTTAAGTCATTTGTTGTTTGGTTTTATATGTTAGTTAGGTAGAATATTTGCATGTGTGTTTTATTTTAATTATTTTTGTTGATTTTGTACATTTTGGGGTGGCTAGAAGGGTCAGAAATGGTTGGGATTAACCCGGTGAGGCCGTGTACATACGCGTAAAAAAGTTTCGCCCTCCTCGAGTAACCTGCAGTTTAGCCGTTTATTGTTGATTTTGTGGACGCACATTGGGGTTAAGGTTTGTTTATCTGTTGAAATGGGTTCAAACATAATAAGCACTTATTGAGTATTTGGATGGAGATACAATAATAAAATGCTTATTGCTTATGCGTTTAAACATATAAGCACTTATTGAGTATTTTTTTTTTTTTTTTTTTAAGCAAAACCACGGTTGAATTAGCTTTTTTGCCGGTATAAGTTGGAAAACATGCAATCCCCTAAATTACTAATTAATTTAAACTTTGTTCTGCGAGTGTTACACACATATATCATGACAAAGACCAGTATGGAGCCTATGTGTGACTTTAGTGAAGCTCACCCTTCTTTTGGTAGAATCAGGAAAAAATGAAAAATAGAACTCAAGTTGGTCTGCTAAAGGAAGTTAGCTTGTTTATAAAGGGAAACAGTGGAAATGGTAAGATAGAAGGAAGTTAAGGAGGACCACTTGACATATCAAGTTTAAGAACCAAACGCCCCCCACCTCATGTCTTTGGGTAATGATGAAACGTTAAGTCAAAGCAATGGGGGCTCCCCTCGTCTTTGTTCCTCTTTGTTGTCAATTGTTAATCCTTACCTATTGTCGGTCTCACAAACTCGTTTATTCACATAAAAGAGCCGTGAGCATTTGGTACGAGTATCCAGTGTATATGTCTGTTAATATGACACGTATAGCTATTGTTGGCTCTTACAGAATTGATTTTGTGCATCTCTTATGTCATTGTTAGGTGATTGTAACAGTATCTGAATAAAGTTTCCCATTTTTTAGAAGCATAGTGCAATTTATTTTTGACAAAATATCTAAGTATACATTTAACTAACATTTCAATCTTTTAGAAGTTTTTTCTATTGATTTTGCCATATGTTGTAACTGCTTTTCTTCAAATGCTACATAACTCTTGAATTCAAGGCATACACCTAGGGCTATGCTAATATTTGAATGTTTTATTAGCTTGAAACCGATAACTCGATGTATATTGTATAGTAAGTTGTTAAAATTGTCCGCTTGTATGAGAAGATGGATATAGAATAGAGCTTTGATTATTGTCTAGTGATTTCACTTGGGAGATGGTGCTGCTATTTGTACAATATGCAGTAGATAGATGGTTAATGATTTATTGTCTTGCATTCTTTGTTATAATTTTCTGAGTATGCTCTGTGTGACTATACATGGTCGTGCTTCTCACCGACCTCGTTACTACTCTCTGAAAGACTGTTCTTTGCTGTTGCCTAAGTTTATCTAGAGGTGGGAAAATGGGCGAGTTGGGTAATGGGTCAACCTTTTAAAATACATAAAATGTTGGATTGGATTCATCGGACATTCATTTGTTTATTTTTTATATATATAATAGCTATTATATTCAGTATGATTACAAAACTACACTATTTTAACATGATTTACGTTTAAAAGCAATTCGCAACTTTGACCTATATGACCCATTTCCTTTTAGCCAACATCTTTTGATGTTATGTGACCCAAGCTAACTTATTCATAAGTAAATGGGCTGAAATTGTCACCTTTAAGTTCTTTGTAACCCTTATTGGTACTCCTAAACTTGGTCATGTTACCAAAAGGCGAAAAGTTCCCTGAATCCAGTTTCTGTTGTCAGCATGCTTCTGTATCTAGCTGCTTTTCCAAGAGTATGATTGAAGAAATCGCATGCTTGTTGTTTCATCATTGTGCTACTTTACCAAATATAAGTTTTAATTTCGATTTCACCTCCTTTATGACAGGTGTGTTAACATTGAAATATGTTCCTTAAAGAGCAATTGAACTGGAACGTGGTAATTCCTGCAGAGAACCTGGACATCAAGGGGTTGATGTTACAGAAGGCGATTCTGGTTCGTTTATTGGATGATTTTTCAGCAAAGAAAGCGACCAAAGCTCTTGGCTACCTTTAGCCGTGACTACCCTAGACAAAATCGGTGAAGGGAAGGTAAGGGAGCGTTCTGGTGATGTGCTCTTTCCTCTTTCTTTCACTTGTTTGAGTTTTAAAGTCTTCCGGGTGAGGTCATCGAAGGAGTTGTCCACAAAATTCTTAAGCACGGGTTTTCTTGAGGTGTGGGCCAATTGAGAACCTTTACCTCTCAAACCAGAAAATGACCGATTATCAATATCAGATTGCAGAAAGCCCGTGTTTTCTGAATATAAAGACTGGTTCAAGAATTGAGAAGGATGTGACTGTAAGGTGCATTGTGATCGGGGTGAAGTACATGGAGGCTGAGAAGGAGCTTCAGGCAGTGGTTGGCTTGGAGGGAGATTACCTGGGCCCTGTTTAACCATTAGTTCTGCAAAGTTTAACCAAGTTTCATGCTTTAACAGTGTAGCAAGTTCGGAATGAAGTTCTGTACAACTAACTAGCTTTTCCGATAATGTTTTGATCATCACTATGTGTATAGTGGGGTATGGTAGGGTTTGTGGATACTTTTGAACATATTTCGAATGTTGATGTGCTAATTATGTATCGAATCTCTTGGGTTTATTTGAACTAGTCTGTGGTTCAGTTCCATGTTTCTGCTCATAGGTTTTTGAAATGAGTTCTTATTTGGAAAAAAAGGTCTATATTTCTGTAGAAATATTTCTACTGAAATCTGTTCGACACATCTCACTGAACTAATTTAGAGGGTGTTTATGATGTAATAAGCGTTATCAAGTGTTTGGACAAAATACAAGATCTGCTCATTTCCTTACATTTTGCTGAAATAAGCACTTCTGATGACCATCAAAGGTGCTTTTTTATCGATTGATTTTGCGATAGTTGTAACTACTTGTATCTCTTGGGTTCAAGGCATTTACTAAGGCACATACTGATATTTGATGCTTTCCTTGGCTTTAAACATGGTACTTAAGGTATAATGTACAAAATATAATCAAAGTTGTCAGGTGACATACTGTTTAAATATAGTTCCAGATATGCCTCCTTTTAGTTTGAGAAGATGGATATAGGATTGAGCTGTATGCTAGGGGGTTCTGCAGTCTGCACAACATGCACTTATGCAGTAGATATTCTAATAATGTTCATTGGTACCGACCAAAGGGTATTCTTTTAATAGCACATTTTAGAGTAGAACTTGAAATCTTTAAAGTCTTGTCAATGCAAAGCTTTTATTTTATGTGGATGAGACAAGATTGAGCCTTTGATCCCTAAACAGGTCAAACGGGTTAAGAGGGTTGTTCTAAACAGGATAAACGGGTTGTTACATCACGCATGATGTAAATGGTTTGGTCAGGTCAACAGGTTGTAAGAGGGTTGGTAACTATGTCAATGCGAGCAAAACCCGTTTCCTAAACAACTTAGGTGGGTTGGCAGGTTGACCCGTTCCTGAGTTCGTGTTGTGTCTTGCCGTCCCCTAATAATAACCAACCACAAGGATTAGCTAGTATCAGGGTAACAAATGAATTGGTGTTATCAGACTCGATACCACAATGTGAATCGATCAACTTTTAAAACAAGAATGATTAGATTAAATTACCAGTTTCCAGAAAATTTATTTGACCATACTTTACATAGAGTTTATTTCGCAGAAATTCAATCTAACCAGAGATCAAACCAGCCTGTATAACCGTCCATGTTCCTCTGCATCTTCCGAGACAAAGAAACAAACGGATCATCACAATGAGCATCAGAGATCCTCAATGTCGCATGCAAACTAACCAAGAAACCCGCCCAAAAAACCGACAACACCACGTTCCTCCAAACCCCGGCCATCAGAACTACAATGATCGCAATCAAACACAACGAAACCAAAACTACACGATCAACCGTCTCTAAATAGAAATATACTATCGTTCCGATGATGATCAGGAAGATGATGGTGGTGATTGGGAGGTGAGTGAACAAAAGTGAAGAGAGATGATGACGTAATTTCCTCGAAAAGCATTGAGGTTGTTGTTGAAACGCTCGAGAGAAGTGGGAGAGGAAGATAGAGAATGAGGAGGGAGAGAGGAAGGTGGGCCAGGTGCGGATTAAGCGGCGGATCTTTTCGGTCGTGGTGGTGGGGGTAGTCCTGTTGCTGATACGAAAATCCTCTCGATACGAGATGTTTCAAACCCACGGAGTATAAATAGAAATGTTACACTGAGATTGAATGAATACTCTAGCGTAATTCTGAGAACGCGTATCAGCTTCACAAAACCAACCCATGTAGCAGCAAAGCCTAAGTCTAACAAGTGAAAATCGACACCAAACGAGACAGCAAAAGTATTAGCACCACCATCATCATTTTGGTCTCTGAATGTGTCAATGCCTAACTCCATGCCATTTATGTACCTTATTGTCACTTAAGTAAGTTGCTAGAGCCTCCAAGACTAACTCCACAAGTAAGCATTGACTTGAATAACTCTTGATTAAAACACGATAACACAAAGATGGCAACATAATTTATTGAGATAGTGGAAGTGGTGTTTTTAATTGAAAATCTTATACCAAGTCCACCTACAAACAATGTCAACCATGAAGCAATTTTAGAGTTTTGCAGTCTTGTACCCTTTGTTGTGTGATGTATACAAGCAGTTTCAGCTTCAAATGCTTATGATAATGTTCGATCATAAGTATGTTTTATAGTGAGGTTCTAGGCATTCGTCGGCTTGGAGGGAGATTACTTGTGCACTGTCTAGGACTGTCGTTTGATATTAGATAAAAGAGTTACAGCTAAGATCAACATGTGGTTTGGTTTTTCATGTTCATGGTCATAAGTGTTTGAAATTGGTTCTTATTTGGAAAAAAATCCTTATATTTCTGTTCAAGATAGCAAATGTGATCTGAAATTTAGCTGAGACATATTACTGAGACTAAATTTAGAGGGTATTTGGGAATTCAAGAAGCACTATTGCGTGTTTGGAAGAAGGAGCGACTTGTGCTCATTTACCGGCTTTGTGCTGAAATATGCATTTTTAAGAACCATCGAATGCGTGCTCTTTTATCCAACGATGTTAGCTGTAACTACTTTTACCTCTTGGGTTCTAGGCATCTAAACCACCAATTGGTCTCATTTGTTGAGTACTATCTGTCCCTCTTAATTATATATGATTCTTCTACCATGTCTACCTCCCACGTCCAAATGAGGACCCGT
Organism: Chrysanthemum lavandulifolium; assembly: GCA_022545495.1. Taxonomy (NCBI): domain Eukaryota; kingdom Viridiplantae; phylum Streptophyta; class Magnoliopsida; order Asterales; family Asteraceae; genus Chrysanthemum; species Chrysanthemum lavandulifolium. The sequence goes on along the minus strand of CM040240.1, from coordinate 164,293,473 downwards.
TGTTTATCAATCCTAGTTTAGTTTTTTTGGATCACACAGTGTCTGCATTATACTTGTGTGACTTTCCCAAAAGCCTCGAGAATTCTGCGACGGGTTTTGTTTGACCTACGGTTGAGGAGTCTTATCTTTGAAAATTATCAGATCCTTTATAAAGTCTTCGGATGAATGATTTTTTTTGCTATAAAAAACAACATCAGTTGATTTACCGCCTTAGTACCTTGGTGAGTCTGTAATAGATTGTTGTTATGCAGTCCTCTCCTGACTTTGACACTTTGTCGTAGAGCCTCCTGAATGTTCTTGACCAACCAAATCCGCTACTCTCTTTTATTTTCCTTTTGAAAATCACAATTTTAGCAGCATTCGTAACTTCTAACGTTTTTAACTTCATTTTATTATCATCAATATAGCAATATTGTTTTCAAAAATATGTTTTGGTAGTTTTCTAATACGCCTGAGGGGTAAAGGGAAGCAGCGTGTACATTCTGGCCACGGCTATTTCAAAACGTAACACAATTTATTATAATTACATTTGCCTAAAAATAAGTTTTACATAATCAGTTTTATAACATAATATTGTTGAAGTCCCATGTTCAAAGAATGCAGAAAGTTCAAGCAGGTAAGTTTTAGAAAAGCCTTTCTGCATCCCACATCGGCTGGGTGAAGTAAACATACAAGTGGGAGTTGAGTATAAAACAAAGGCCTGTGAATGGAAAAATCATACCTTTCTCGGCCTTTTGGCTAAGATCAAGTGTAGTATCTGTTCTTATCAGTTTAATATCTGATATGTGAGCCATCGGCTCACTCGATATTAATCTTATTTTTTATGGGGGAAGAACCCACCACAGTAGCTTGCTGCTGGGGTTCTTCACGTGTCGCCTTGGCGTTGCACTACCGCCTAGGCTTGGCGCACCTCTCCAATCAATAGTCTTAAATGTTTACTGCCAGTAGTATTGAGCATTTTTCTTTGTGTTACTTGTTTCTGAATCATGATTAAGTAAGTTCTTAACTGTTTTTTATGAAGAGTTGCCAATGACTAGATCTTGTGACAGTGGACTTAATTTTTTCTAAAGAAACAAAAGGCAGATAATGAAAGGTTAACAATTTACTTGGGCACATGCTGATATTTGAATGTTTCAATAGCTTGTAGCATATTACTTTACGGTATAATGTACAAAACATTTCACCTACTGTTTCGTTTTCTGGTGATTTAATGTTTAAATAGAGTTCCCAATAGGCCGATGTGCATCTTTGATTGTTTGAGAAGATGGATACAGAATTTAATTTGCTTTGATACTTTGCTAGAGGGTTCTGCAGTTTAGTAGACTGACCCCATTTTGGGTCTTCCTACTGGATCTCTTGTCTATTATAGCAATTTTTAGATTATTTGGTACTCAAGACCCACAACTGATCGTAGTTCACAAGCAGAAAGACAAAAACGATAACCAGATACTAGAATATGCTCACTAGTATTAATCGTAAAATTACTTGCTTACAAAAGCGATATTGAATGCATTATGACAAACCACATTTCGGTTTGTATATATAGGTGTTAGAATTTGCTTTCTAATCCTACTACAATAAATGTCTCAATGAATTCTCGAATTTCCATTCCAAGATGTTTTTGAAGGAAATTCCAATAAGTGTTGATCAGAATCAATATTCCCATCGATGAATGGTCAAATTGTTTGTAGATTACGAAGAAAGACCGGAACCATCTTTTGAACTCTTCATTGGTAAGTTGCGCCTTTAAATGCTCTAAGTTCAAAGAAGCTTCTTGTCAATGTAGGTCCTCATGAAAAGAGCACTACATGTTCGATCCTCAAATATGATAACAACCGAATGAGGCAGATGAAGTAGTCGATAGGCTCACGTCGCATTTCATTTGCATGGCATTCGTAGCTTGACCGGTGCAATTCTCTCTCATTAGATTCGAACACGGAGATCTCACATCCTCATTGCTTAATTCAATCATCTTTAATCGCTCAGTAGCATACATTATCATTGTTGTCCACAACATCATACGCTTTGCTAATCTCAAATCACTGGTCAAGAGAGTAAGACATGATGTGGAAGGATGCACGGATTTTACACGCCTATGATTTAAACCGAGAATAGAATCTTCATGGATTTTACTAAAATCAAGACGAAACCGTTAAGCAATGACGAATGGAATGATAGACAATGTGTGTTAGGACATATGATTGTATGTAGATTAGCGTAGATGTTGTTTCGTTGTGATTGATTGGTTTATGCCTGCTTCGAGAAATTTAGGTCTAAAACTTAAAACCTCAATAACTGCTCGGAGCGATTTAGACCTCGAAGGTTGACCCAAATAGTTCATTCGCGTGCCATTCTCCTCGCTCACGGTCGCTTTGATGGGTAGAATGAAAACGGAGTTACTGTTCAAAAGTTATGGCCGCTTGAAGTTTTGACGAAAAATCAACCAAGTCGCTCACGAATTCTTGAACCAAGTCGCTAACAACTAATTCGCTATACCACCAAGTCGCTAAAGTATCAAGTCGCTAAAAAGCAACTCGCTAAGCCTTAAGTCGCTAAAAATTTTGGCGAATTCGCAATCAAGTCGCTAAAGATTCAAGTCGCTAAATAGCAACCTACATCGACCAAGTCGCTAACACCAAGTCGCTAACACTGTCGCACCCGTAGTGGAGAGTCCACTACTTATCAGTAAGTCTAGGCCTAAGTCGCTAGCTCCAAAAGCAACTCGCCACGAATTGTAAAGCAAGTCGCTACTAAGAAACACATCCGTATGTCAAGTCGCTAGCAAGAAAACAACATAAACATCACTTTTCAATCCAAAAACAACCCAACCACGATGATTCAAGTTACCAAATCAAAACCTAAACACTTGTGATGATTCTAAACATAAAAGTACTATCAAATCCAAACTTTAACACTAGAAATCACCCAAATGATGCAAAATCACTAAACTTTTTCAAACTCAAAACCACCTAAAACCACTAGAAATCCAAAGATGTGCAAGATATGATCTAACCATGGCTCTTGATACCAATTGTAGGATATTAGTTTTCACATACACATCAAACCATAACACAAAGTAGCATATAGATGGAATTCTGTAGAGAAAGTTGAGGTTTGTAGGCTGAGAGTGAAAGATATTATTATGAGCTCCAACTCTACCTTGAAGGTAGAGAGTATTTATAGTCTTACATAAATCGCCACCCATAGGGTGTGGATCGCACAGCTGGTAAAGACCCGTCCGTCTCCACGGTGATACTTAACTAAATACTACTTAACTTAAAATAACTACGACTACGAGCTTAATGATTACATATACTGGTGACCGACTTTAATCATGAATTTCTAATTCTAACATTACATTTTCTATCTTTGTTACCTTAAACACATGGGCTTGTTATGTCAATTTCCCATTGTTGTATGATATATATACCCTCCATACTTCCATGGAGGGTGAGTCTCATTTGTGTAATTTCATCTTTCATAAATAAAACACACTAGTTTCTCCTTCTCTCTAGTTTTTCTCTAACTTGAAGATGGTTTTCCATCTTCCAAGACCTCCGATTCACCCCATATCATCCATATATACGATCCTAACAAGTGAGAAACCGGAACTTTGTGCAAAATAAAAGCATGCATTTATTTTGAAACAGAGTATGCGTGATAAGGGTTCGCTTTATCAAAGAGTCAAAGACCATGTGTGATTGTTACCACATCACCATCACATGTGTGGGTGGTTTTTGGTTGTGGTTTGGTGAAGGTCTTCACCAAATGATTAACACACAAAAGGATGAATGAAGGATTTATTGGTTGATTTGATGATCTTTACTACTACGTTTTATGAAGGATTTGATGAATGAGTGAAAACTCACGTGGACGTTAGTGGTGTAGCATATGAGACTTGACGAGCGGTGAACACATCAAGCATCAAAAATTGGTTTTCGCATCGACCACTAGTAGTCTCATCTTGTTTCACGTGGTTTCAAAATAGAGGTGGTTTGGTCATCCCGATCACCGAAATGAATCTTTTGTCATTTTATGTTTATGAAAAGATGGTCATGTGGGTATATTGTGTGATAGGTCCGTGTTGACCGCTACAAAAGTTTGGTAATGAGTTTGGTGATAGAGTGTAAGTGATGTGGCAATGGTTTTGGTTAACCACTACTAGTTTTAAGATAATGAAATCTAGAGTAACCAACAATGTTCGTTAACCGTGTTTGCTAACTATTGCATGTTGTTTATAGTTGCCACGAGAGTTAGAAGATGAATCTTTCTTTCTTTTTCGCTTTCAATCCCATAGAATGGTTGTGCTATTTTTTATTTCCGTTAGTCCTTATTAGGTTTGAGTGTTAGTCATTTGATTTTTTTCACATAATTAGTCTCTAACATGTATAAATTTGATAAGTTAGTATTTAAATTATATATATCATATATACACATCATTATTATATTTCAAACTTTGCTTTAATAGTCTTGTACATCATGCATTAAAAACTTGTGTTAGGAAAACATGTAAATATTGATGTAGCATACGGGATGTATGTAAATCCTCAAATTATGTAATGTTTTAATGTTGCTTTAAAGTTAAAGTTTGAAACTTTATCGACTTCTTGGAAACCCTTTAGTCGACTTGTGTTCGAAACCCTTCTATTTGGAAACCCTTCTGTGATCAACTTCTTGGAACCCTTTAGTGATCGACTAAGCTTGGAACACCTTCAGTGATCGACTACTTGGAACCCTTTAGTGATCGACTGAACTTGGAACACCTTCAGTGATCGACTACTTGGAACCCTTTAGTGATCAACTAACTTGGAACCTTGCTCTTGATACCAATTCAAGACCCACAACCGATCGTAGTTCACAAGCGTAAAGACAAAACGATAACCGGATACTAGAATATGCTCACTAGTATTAATCGTAAAATTACTTGCTTACAAAAGCGATATTGAATGCATTATGACAAACCACATTTCGGTTTGTATATATAGGTGTTAGAATTTGCTTTCTAATCCTACTACAATTCTAATAAAGCAAGATAGTCCTTAACAAATAAGGAGTCCTAATTAGACTAGAATTGTAAACTTCCATATGCTTGAAACTGTTTTGTCTTCCATCGCTCGGTCCGACAATTTGCCAACAGTACTACGATAAGGTAAGGGTGAATACAAAGTTTTCATTAAATGGTAGCCCTGAATTCACCGGTTTTTGTTCACCTACGCTTCTAAAGTCAATTTCAACATCCTTGCTCCTTTTGCTCAACATTGCTTATTTTCGTTGTTTAAAACTCGTTGCTCTTTTATTTAAGTTTTTATCGAGTAATCTCTCGACTCGACTACTAATAAGCGTAATGTTGCTTTTCTTTTGAAGATGTCCATATCCAACTAATGTAAACAATAGTAGTGACGAAAATAATTTAAAGTCTACTTTTTATCGGTTTCTGCCGAATGGATAATGAAATGATTAATGATTAATGAACTTAAATAATTACTTACGTAAGATTATAAGGAGGCAAGGTTGTAGTCAAACCGAAATTTTGAATGAGTGAATGTTGGGGACTACTTGTTTGTTGGATGACGAACTTTCATTGGGATTAATCCATCCTATAAACGAATAATTCCATCTTACCGATCATCACCAACCAACGCTAGATAAAATGAAGCCATTAATGTTACCTTTACACAACTTCACGGTGAGTAAAGCAGTGCTTTTGATTTACGGACTTAATCGACATAAAATCGTTACAGGAAAAACTTAGTACAACTGCTTATTAGCCAAAATATTACTTCTACACAACTTTGAGTGCGAGGCTAAGTAGCGAAAGAGAAACACAACCATTTTCTGAGACAAAAAGGATACATTTTTTTTTGTTTTGATCCAGAGGGCACAAAAGATCATTCATTGTTGAAACACACAGACCTTGATAGATCTTGAGCTCGTGGATCGTTATATATGCCTATGTAATCACAAGCACAATAAAAGACAATCTCTACTACTTATATTTATCAGCGGAATATAAACACAAGTAACACAAATAACTAAGAACTCTGTGATCCTCTATGGATCGTTATATTAACTAAAACTTTGTTTTTCCAATCGGTACATAACTCATTCTATTGTTTTCCTTTTATAGACAAGGAACCCTAAACAAAACCCTAAACCGCTTCCCAAGAAACGATAAACATAAAACTAAATAAGATATACACAATCACTTCCTAATAAAGCTCATGTATATCCAAACTAAATATACTAAACACGGAATAATCACTTCCAGAAACAAACTAATAACTTCAAGCAGATTATGTCTTGCAGAATCCACACTACTCAAGAGAATCTCTTCAACGAGAATATCAAGATAATCCAAACTTCACATAATTCCCAACAATCCTCCCTAAACCGAATTTGACTTGGTTAAGTTCGGCTTGATAGATCATTAACTAAATGACTCCAGAGGATTGTACACGAACATCGCAAAGAAAGAATCCAAATAAGAACATCTCTTTGATGAAGAAACGCCATATCTTTGCAAAGAACAAATGACAATAGGTACATCAAAACAGATTAGTTTCATACTATTCTCATCACATCCGGTGTGTAAACTCTGTGAGAGGTGAATCATGGAAAATAATGGATTTGATGTCTCTTTACCAATAGCCATCACTACCGGAGTAGCCATATGTTTAAGTTCGTAAACTATGGTACATCGATAACCATCTCGATTTATTGGCAAACCGAAACCATATAAACGGATTTGATATGTCTTTACCGAGTCGTTTGCTCGGGACTAGTGAATTCTTAGAATTGGTGAATTGATAACCAAATATGGTATTCCAACGCTTTACCACAAGCCATATACATGTGGGCTAGTCAATTCTTGGATTCCAAAAGGAATAAACCATGGTGAATTGAAAACCATACAACACTCAAACAATTAAGCATGGGTGGTTGCATTCCTATGATTTTGAGCAAACCATTACAACTATCAATGATTTGATGTGTCTTTACCAAAGTTGTACCCTTGGACTAGCTAACTCTTTGACATACACAAGGTATATCCGTGAGTCAATAACCATCAAAAGTATACAACAAACCTGCAATAAAAGTTAGACAAACCCAAAATTTTATTTTTTTATTTATTTTTTTTAACTAAGAAAGAAAGAAAGAACAAAAATCACAAAATAAACAAAATATTACAATCAAGATGAACCTTTATGTTGCAGAAGCTGAGTTTTAATCAAACCAACACATTGAGAAGCATGAAGCTCATCATTGCCAACTGGATTAGGAGATACTTCCAACTTCATCTTAGCATTCTTTCCATGAATTCAATGAGATAAAGGATAAATCTTATCCGAGAACATACACAAAATCATACCACATTGTGTCTCGAACCACATGAATACATGGTAGAGGATAGAACCTCCAACTCTCAATCTCCCACTTATGTGAATTCTTCCAAATAGAATACCCTTTTCCTGCCGGAGAATTAGAATCAAACAAGACTCAAGATCACCCAACAAATATAAACAGAACCCGTTGGTGAATAATGGAATTCATCTTCACTCACATCAGTATAATCTTTAGAAGTGTCACCTACAAAATTGTTGGGAGAAAGAAGGCACTACAATGGGTTGTTCATCATCTTCGCACCCACCGCCGAATGAGCATTCATAGTCCCCTGACCGGTAGTTGGAGATGCTTGAGAATCTGCATGTTGGTTAGCCATATGTCTAGAATAACCCAGTAATCACCAAGTAATCAAGGTCAAATGACGAAACATGACCCGCCCTTGAACATTAGGCTTGTCTTCAGATACCTCGATTCAATGTCTCCTCAATCTTCTTAGCGGATACATTGTAAACCCCAGACGCCTTACTATGAGCGAATATCCCACAATGTAACCATCATCGACTTTCTCATCAAATTTGCCCAACGGATCACTTGTATTCAAAATTGTCACTTGATAGCCAAACGGTTTAAGGTAATGAATAATGTGAACTTTCCCAAAAGAAGTTCATAAGGTGTTTTGAGATGTGGTCTAGTAATGGACACTCTATTTAGTACATAACAAGATGTACCAGCGACTTCAATTCAAAACATGGTTGGAAGCTTAGAGTCCGCCAAGATTGATCTTGCGACCTCTATTAAGGTCTTATTTTTCCTTTCTCGCCACCCCATTTTGTTGAGGGGTTCTTGGAGTGCTATAGTCCCTTTTGATTCCTTTTGACCTACAGAGTTCTATAAGTATAGCATTCTTGAACTCTGTCCCATTATCACACATAATTCCTTTCACCTTTTTGTTCAACTGATTTTCAATAAGGGTCACGAAGTCTTTCAATACTACAAATGTTTCATCTTTGGTCCTTAGAAAGAATACCCAACAAAATTTGCTATAACCATCAGTGATCACCAGACAAAAATATTTATGATCAATGCTTCTCACTTGAGTTGGACCAAACAGATCCATATGAAGCGGTGAAGAGGTTCAAATATAAGGCTTCTTCACGTAACAGAACACCTTTGTATGAGGCTTTGTCGCTTTCCTTTGTTGCATGCAACAGTTATGATCATTGGTGAAAACTTTGGAAGGAAGACCGTGAACAAGGCCCGGTTTAGAGTCGGTTTATGGTCTTGAAGTTTACATGGGCCATCCTTCATGCCATTTGGTGGACTCATCCACGGATGCTTTAGCCACCAAACACGTTAAGTCACCTTTGGTTTGACATTAGTTAAGTTGAATGTATAAAGATTGATCATGCGAGGAACTTTCACAGAATTGAAGTTTCTTCCGGAAGTTTGAAGTCTTTAGATAGCACAAGACATTCATCTTATGTGAAGAGTACTTTGTTCTTGGTGTCACATATTTGTGAGACCGAAACAAATTGAAGTGTTGAAGTTCCTTGACATAATATACATTCTCAAAGTCCGGTGAGGTGTTTTGATGGTCCCTTTCCCGAGAATTCTTCCATCACTTCCTCCAAAGGTTACATTGCCTCCTCCTTCAATAGGTACAAAGTTATGCATCATATCCTGCTTTCCGACATACTTCTAGAACAACTACTATCAACAATGCCAACATCTTTATGCTTAAGGGATGATCCTACAACAACAACAAAAATATGAGATAATTAGTACACTATGGAGGCTCAAGTCATTGTTGACTTGAACCGCCTGTGGATCATATGAGTTATGCCAAGCGTAGTATAAGATCCACTATTGTTCTTGGGTTTCCATTGAAACTTAGGTCCTGCTTATTCCAAGAACAACTCACGAGGTCTTGACAAGAACATCCCAAGATTCTTTCCCATCACCATAGGGTTAACATATCTAGGCCAAAACCATTTTTAAAATATTCATTTGGTTGGTTGAACATATGGTTTTATTTGGTCTCCTCCAAGGAAAAGGAGTATTAGTATTAATAGCTTGTGGAACATAAGGTGGTATATCATTAACATTGGTCCACATTGGTCTAGATTTCCTAGAATCACCACCCCTACTCATCCTTTGCTCATGATAATCACAATCCTTAATTAAATGAAATTTACTTCCATACACAAAACATGTCTTCTGTTTAGAAGATTTATACAAACCAAAAGATGTGTTATTACAAGCAGAAGTATTCAAACCAAAACCATGAAAAGAATTGTTTTTAACAGTACTATTATGCAAAGAATTAAAAAGCAAGTCTTCATAGGCAACTGTCTTGGAAGTGGATTCCTTGGCAGGCAGGGGTGAAGACTTGGGAAGGTCGACTTGTCATTTGAATCACACTCTGAGACCCTTGCTTGGAGGACTTGTCACTTTGTTAACACAAGAGACAAAGTCATTAGAAGAAATATCGTGGTCCTGCAAGTCCTTTGACTTTTGCCATAGAGATGGTGTGATCCATCAAAGTCAATGAGAATGGAAAGGTCAATGGGCATGTGCTCACCTCTAATAGGTCCACGGACAAACATGTAGGTCACCTTCTTTCACAAAATTAGCTAGGCCTGCTGGTGTAGATTTTCGAGTGTCATCTCTAGCTTCTAATCCTACATACTTCTGAAAGCCTAAACCTATAGAAGTATTTGGAGTTTGACTAGCATAGATGTGACTTGCTAACTTGTTTCCATTTAATATCCATTCTTTATGCCTAGCAATTTCCTCATTAAGTTTTTCTTTAAGCTCTAAATTTTCTGACACTACATCTGCTCTTAACTTCTCATACCACTTTAACTCATTTTTAGCACATTCAAGATCCCTTTCTAAAACACCTATCTTTTCATCATAAGCTATTTGATTCTTCTGAAACCAAACCTTTTGTCTTTCTAGTGTTTTTAAAGCATGTTTATAAGCTTCAACTTCCACATAGCATTCATTATATTTAGGTTCCAAAATATCATAAGCTTCTTTGAGTATATTATAACGCTCACTACAACCAAACAAGCAGCTTTGTACCGAGAGATGCCCATCAAGGCAATCGATCATGCCTATCCTCCTCAAATACGACTTGCAATCAAACCAACGTTATCATTACGGGACCATCATTATCTTCCCGCTCATGTAGCTTCCGGTCCACATTGCTATCTAGAGTGACCAAGGCAATGATCCCTTTGAAGTTCTCGCCTCCTTACGTCTGGCGATAAGAAGAGTATCTTGTCTCATCACCGACTTTCCTGTCTTTGCATTCTCTAGAAAAGTGACCCATCTGTTGACATGTGAAGCATTTAACCTTTCTCTTGTCAAACCTCATTGGATCTCGCCTTTGAATCCAAACCTTACGCCATCTTTTGCTCAAAATTCTTGATATCCATGGATAGCATGGCCACCGCCACCTCGACTTCATCTCTTCCATCTCAAGCGGGTCCACCGATCAAAATCCTCATAGGCGGATCCTGCGAGGATCATAATCGACAAGAAGGATCCAAGAACATCTTCCATAATACCACTCGATTTAGAATGAGAGCTTGATGAAGGAGCAAGATAAGATGATGATGAATATGGGCTTGGACCATAACTTGTCTTTGGGGTAGAGGCTCCAACAAATGCGGTGTGACTAGCGGAAGAAGATGATCTAAAAGGACTTCTTACATCATGTTCAAGAGCTTTAAGTTTGTGGTACTGACTCATCAAAGGTAATCATGTCCAAACCACCTTTAGCTTTTAAAGCAATGCTCACGTGCGAGCCGGGATGGAGGTAAAGACCTCGAAACTTAGAATTACAATCATCATTATCCGGCTTTGTCTGCGGTGATGACGAATCGACTTAAAATCTTGTGAAACTTGTCATAGCCCTTATGTATTCCTTCCTCTTCAGAGATTTGAAAATCTCGAAATCGTTGTCTCAAAGATGGACTTTTTAGGTCTCTAGACTCCTCATTCCCACGAACTTTGCCTTAATTGCTAACCATATGTCCTTAGCATCTTGCATGAAGTGAAAATCACTCAAGTGATCCTCGGGAATAGCTTGAAGAAGAATGGTTCTAACCTTGGTTTCTCTCTCGAACCGCCAATAATTCTTCAAACAGATTTGGGAGGAACATTAGTCATCTTACCCCAAGATCCGTGGTAGTTCTCTTCAAACTGCTTCCTTCAAGACTATCTCCCGTAGATTCCAATCAATGTTGGAGATCCATTCGCATCTTCATCGCCCAAAGATCATACTCCTCCTTTTAAGGTAAGGAAACTTAGCATTGCTATTAGATAGACTTAGTTGTTGCAGATGGGTGGAGTTTTGTTGTTGGTGATTCCTTCATCAACATCCGATCCGTGCATGATAATTTTGTTATGGTTGTATGGGTGTTCGTAAAACTTGTCCTTAGTATCGTAGAGACTCTCACGAGGCTCGATACCACTTGTTGAAACACGCACCTTGATAGATCTTGAGCTCGTGGATCGCTATATATGCCTATGTAATCACAAGCACAATAAAAGACAATCTCTACTACTTATATTTATCGTGAATATAAACACAAGTAACACAAATAACTAAGAACTCTGTGATCCTCTATGGATCGTTATATTAACTAAAACTTTGTTTTCCAATTGGTACATAACTCATTCTATTGTGTTCCTTTTATAGACAAGGAACCCTAAACAAAACCCAAACCGCTTCCCAAGAAACGATAAACATAAAACTAAATAAGATATACACAATCACTTCCTAATAAAGCTCATGTATATCCAAACTAAATATACTAAACACGGAATAATCACTTCCAGAAACAAACTAATAACTATTAAACTTGAAGAGATTATGTCTTGGCGAGAATCCACACTACCAAGAGAATCTCTTCAAAGAGAATATCAAGATAATCCAAACTTCACATAATTCCCAACATTCATAAATGTGCAACCTCGTGTTGGATGGGCTCCGTTTAGGCAAGTGAGTGTTTTCGAGCCAAGACCAAATGCATATCCTCATATAGTTTGGGCTCCATTCTTTTAGGCTACAGCTTAAATCTAAATAACACTAGAATTTAATATAATCACATTTGCCTAAAATGAACAAGTTTTACATAATCGGTTCATAACATAATATTGTTGAAGTCCCATGTTCAAAGAATGCGAAAGTTCAAGCACGTAAGTTTTAGAAAAGCCTTCTCGCATCCCACATCTACCGGGTGAAGTAAACATACAAGTGGGAGTTGAGTATAAAACAAAGGCACGTGAATGGAAGAATCATACCTTTCTCGGCCTTTTGGCTAAGATCAGTGTAGTATCTGTTTTACCGGTTTAATATCGATATGTGAGCCATCGGCTCACTTGATATTAATCTTATTTTTATGGGGAAGAACACACGCCTAGGCTTGGCGCACCCTCCAATCAATAGTTTTAAAGGTTTCTTGGCGGTAGCATCAAGCATTTTGTTTTGCGTTACTTGCCGCTTGGAATCATGATTAATATGACTCTCGATTGATCCTAACTAACTTAATCATCTTCTATAAGGAGTTGCTAATGACCACATCTTGTGACACCTTAAGTGACTTAATTTTATTAAAGAAACAAAAGGCAATAACGAAAGGTAACACGATTACTTATGCACAAACCGATATTTGATTGTTTCAATTGCTTGTACCATATCACTTTACGGTATAATGTACAAAACATTGCACCTCTTGCTTAGTTGTCTTGCTATAAAATGTTTAAATATAATTCCCGATAGGCGGATGTGCATCTTTGTTTGTTTGAGAAGATGGATATGTAATTTAATTTGCTTTGATACTTTGCTTTAGGTTCTCATTGCTTAGTAGTGACCCCATTTGGGTCTTCCTACCGTATCACTTGTCTATTATGGCACTTTTTAGATTATTTGGTATAAAGTAAGGTCAATACAAAGTTTTCTTTAAATGTGGATCAAACAAACAATGAACTTTTGAGCCTACAAATGGTAGGTGAATTACCGGTTTTTGTTCACCTACAATTTCTATACTTTAGTCAATTTCAATGGTAAAATCCTTGCTCCTTTTGCTCAAAATTGCTAATTTTCGGTTGTTAAATTCCTTGCTCTTTATCTAGTTTTTGATGGGTAATCTCGTATTCACGATAACCCAATGTTGTTTTTTTCCTTGTACTATTCTCCCTTGGTTTGCGAGGTCCTGCGTTTGGTTCCTCTGTTTATAATAATTGATCTTTCCAAAAAATCAGAATGTTGCTTTTCTTGTGAAGATGTCCATATCCAACTACGGAAACAATAGTAGTGACGAAAATAAGTTAAAAACTACTTTTATCAGTTTACGCTGAATGGACAATGAAATGATTAGTGAACTTAATTAATTACACATATTGCAGGACGCATATAACAATTAGCTTTAGACTTCACATGCTTATGATAGGACACGAAGTATGTTTTTATATGTTATTGTGCTCTCTCAACTATGTGAAGACAAGGTGCACATACCATGACCACTTCATCTAACTTGACTAATTAAAGGTGAAAAAGTGAACGGGTCAGGCGGGTTGGGTAATGGGTCAGAACGGGTGTGAGCCGTTTTTTAGTACAACTCAGGTAAGCATCTGCTTGAATCACTTGACATTTATTAAGACAACTTTTGTAAACCAAATATGATCAGTTCTAAAGTAGCACCATATATATTATTACATTTCTTATTTCCATGTTATGATTCTCATTTTGTTTGCACGATAATGCGTATTTGCATGAACAAGGTACGGATATGAGAATGGCTTAGCGAGTAGAGTGTATCATTCTCGAAATTTTCATATAGATTGGTTGGTTGGCCGAATTGGTGCGCCACATTCTTAACTCTCAAGTGTAACACTGTTAATGCCCTATAAAATCACATGTTGGCCTTCTGCTTTTAATGTATAATGTTAGCCTTATGTGCAATGTTGATACAAAAGTTGGACGTTCCTGATTTGGAGCTCGGTTCTCGTACCAATTGAGAATTCTTGCTTGAGACCTCGCACTAAGAGACAAGAAACACCGTTAGGCTTACAGCGGATTGTCTCCCACGATTATCCTCCGGCGAGAGTGAGTAATCGGTTTAGGGTTTAAGGAGTTTTAGGGTTATGAGATCGTACCTTAAACGAGGGATATGATTCCTTTATATACGCACGGAATCCTTGTTGGTTCCGTGTTCCCCAACCTTCGGCGTATCCCGCCTAAGTCGGTTGGGAATGATTATCTTCTTGTTTTAGAAGATATCGGATATCTATTAGTAAATAGATATGGGCTTGGGCTTCGTGAGCCCAAACACGTAATATTGGCCCGGTTCGTACTGAAGCTTGAAAGTATTAATGTAGTCGGGTTCATGACCCGACCCGCACTATCGTCATCATGTCCCCGCCTAGTATGCGCAGTGCGTAACTGCGGGTGCTAGACTAATGACCGTAATCATAAAATAAAGAACGTACGAAACGTATGAAAGAAACCATACACCTACCCGTAGGTGCAATGTATCGAGACATCCAAGTGAATAGTCAATGCCTCGTTAATCGGGGGAAAGTTACTGCCCCGTTGTCACATCAAGCCATCTCAACCACACAGTGAGAACTAGTGGGATCCACGTGTCGCCAATCGTGTGGAAGAGAAAAAGTATATAATCTTGGCGATTAATTTTCACCGGATTCCTCTCAGTAAAAAACGCCATCCACCATTTCTAAAGCATTTTAAGAGTTGTAATCCCAAAAGTAACCAACCACCAAGGTAACCGCGCGTGCGTTATAGCAAAAAATTATATCACCATGGTTAAACAGTTGTCTGACTTCACCTCCGACCTTAATTCGATCGATCCGATGGAATTTACCTCGGATTACTTTATACCGGGATGTGCATCCAAGAGTTCGGATGCAAGCCACGATTGCGATTTCCGAAGGAAAGTGGGTGTATACACACGGTTATTCGAATTTGCGAATCAACGTGTGCCCGCCACGCTTTCATGCGATGTGTTAAACTATTATATCGCTACACATATCGCTTGTTGCATTGTATCGGTGCGCTAAAATTACCAATTTTGAGGTAAATTGTCATTCTGTTGGGGATTAACCCCACCATCCACCTATTCCGCGCCTTTTATCACACCACGCGGGCGCATGGGTGGGTTTCTTTTCAAAACGCTACGGTAGATTGCAGTCTTATACGGATAAATTAGATGCACTTAGGATATGGAGGAATACTTTTACGGGTAAATGATACATGTTTTCCCGGAATTATGATTTTATACCCGGGGAACATTACGGAGGACGAGTACCCATTGCCAGGTCTTTTAACGCCGAGGATGCGGAATCGATAATGCGAACCGCATCCCATTAGTGCATATCCCGAGGGATTTTGGTGCACATGGAATCGGTAGTAACTATTATGGCCTCGAAGATGAGATCCCTATCTTCTTAGACGCCAATGGCGGGGTGGGTACTTATTCCTCCGTATACGTGTGTAAATTTTGTAAGAACAATCTTCCGTACATATCGCGCGACTATATAACCTGCTTGTATATGTATCTTTGTCTTCTTGCAGATGGATCATTCACCGTCAGATGCGCCTAGCAAAGCCTGTTGCGATGGGATGTGAGTAAGACCTTTGAGGATGACGAGAGCCTATTTTAGCCGCGATCGCGGGCGTGTCATAGAACCGAATCTTTGGGATACAGGGACCGCCTCGATGGCGATGGAGGCAACGCCTCGCAGAGCCGTCCATCTCTGAAGTAACCCGCCGGTAGCGCTAGCTATCACCTGTAAATGTGGCTCATCACGAAGAGGAAGAAGAAGAAGAGGCTGCGCTTAATCGCAAGAGGACCCGAAGAGATGATGGTGCGGGCCCTTCAAGGAAGAAACGTCCCGTGGTTCAGACTGTGGAGTTGTCCTCCACTGATGAAGCGTCGTCGCACCCGTCTGCTGATGACGCGGAGCCAAAGTAAGTAAAACCATACATGTATAATTTGCATTAGTTGGTGAATGTGCTAGTTGTGATTCTAACATTGCGCTGGTGATCATTCGCAGGATGGAGCAGGTCATAGAGTCACCTCCCAAGGCGAGTCCGACATACCGCAGATTCGAGCCGCCGAGCAGGATAATGAAACCAATCGATGCGGATGTGCCCATGGAGCACTTGGTCGAAGAATTGCATGCAGTCTCCGCACAACAGTCGCACTAATTGTGAAGTTGAAAGACCGGTATCGGTGGGGAGGACGAAGTGCACGTGAAAGACCAAACAATAACTTTCGGAGGCGAATCGCTAGCACCCAAGCACTGTTGGATAGTGCCTGCGAGGCTAGGGATCCGAGTGCTTACGCTCAAAACAGCCGAGGACAAGATGGCCCTAATGTGTCAAATCAAGATCGAGCCGAGGTCGCCAGTATAAGTCTGCGCGCACCGGGCACTTAAACATTTGGAGTGGTAAGGAAAGTTTGTTCGCAGCATTGGGGAGCTTGGGGCTCTTGTGGTGGTCTTTGGAAGTGCAGGAGGCTGTCTGCGCAAGATGAGCATCGAGTATGACGAGGAGTCAGATCCTCACTCATGTCTACAATTGCGGAGCGCAGTGGCTCATAGGCCACGGTGCCGCCTTAGCGCCTTAGCACTCGGAATCACCGAGGTGGTGAATGCCTTGGAGAGGTTGTGCGATGCGCTTTGGGCGTGGTAAATCGAAGCGGTTGAAAGACTCCATGATGCGAGCTGCTGAAGGCGCTGTTGATAAGGTACTGGGTTATGATCTTTGAATCATATGATCATTTGGTCGCCGCCATGCAGAGGATGAAAGACCTAGAGCTCTAATGATTTGAACTTGGAGCGATCAAGATTACCCGATAAGTGTTATTATGGCGGGGTTGACTTTGGCGCGTCATCGCGCCGAGGATGCCAACACACACCGGTGGACTATTTTTGAAACCTCATGAGTCTCGGCTCAGTGCACAGTCTTTGCTGGCGTCCTGGGATAGTCGAATCCCTTTGCATTGGAGAAAGAGGTACCTCTAAAGGAGGTCTTGAAGCGACGCGACCCGTCTTGCTAAGAAAAAGGTATTGCGGTAAGGCCATTTTGTGTGGGGTTGGTGCGGCTCACTTGCCGAGGTCGATGGAGTGCTGTCGGTGTGGCCACCGTGTCGCGCGTGGTGCGGATGTGTTTAGTGAGTCAAAGATGCAACGAGTGGCGTTGGGACCTCTTCCCTTAAGCGTTGTAGTAGGCGGTAGTAGATTTGTAATAACTCGTAGTTATGAATAAACATTTCTTTTTGTTTGCTATGGATATTTGTAATGTATACATATTTGTCGACTATCGTAAAAGATGTATTCGTTGCGACAGGTACGCATGATGTAAATATAAGAAATCCATAATCATGTATGAAAATCGAATATACTAGAGAAATAATTCAAAGTATTTGATCATAATCGTGTATGGTATGATATTCAGCATGCTGTAAATATCTCATTAAGGAAGCAAGTATCTTGGTTCCTAAGTTGTTAAACGTGCGTGTGCATTCTTTGCAAGAAGTCGTGGGATGCGCATATCTTGTTTCAACGTCTTGAGAACAAGGTGTTTAACAAGGATGCGTGATCCAGTATTGATGGGTTTGCAACCCTCTTACTCAACAAGTTAGTTAGTAGGTCAACTTATCCTGTTACCATCGTGGGCTTATTGGTAGTGCATGCACGCCATCGTGGGCAAGAAGTAAAAAATTGTTAAGACATACATTTTATGGAGATAACAACTTAAAATGTGTCGCGGAGTTAGCTAGAAACCGCGGCGTTTATTAATACTTGCAAGTTTATCAAGAAATAACAAAGAAAACATAAATATGAAAAATAAAAACCGAATACATGAATGTTTATTGAGCACTTTGAAAGCGCGGAGCGTCTGTCTTGTTGTCTGGTAGCTATTCTTCTGGTAGCACCTCTTGAGGTTGCCGATGTTCCATGCGTGGGAGGTCACGACCATCCAAGCCTCGTACTTTTGACGCTACTGTGCTATTGCTTGATAACCTCATAAGGTCCTTCCCACTTTGGTCCGAGCTTACAGATCCTCTGCGGCTTGCCTCATTGGCACGGTAGACAAAGTCGCACTGTCTCGAATGAAACACCGCACCTTGGCATCATAGTATCCTTTCATTTTGACTTGACTTTGCCTCCCGTATGGATGCGCGTTCGCGTCTTTCTTCTAGCAGATCCAAGTCGACACGCCTTTCATCATTGTTTGTTGTTACATTTATCTCGCGGTGCGAATAGTTGGCATGCCGATCTCGGTTGGTATGGCGGCTTGATTCCGTAGACTAGAGAAGGGGTGTCCCGTCTTTGGTTTTATTGAGGTGCGGTGAGCCCATAATACATCGAAAGCTCCTCGACCCACCTTCCTTTGTGCTCGTCGGTGCGCGCTTTATTCCTTCGCCAGGGCTTGATTTGCGCTCTACTAAGCCATTGGTTTTGTGGGTGCGTGGCGACGCAAGTGTTGGGTGATGTTTAACTTCGCACCAATCTTTGAAGGGGTTGTCCGAATTGTTTCCCATTATCCGAGATGATTTCTCCGTAATCCGAGCGGCATACTATGTTGTCCCGCACAAAGCGTTTCACACGGTTCTGCGGTAATTGTCGCCACTTGCTTTTGCCTCGATCCACTTGGTGAAGTAGTCTATAGCTACTATGAAACTTGAGACCGCGGCCGCTATTGGAAAAGGACTGCGATATCAATGCCCCATTTGTAGAATGGCCATGGCGCCGTGATTGGCGTTAACTCATCTTTGTGGTTGGCGCGAGCGGGTCGTGGACTTGGCAATCATTGCACTTCCTTATCAAGTCCCGCATCTTTATGCATGGTTGGCGGTGAGTATCCGATCGTATGCGCGTGCCACAACGGACCGTGGTCTGCGTGCATGCTACATGAACCTTCATGGATTTCTCGCACATAATTTGCTTGTAAGTGGCCGACGCACGTGAGCCATGGTTGGAGGAAAGAACGTCGTCTGATATGTTGTCGCGCAATTCGAATCTGCGTTGTCGCCGTGATTCTGCGAGCTTCATGCATTCTTGGGGTAATGTACCTTTGCTTAAGAATTCCGCAATCGGTGTCATCCATGTAGGACCATCCTCCTCTATGACGCAGAGATTTCCATCTCCGATATTGACTTGCTTTTCGGTGTTTCCACCAAAGACTTGCTTTGATAAGTGTGCGAAGCTTGTCGAGGCGATCTTGCTCGGTGCATACGCTGCGATTTTCTCCCCAGGGACTTGCTTGATAGTAAATCGTCAAAGCCTTTGATCGATGTCTTAGTCTTCTCAAGATCTTCGAATCATATTTTCTTCTTTGGCCGCGTATTCACCCAACACGTGGTTGGCCACCAGGGAGTCCACATTTGCTTCCGTTACGACACCCATTCGGCCGCAATGCGAGTCCAAATGATTAGGGCTTCATATTACGCCTCATTGTTTGTCGAGGTAAATTCAAAGCGCGATGCGTAAGTGAATTCCATTCCTACGGGTTTGTGAGAATAAGGCCGCCTCCGAGCCGCCCACGCACGAGGACCGTCGTAAACAAAATCCATGGATCTTGTAGTTCTTTCTCGCTTGGTGTAGGTACCTCGTCGATGTCGGCTTCTCGATGATGAAGTGCGCGAACTTGTCCTTTTATTGCAGTGCGTGGTGCAGAAGAGATGTTATGTTCGCTTAGCAACACACTCCACTTCGGAGTCGTCCGACGCATCGGGTTTGGAGATGATCCGCTGATGGCTTGATCCGTGATTACCGCTATCGGGTGCGCTTGGAAGTACCGTAGCGATCGCTGGCGGCAAACACTAATGCCAAGACCAACTTTTCCATGGCACTATAGTTCATCTCCGTCTTCTTGGCGCTTTGTCGACAAAATAGATAGGGGTTTGCAGGGTCCCTATCGATAGTAACCGCTACCGATCGCGCCTATGAGTTCTTGATAAATACATGATCGGCTCTTCCCACAGTCGGGTGCCACGAGTGTTGGGGCGTTGCTAGATCTTTGTTTGAGTGTGGTGAAGGCTTCTTCCGCCTCCGTCGTCCACCGAAAGTCACCCTTTTTATACACTTCTTGAGTGTTTTGAAAAGAGGCAATGACTTTTCACGATTTAGGCAGAACTTTGTTGAGGCCGGCCGCTTTTCCATTGAGGATTGGACTTCCTTGATGCGTGCGTGGTGAGGAAGTTCTATTACCGCCTTTGTCTTTCTGGACAAGGTTTTATGCCATCGTGTTCTCGGTACCTAAGAACATGCCTTGATGGCAGAAGGTGCATTTCTTAGGATTTAGCTTCATGTTGATCTCTCGTAGAGTCTTGAATGTTTCTTCTATGTCGCGCACAAGTTCCTTTTCGGTATGGCTTTTATGACCGTGTCATCCACATAGACTTCGTGTTGCGGCCCTGTTTTCAAAGGCATTGTCTACCAACCGATAGGTGGCACGCGTTCTTCAAGCCAAACGGCATTTTGTGTAACAAGATGCGCCTTGGCTTGTGTGGAAAGTCGTCTTTTCCTCGTCCTCTTGAGCCATTTGTATCGGTGATATCCCATGCAGCGTCAAGAAAACACTTCAACCGGTATCCACACAAGGACTCTATTTTCCAATCTATCTACGGTAATGGATAGCGATCCTGTGGGCATGCTTTATTAAGGTCGGTGAAGTCTACACATTCGCCGCCTACCATCGCTTTTGACCATTCTTTGGATTAGAAAGCCGATCGTGGTAATAGACTTCACGCATAATTCCGCATTTACCAATTTACGTACCTGCGCGGTACCGCGCCTCTCGGAGCTTGGCCACGCTTCTTCACGGCGTGTCGGTGAGTATCCTTGTCGGATTCTAAGTTTATGCTACGTGATCGGCGTGGTACTCGATCATGTGTTTGGGCTCCCGCGAAAATATCCACGTTCTTTTGTAGGAGGCGCACACACAACGCTTTGCTGGTTGTCCGACAATGACCCTCCAATGGTTATTTCACGGTCCGGTATTACGGGTGAATTGCGACCTTCAGTTGGGGACTTTGGTCGCGCATCGCCGAGGATTGGTTCCATTTCGCATGTAACCGTGTTACATTCTCTCGCTTGGTACCGTGGCATTGTAAAGTGACAATGCCCCGCCTACGGGAATTTAAGCATCCGTCTTGTTGTTGATGGCACCGCGCACGGTCGATATCCGGGTCTCCCAATAATGCCATTGTATGACGAGGGATTTGATCACCATGAAATCCATCCGTGTTGTCGTGAAGTGCTCGCTGCCAACGCCGACTAATGTAATTGATTGCCCATGGGCGTATCTTTTCACCGTGAAACCGGTGAGTCTTGTGTTGGCCGGTTTAATCGACTACGTATTTCGGTCGTAGTCTTTTAAAGCAATGCTCATACATTATATTTGCCGATGCCCACCATCGATGTACATGCGGTGTATGTCGTGACCACCGCACTAATTTCAATGGTGAGGGCTCTGCTTCTGCGTTGTCATGCATTAAAGTAGGAAAGAGATTTCACTTCTTGGGAAAACTCTGGTGACCTTTTGTCTAGTGGTTCGTTGCCGCGTCGTATCATGTAGATCGTGTCGGCCTTATCTTTGGGTGTCTCCTTCTTGCTTCCATTCTTTTGCTTATCTCTTCCTCTTTAATGTTTTAACTAAGTGGTCGATCGCCTCGCCGACCATCTTGTCGATGAGTTGGCGCGTTGGACACACTCGCTAGTGGTGTGACCTTTGCTGCGTGGTAGATCCATATCCATTCGGTCGTCGATCTTACGGTGTACGCATCTGCGGTGGTCTTGGGAAGTTCGCACCTTCCGCTGCAGTATTTCCTTTGGTGTTTTGATCGGGGGTATACTGTCATTATCTCTCTCTGCGCTCCTCGGCTGCGATAGCTCCTATACGGTTATTACTTGATTCGTTGGATTGTCTCCGTGTTGTTCTGTGTGACCGTAACTCGAATGGTTCTTTTGCTATCCCATTGCGGCGGCTTCTCCTGGACAAAAGACCGAGGCGCTTCATGAGTTCATCAAAGGTCTCGGGGATCTTGTCGTTTAACCTCTTGATGAGTTGGGTTATTAATCCCATTCATGAAGCCCGAGATCTTTAAGACTTGGGGCATGCTTTAACCCGCATGCATTCATCTTTAAAGCGTTCCATGAATGCGCTCGTGGATTCTCCACAGTTCGTTTTACCTGGCGAGTTCGGCGGGATTTTTAGCACACTTTTGCGTTGAGTAAAATTTAGGTGAACGCCTTCTCAACTCTTTAAAACCATTCACGCTCGCCGTCGGGAGTTTGTTGAACCGGTTCACGCGCGCTTCCCACCAATGTGGAATTAAACATATGGCACCACACTTTGGTTGTGGCGATTTTCAATGGTCGCGGTGATTCAAAGATTTTAGGTGATCGTCCGGATCACTGTTCCATCGTAGGTCTTGACATTTGTAGGCATCGTCTCTTCTTGTTCTCGGAGAAATCACTAATGCGTCTGTAAACGATCCACTTTCTCGACGGCGCCACGGAGAGACATGTCTTCTCTTCGCTATCGCGTCTATTTCTAGACTTCCAATGTCTGTCGCCATTCCTCGTTGTCCGAGGAATTATCGATAGATGAATTTTCCTTCTTACGGCGTTTTACTGGCTATCCTCAGTCGACGGTAGTCCGGATCGAAGGACTTTCACTGGGAGTGCTTTCGCCCGATCATCATGTACTTTTCGGCTACCCACCGGGCGTGAATCTTTGATGCCGTTCTTCTCATCACTATCACTCGAGTGTTGCGGTGAGATGTCTCATCGCCTCGATTCTCCTCCCGATTCTATTGAATCTTTGGGGTCTATGACCGCTTCCTCTGCGCTTTTCTTTACGGTGGCGCGGAGAAGTGTCGTATTCGAATCGAAATTGAGTCGGGCTTTCAAGTTCCACCGGATCTATTCTTCTTCCTCTTGCATGAGGCGGTTAATGTTTAAGTAATTTTGGGATACGAAAACTTACGGTGTTAACTCCGTGACCCCCCAAGTGAGTGCGTTTGTTTACCGCGCTTACCCTTATCCCTACCGGTGCCTCCTGTACCTTTGTCGGTCGGTTTCTAGCACCGATTGGAAGGAGTAGTAAAGGCGGTGCAGATGGGTCTACTCCACTCGTGGTGGTTGTAGTGACTTGGGTTGTTCCCGAGTGCGGTTCCACGGAGGAAGATCAAGTCTTGGCCACGATCCCTTGTTTTTAGCTGGGTTGTCCCAATGATCCGCTTAGGGTTAGTCTACTGCGACTTCTTCCCCATAAGGTCCGACCGCGATCGCCGATTGCAGGTGCTTTGTCATTCTAATGTCGGTTCTTAGTGTAGGGTCCACGGATGGCGCCACTTGTTGATACAAAAGTTGGGCGTTCTCGATTTGGAGCTCGGTTCTCGCACAATTGAGAATTGCCGCCGAGACACAAGACTAAGAGACAAGAAACACCGTTAGGCTTATCGTGGGATTGTCTCCCACGATTATCCTCCGTGAGTGAGTAATCGGTTTAGGGTTTAAGGAGTTTTAGGGTTATGAGATCGTACCTAAACGAGGGATATGATTCCCTTTATATACGCGGAATCCTTGTTGGTTCCGTGTTCCCAACCTTGGCGTATCCCGCCTAAGTCGGTTGGGAATGATTATCTTCTTGTTTTAGAAGATATCGGATATCTATTCCAGTAAATAGATATGGGCTTGGGCTTCGTGAGCCCAAACACGTGTAATATTGGCCCGTTCGTACTGGGCTTGAAAGTATTGGGGGTAGTCGGGTTCATGACCGACTCCGGACTATACGTCATCATGCAACTTCATTTGTAACATCATTGTTAATATACTAATAAAAATATATGCAACAAAACGGATTTATAACCCATCTTGCTAGAATTGTGATAGTTTAAAATTGTGCGGGTAAGGAACGTGCCAAACGGGTTCAAAGGTGTCGTGTGTAGAATTATGAGTCAAAAGGTCCGTGTCCTGATGACACACCTTGGGCACAACGGCTAATTCATGCCATGAATGTGTGTGAGTGATACTTATTCAAGTTCACATAGTGATTAGGCTTATGCTATCGCTTTCTCGAATAATAAGTGTAATGTATAGTTAAACATGATGTTCCGCGCAACACACACGTCTTTGCAATAGTTAATAGTTTACTCCTTTTGGGAAAAAAAGTTGAATTGCATAATATTAAACTTGGAGCCATATGCGAGATGAGATTTAATCACTTTGGAGCAACTTATTTCAAAAGAAGGAGGAGAAAGTTAGTAAGATACCAGAGAATTATATATTTTAACTGTATTCTTAAACGGAATGTTTGATGAGAAAGAAGTTGATAAAAGAAGAAACCCCAACAACTCGGTTACTAAACGGGCTAGTATTAAGTTCAAAAAAAAAAAAAAAACAGGCTAGTATTGACAAGTATCGATCTTAGGGGCGCGGATTTTCTAGAAAGTTATAGCTATTTTTGTAATTTGTCTTGGACAGCAAGATTTCTTGAGTAATGAAACCCGTCAGTATTATCATTTATTAATCATCTATTTATCTATATCTATACTACATATAAAGTAAAAATGGTTAATGTTGAAATGTTGAAAAATGGTCAAGCCATGCATTTAGAAAAGAAACTATGACTTATATGAGATTTGGAAAGGAAAGTATTGAAAGTATTGAAAACTATGACTTATATGACATATGTTTAAAAAAAAACTATTAATACACATTAAAAACCGGTTGTCCCGGTTTAATTTGACCCGTTTTTTTTTGACAAAAACGGTTCAACCGGTTGAACCGCCCAGATCGAAGCGGGTTTCAAAAAATTATATATAATCTCAAATCCTCAAACTTTTATTATTCTTCGTTTATAACTCATATACTTTTTTTTTATCACGAAAACTATCTGCTAAACTAAAGCACAAATAACTTCAAGTTTGCAACTATAATTCTGAGAAACTCTATAAATTAATGAAGTTGGGACCAGGACATTTTATTAATTTAGCAAAATATTATTATATCGATAAACTAATAATTTATTAATTTAAATAAGTTTTATATATGACCTTTAAATTTCTAAGTTCAACATACTAGTTACAATGTATATTGATTAGAGATTAAAAATAATTTAGAAAAACAAGTTTCAATTAACATTTTATGAATTCACATTCATAAAATAGTTGAATTTGTTAATTTCATTGTTTTTGAATAAGTTAAAAGATAGTTTCGTTGGGACAAATTTCAATTATGTATGGCCTTAATTGAATTAATTGAATTTGTACAAGTTCTAATTAAGTATGGACTTTATATATACATGAAATTTTTTAATAATTATTAATTTATAGTTTCGTTGGGAACAATATATATCTGTGGGAGTTTCAAAAAATTATTATCTTATTATTTTATCGATTGGGGTTTGAATTTGACCTCATTCCAAGTTGACCAGATAAATTATTAATTTTATCGAGGTTATTAATTTATCGAGTATTAAATTATAGATGTTTTACTATATTTGCAACTAGCAACTATATACCGTCATTTTACACACTTATTTTACATTAATAACATAAAGCTTTAATAAATTTAAACTCACAAAGAAATAAAATAATTAGCAAATATACTTCTTCGGTTCTTCCTAAGGCTAAACACAATGGGTCGGTTGACTCAAAGGGTTGTGTAAGGTTGAAGCTAGGTTGCCCCATTGTGGGGGTGGGTTGTGATCGGTTGGGTTGAGCAAATTTGACAACCTAGTTCGTCAATTCAATGAGTTTCTTTTCCGATTTTGTGTCTATTGAAGATCAAAGAGAAAAAAAAAAAGAAAAAAATCTCGTCACCAATTGAAGATTAGGTTGTCGTCGGTCGTCGGAAAAGAAAGGCGATGTGGGTGGCGTTAGAATTAGGTTGTCGTCAGGTCGTCGGAAAAAGAAAGCTGATGTGGCATGGGTGACTAATTGTGTTTAGCCTGCCTGAAGTAGGCTATCGGTGACCCAGAAGGCACGCTAACATTCTAGACTCTCTACGCAATACGCGTTGAAAGTAAACTTACGTTACGTCAACGTTGTTATAAGCAATCCCAATCCTTAACCCACTCGACTTCTTTCTCATCCTATAAATAAAGAGCTCCCATTCATTCATTAACCCTTCAAAAAACAATCAAAGCATTTATTAAATCTTCTCTCAGGCAATCCTTCAATTCAAGGTATCATTCTATTCTTCTTTTTATTTATCCTTTATGATTATTGAATGAATTAATTATACGATGCTCATACATCTGTAACCAGGAGATTTAAAACTGTTTGAATAATTATTATTATTAAGTGATGTACTAGGGATGCAATACATAAGATAATTATACTGCTAGGCTTGAATCCTTGTATAGTATTAGAGAATGAGCTAACTCGTCTTGGCGATTCATTACATATGACTAAATATTGTTAACACTAGTATGTTGCACTTGATTATTACCTTTTAGTTGTCAGTGTTCTTAATTATTGTGTTTGGATTCTTATTGTACAGATGCAAATCTTCGTTAAGACCCTCACTGGCAAGACCATCACTCTCGAGGTCGAGAGCTCCGACACCATCGATAATGTTAAGGCTAAGATCCAGGACAAGGAGGGGATTCCTCCAGACCAACAAAGGTTGATTTTCGCTGGAAAGCAGCTCGAGGACGGCCGTACTTTGGCCGATTACAACATCCAGAAGGAGTCCACCCTCCATCTCGTTCTCAGGTTGAGGGGAGGAATGCAAATCTTCGTCAAGACCCTTACTGGAAAGACAATTACCTTGGAAGTCGAGAGCTCAGACACCATCGACAATGTCAAGGCTAAGATCCAGGATAAGGAGGGAATTCCTCCAGACCAGCAGAGGTTGATCTTTGCCGGCAAGCAGCTTGAAGATGGCCGGACCTTGCTGACTACAACATTCAGAAGGAGTCGACCCTTCATCTTGTCCTCAGGCTGAGGGGAGGGATGCAGATTTTCGTCAAGACCCTGACCGGCAAGACCATCACCCTGGAGGTTGAGAGCTCCGATACCATTGACAATGTGAAGGCAAAGATCCAAGATAAGGAGGGATCACGGACCAGCAGAGATTGATTTTGCCGGTAAGCAGTTGGAGGATGGACGTACTCTTGCGGATTACAACATCCAGAAGGAGTCAACCTTGCATTTGGTTCTTCGTTTGAGAGGTGGTATGCAGATTTTGTTAAGACTTTGACTGGCAAGGCGATCACCCTCAAGTGGAAAGCTCTGATACTATTGACAACGTGAAGGCGAAGATCCAGGACAAGGAAGGCATCCTCCAGACCAGCAGAGGCTCATATTTGCAGGAAACAGCTCGAGGATGGGCATACCCTTGCTGACTACAACATTCAGAAGGTCCACTTCCACCTTGTCCTCCGTCTTCGTGGTGGCAACTAATTTG
The DNA here is from genome assembly GCA_022545495.1 of Chrysanthemum lavandulifolium. NCBI lineage: Eukaryota > Viridiplantae > Streptophyta > Magnoliopsida > Asterales > Asteraceae > Chrysanthemum > Chrysanthemum lavandulifolium. Next base: position 164,265,666 of record CM040240.1, on the reverse strand, counting down.
AAGCTCTTTTCTTGTTCGTGGATGTGTCTTTGTGAATGTTTAATGTGTTTCTCTTTGCAAGTGTTGTTGAACGTTGTGGTATTGTTTGATATGAAGTAACAATAATTCTGATTGATAACTTGCAGTGTTTTTGTGAACAATTTGTTATACTTGGCTTTTTATTTGGTTGCGTTTGAGCATATGATTTGTCTTATCGCCTTGTGCCCTTGTAGCATAAACCTAGTTCAATTGTGCTAAGTGTTGGCTGTACATGATAACCAGAAATGGTTGGGTCTGATTTTTGATGATAGATGCTATCCTGTGAAGCTGGTTGCTCCATATGGGTACACACAGTTAAGGTATTGAGGTAAATCTGTGAAGTCACGTACTATGATTTTGCGGGTATGTTTGTCGTAAATTGTGCACAATAACCATTGGTTCTTGTCTCAAGTAGAGAGGTGTGCATTGAGAGGTGTGCATTGATTTAGGTTCATAAGCTCCAAGTTAAGGATGGTGTTAGTTGTATGCATCATATACTTATAAAGCTTTACAAAGTTTTAGCATAATAACAACATGAATAAAATAAGAAGTTTATAACTTAATATCGTTACATATATCATGAAAATGTTATGAACCTTATAAAATTTATCATTAGAGATGCTCTCAGTCTCATGGACTTTGCACATTATGCAATTAAATTTGGTTTTAACAAGGGTTAACAGGTTGACGGTATGTTAAGAGCATGAACAAGTGAAGCAAACAATGTCTTTCAGAAAATTGAGAACATGAACAAATCAGCAAAAGCATATACAGAATAATAATTTGCATCTGATGATCATGCTATGGTGATTTACAGTCAAGATTTCATCCTAAAGGCCAAGTAAAATCTGCAAGTTGGAACTAATAAGGATCAATGATATAGCTGACTTACGATGCTAAACAAACACACAATATAACATAAAGAAACCCCACTTCACTGCGCCTATAAATCTAATTACCCTTAGAAATATGCAATGCGAGACCACGTTAAAGCAATAGCATATGGATGTCCTTATAATCTATGCAGGCAACTATGATTCATGGTTGTATAGCCAGTTCATCGATATATCAATATCTGATCGGTATAAACCTTTACCGTTTTCTACTAAAATTGTGTGCATCAACTTCAACTATGATCTCACTCATGACTCATCGATCTAAAAGACAAGCATCTACATCTATCACACTGAAGCAACAACCTATATCTTCTAATCCATACAAGCAATTAGGTGTGCAATGGTCCAAAACCGGACGGAATGAGACCTATCCTGGACGAAAATCTTTAAAACAAAATACTAGACACAGAGAACTAGACTGTTTAGTATCAGTCCCTTACCATTTAAACCAGTTTGGTCTGAAACTGGCTTAACTTAGTGATTCATGTTTAACTTCTTGCATAAAGAATTGCTTTTCTTTTAGTTAAAATATAAATTCCTACAGCTAAAGTCCAGTTTTGAACTGAACTATTCTTATATACCAACCGAGAACCGGACTTACATAACCAACAGTGGTTGAGTTTTTCACTTCGGTTTGTGCAGAGTTTGCACAAGCCTATCCTACAAAAGTTCATTCCTAGGGTGTTTGGGATTGCTTAAGCAAGTTAAGTTTATGTGCTAGTTGCTCTAAAACCAACAATTTCTATCCAAACACTAAAACCGGTTATCTTCATTAAAAAGACCAGCAGATGCGCAACTGAACAATGATCCCAAACACCAATGTTTGCAGTTTAAACATAGTGTCACACTCTCCTACAACCTATAGCAACTCATATTCATAGTTCTATAATTAGTACACCAATATATCGCTTCCTACACACATAATTCAGAACAAACTCATGCTACCAAAAACCGAAAAACCACCACATACATTCCTCTAAATAAATCATAACCTCCTTCAATTTCACCTCGTAATCGCTACGCGCCTTCAAGAGGTTCAGTTGAACTTGTTTGAAGAGATCCAGGTATTGAGGTCCAAGTGTCCAACCCATTGATAGAAGAACAAAAGGCTGGCAGAGGGTTGAAAACTGGTTGGCACGCAGGGTTGAAATGAGGGTTCAAAATTTGTTGCTAAGAGTTCGAATGAGGGTTCGTAATTTATAAGCGGGGTTCCAGAGGCAACAAAGGTCCTAGCAAAATAAATAGTAGTAATAAATTGGGTTTACTTTACCCGGGAAGGAGGGAGGGAGTTCCTTGATTTGAGAAGAAGAAAAATTTACATCCATCTTTCTTAAGTTATAATGCATTTGGATTTATTAATTTATTAGCGAAGCGCTAAAATTCATTCTTAGATTTCTTTGTTATGAAAATGTTGTCTTTTGAAAGTCATCAATATCATTATAACATTATAATGTAGTTAAATCTTCATCAGAACACTAAAGATCATTACTATCAATAATGGTTATTAAAAATATGTAACCGCATCCATTATATAAATTCACACAAACCATTTTCTATCTCTCCACACAAAAATATTCTCTCGATATACCCTCACTTTCACTCCTCAACTCTTACAGGCATTTTTTTCCGAAATTCTTTATATATTTGTTAGAAAAACATTTAACCCAACAACGTTTCTTTCTTGAAAATATAGTCACGAGTTCTTTCATGCATTCTTGGGCACTCGCTAGTAATCTTAAATTTACATTCACGGTTCTGAAATTTATCAATTTTATAATATTATAACAAGTATTTAAAACCTTATGAATTCATAAATTTATTTTTATAATATTATAATAACTAGTATTTTAGAAGAATTATGAAATTGATAAGTTTAATTCTTTTATGTAATAAAAATTTACATTCATAATTTTTAAATTTATCAATTTTATAATATTATAGCTAGTTTTATTTTTTTAATTATTGAAACTAACATTTTAACATATACTCAATTTATGTATATTATAGATAGATGCATATATATATTTAATTTAGAACATATGCTCACGGGTCAAAATATAAAATATAAAAGGTTAAACATTATTGTGTTAATAACATTTAAGAAATACGTTCACGAGACGTAATATACACAAAGGCGGTCAAGTCAAAATTGTTCGGGTAATGTTAACCGGTTGATTTTCTATGAAGATGTGTGATAAATGTGTTTGTCTCAAAATATTAACAAATGAATTTGTGTAAAAAAAACCTATGCATTTTTCTTTCATATAATTTTTAATTCTTATATTATCACCTTTTTACTAATATTATTTTATAATATTAATATTAATATTGTAATTTTATACATTATTAACACTAACAGTAATGACATGAAACTTAGTCTTTATAGATTATAGATAGATATAAGGAAAAAAACTATAAATTTATAATGGATTTTATAAAAAAAACTCATTATGCTTTATCTACTTCACTTATTGTCATAATACATAACCGTTTTCATTTTATTTGGTTATTTTCTGTCCGTTTTTATCCGTTTTCGTAAATCGTCTATTTTTATCCGTTTTTATTTTAATATGTCCGGATAAAAGCGGATAAAAACCGTTTTATTATCCACGTCAAAAGCTGTTTTATTCGTTTTATACTGTTTTTTATCGGACATATTAAAATGAAAGCGGATAAAAACGATTTATTCAAAACGGATAAAAATGTATATAAAATAACCGAATAAAATAAAGCGATGTATTATGACAATAAAAGTAGATGAAAGATAATGAGTTTTTTGATAATCTTTATGAATTTATAGCTTTTTCCCTAGATATAACTTTATAATAATAATATCATAATATGTCTTACGTTTTTGAAAAGATTTTAATTGATTCCGCACCTTAAGTCTTCATTTCTTATTAAACCATTTTTTACTTCAAACGTGTAGTTCGAGTATTTTATCAAATCAATATCACGAGCAAAGACTACGATGCAAGACAAATACTTAAAAGTTAAAAAGAAAAACTTTGATTCATGATTGCGATGTAGGATATTATTCATACATTCATACCCACAAAACTTTTACAAAGTAAACCAAAATAAAATAAATAACCATCGAGATGACAAAAAAGTTGCCTTAAGTGTCGCCCAAATGGGCATGATGTTAAATTTATACAAAGTGATGATCAAACACAAGTAATATATTCAAAACTAAAAGTTATGAGTATCAACCCAACCAACCACCCCTTATGGTTGATACATCATATAGAGTTTACAATACAAGAGGTTTAAAGATTCAGAATACAAATATGAATAACAACTACAAATCAACTGTGTGAGAATTACACACACAGATAATACTGAAAATTAAAACTAATGTGAAGAATCCAGCTTATATAGCCTTGACTAATCTTTTGACTTCTAGAATACGACTTCCTGCTATCATACCCTTTATCTTCCGGACTTGACACATTAGCCCTCAACTATTCTTCTCTTGCTATCAACAACCTCGCACATATAAAACACAAACCAAGAATACACTATTGACATAACAAGCCCCAGCTTATTATCCAACATTCCCCTTAAGCTAAGGCTTATAGAAATCCTTAAGCTTCAACATTTCACAGAACTTTCTGTGCTCAATCACACTTAATCCTTTTGTAAAAACATCAACAATATTATTTTCAGATTTAACTTTGATAGTTTTAATAATGCCTTGACAATTTTTTCCCTTATAAAAACAAGTCAATTTCAAAATGTTTTGACCTTTCATGAAGAAACGAGGGTTTCTTTGCAATTTGCATTGCCGCTATTATCACAATACATTCCACGGTACATTAACCTCCACAGGATCCTTACAAATATTTAAGATCCATAATCTCACAAGTTACATTACACATAGTACGAACTACGCCTCACAGAAGATCTAGCCACCTGGATCGATTCTTACTTTTCCAAGAAACAAGATTATTTCGGAAAAACAAAGAAACCCATTTCTTGACTTTCTAGTAATTTTGCATTTGCCCGGTCGAGAATCAACAAAGACTTTCACATCACAATTACCATTTTTCCAAATGAGATCCCTTTACACGGTGACTCTTTAAGATATCTTAAGACTCTAAAAGCAAGTTTTAAGTGAGGCGCATTGGACTATGCATCACTTGACAAGCAATGTACAACATAAGACAAGTCGGGCCTAGTCAATGTTAGGTAAATAAGTTTTCCAACAAGCTTTTGATAATTGTTCACACGAGATAAAGGCTCGTCTTTAACTTTATTTTTCTGCTTATTTTTATCAGAAACATTCACTGATTCAATTGGTGTCTTACTTGGCTTGCAAGCAAGCATACCAAATTCAGCAAGAACTTCTAAACAATATTTTCTTTGAGTAAGACACAATCCAGTATTATCTTCCAAAACTTCTATACCCATAAAATATTTTAACTTTCCCAAGTCTTTAATAAGAAATTTTGTTCTTAGAAAATCTTTAACCTTATTAATCTCATCAACATTATTTCCAGTAATGACTATGTCATCCACATATACAAGTAAAACAAGAAACACATCTTTATCAGTTTTAGTGAACAAAGAAAAATCACTTTTACTTTGACAAAAACCATTTTCTTTTAACACAGAAACAAGTTTCTCATTCCATTTTCTTGGTGCTTGTTTTAAACCATATAAAGACTTTTTTAGTTTGCACACCCTTTTATCATCCTTATCAAAATACCCTTCAGGCAATTGCATATAAACATCTTCTTCAAGCTCACCATACAAAAAAGCATTATTAATGTCTAACTGATATAAAGGCGACTATTTTGAGCAAAGATGCTTATTATGATTCTAACGATAACAATTTCGATAACGGAGAAAATGTCTCCTCATAATCAATTCCTTCCTTTTGACTATAGCCTTTGGCAACTAGCCTAGCTTTATATCTTTCAACACTCCCATCGACTTATACTTAATTTTCCAAACCCACTTACACCCAATTGCTCTTCTTTCAAAGGGAAGTTCAACAATAACCCAAGTATCATTTACATTAAGAGCTTATTTCAAGATTCATAGCATCAATCCATTTGTTATCTTTTATAGCTTCATAATATGTTTTAGGTTCAAACACTTTATTGAGACTAGTAGAAAATACATAATTTTCTTTCTTGAGTTTACTATAGTTAACGATTTATCAATACCATATTTAACTTTTTATCTAATACATAATCACTCAACTTAACGGGCATACTTGGCTTTCGTTAGATTTTCCGTGTAAGTTTTAATATTAGCTTGTGCATGCGGAGTAAAACTTGGTGTAATAACAAGATATCATGAAACATATCATTAAATTCTTGATAATAATCATCATCACCCTCGGACATATTTTCATTATTTTCAAGTGTAACATTCTCCAAACCTTCTTTAGTTGCATCATCGTGACATCGGATGCTCCCTCATTCTTACTAATATCATGAAGTACCTCCTAAAGAAGATTGGTCTATGTCCTCACTTATTTGGACTTTTATTATACATCTCTCTTATCATCATAGGATCATCCGATCTCCCTAGGCGAGTTAAAGAAATTTTGATTATTTATATTTTGAAAAGAAATTCAAAACCTTTGTTTTCGGATGTGTGTTTAAAAGGAAAAGCAGTTTCATAAAATTTCACATCTCTTGAGTAAAAATCTTTTGTTTCTAAATGAACAACTTATACCCTTTCTTATCAAAAGAATATCCTATAAAACACATTTCTCGACCTAGAAGACAACTTATCGAATTATTTAAAAAGTTGAAAACATAGGCATCCAAACACTTTTAAAAAGAGATATTTGGTTCACAATTATAGATTAACTCATATGGTGTTTTTCCGAACAAGACGAGCTAGGTGTCCGTTAATTAAGTAAACTGCGGTTAGAACACATTGAGACCACATGTTCAAAGGAATCCCCACGAAACATGAGGGCTCTGCAACATTTAACAAGTGTCGTGTTTTCTCTCGGCTAAACCATTTTGTTGAGGGTATATGAACAAGAAGTTTGTTGATGAATCCCATGATCTTTGCAAAATTTTTCCATATTTTGATTAACAAACTCGTTCCATTGTCACTTAAAACTTTAACAGCTTTATCAAATGATTTTAACCAAATTATAAAATGTAACAATATGTAAAACACTTGCTTTTCCCCTTAACAAGAACACCCAAACAACTCTTGAAAAATCATCAACAATAGTTAAAAATACTTGTACCCTTCTTTACTTTGAACTTTATATGGACCCCAAACATCCAAATGAACAATCGCCCAAGCGCAGTAGTCTTATGTTCACTTAGAGGAAAAGGTTCCTAGTTTGCTTAGCCTTGTGACACACATCACAAGGATCATTTTATAATCATTATCAATATTAAGTTTGTGTTTTAGAATGTTCGAACTTGGTGGGAGGATGACCAAGGCACGTTATGCCATATATACTTAGACAAACAACAAGCTTGAATATTATGATTTATAAGTTTTTACGTATTAAGAAAATACGGTCCATTATTTTGATTACGGTCCCCATCGGGTCCTTAGAACGAGAATCACGAAGAATACAAACATCTTCATCAAAAATTACTCTACATTTATTATCTTTGTTCAACTTATGAAGCGATAACAATCGACTTGATATCCGGTACAACGGGACATCGGTAATAATCAATTTATCATCAACTTTAAACTACCAATATGAGTAACTTGAGCTTTAGTACCATTAGGATGACCAACTGTCATATTAAGTTTTGACACATCAACTATATTAAACATGTTTAACACAGTGTAAGTGATATGTTGACTTGCACCAGAATCAATAATCCAACCAATATACATATTATATGTGCTTATATTAGTATTATGATTAAAAAATCTTGAGTGACTAAAGCTGATAACACAGTTTATACATGCAATGTTTGCAGGCATACTGCTGCATCCAGATTTATCACTAATCAAAGCCATAAGTTTCTTAAACTGTTCATCTGTAAATGAGTTAGATGAACCAGCAGGCCTATCCTTATGTCCTGAAACAACATTGTTACTAGCATTGTTTTGATTAACATTATTTTTCTTTTGAAACCCAGAAGGATACCCAACCAATTCAAAACATCTATCAGCAGTATGACCATTCATTTTACAGTGAGTACAAACCAAATTAGGTCTATTAAGCCTTCTGAATTGATTATTATTATTGAAACTAGTATTCTTATTGGCAGACCAATTAGAATTTCTAGGATTTGTCCTAGAAACAAAATCAGTATTTTCAGATTTAGAAGTACTTCTATTAGACTCATCCCTGGATAAAGTGGCAAAGGCCCCTTTCACATCAGGAATAGGGTCAGTGGTGAGAATAATACTCCTTATAGGAGCATAAACCTCATCTAACCCCATAAGAAATTGCATCAGTTTAATGAGATTATTATGATCTTTTAGTTCAGAGCCTTCACAAGTACACTCGGAAGGCGGACAAGGAGTCATATTGCCTCCACGAGCATTAAACTTATGATAATATTCAGAGAGAGTTATTCAGATTGTGTGAAAGAATGTATTTTATAATGCATATTAAAGATTATAGATGCATCCTGTTTATCATAAGCTTCTTTTAATTCATCCCAAACATCATTAGCATTTTTAGAAAAAATTTGTCCCATAAACACATCTTGAGAAACACATCCAAGAATCCAAGATAAAACCACATAATTGCACCTATCCCATTGCTCTTGCAAAAAACCACCTTCTTCAGGTCTAATTATTTTTCCATTTATAAAACCAAGTTTATTCTTAGTATGGATAGCCATAGAAATAGCAGCAGACCATACTTTATAGTTCTCAGGTCCTTCTAGTTTAAAACCAATTAGAGGAATACCATTAGTGTCATTACTATGCAAAAACAATGGGTCAAATTGATCAAGATGATCAGCATCATTAGAACCAGATGCCTTATCCTTATTCTTGTTATCATCAATAGTCATACTGATAACTCAAAGGATAACAAAAAACAACAAAAAAATAGATACACCTTATACCACCTTTAATCACAAGCAAATCACCAATAATCACCAACTTCAACACAAACAAATCCCTTAACCTACACTTCGTCTCAGGCAATTCTAAAAGAAACCTAAGAAAGAACCTAAAAGAAGGTGTGAGTTGTGTTACAGTGCACGCAAAAAAACAGCAATCAATCGATCAAGAAGATCAATAACCAATCAACCAAGCACGGAAACCAGAATCAAAGTACCTGAAACAAGAAAAAATCACAAGAATTAGTTACTTCAACTAATATAACAATATCAAACAAACAAGAATCAAGAAACCTATTTATCTAATCTGAAAAACAACTCAAATCCTGAATTAGGGTTTGATACAGAAAACCCTAATTTGTGAAGACACACAAATACAATCAAGATGAACAAATCTTGATGATTAACATACGTTAATCACAATACGAACATCAGATCAAGAAACCCCCAATTTTAGAAAACCCTAAAAATTGGTAACGTTCAATTGACCTTCAATTGAAACCCAAAACACTTAATCCAACAACCAATTAGTCAATTAATACTTAGATCTAGTAAGATCTGACCAAGAATCTGAAAACCCCCAAATTTTATCGAAACCCTAATTTTTTTAAAAAACCAATTTAGATAAAAACCACTTCGTATCAAAGCCAACCTGGCTCTGATACCATATTAAATTTATACAAAGTGATGATCAAACACAAGTAATATATTCAAAATTAAAAGTTATGAGTATCAACCCAACCAACCACCCCTTATGGTTGATACATCATATAGAGTTTACAATACAAGAGGTTTAAAGATTCAGAATACAAATATGACTAACAACTACAAATCAACTGTGTGAGAATTACACACACAGGTAATACTGAAAACTAAAACTAATGTGAAGAATCCAGCTTATATAGCCTTGACTAATCTTTTGACTTCTAGAATACGACTTCCTGCTATCATACCCTTTATCTTCCAAACTTGACACATTAGCCCCTCCAACTATTCTTCTCTTGCTATCAACAACCTGCACACATATAAAACACAAACCAAGAATACACTATTGACATAACAAGCCCTTAGCTTATTATCCAACACATGAAATAGTTGGGAAGGAAAGTGTTCAAACTTTTCTTTACAACAAAGACACATCCATTTTTGTAACATTTGAAAAGCCAATTGTTTAAAAAGTTGATATTCTTATTTATAAACACATCACAAGTTTGCTCACCTACCCATGTGGGATAAGCTATTGAAACTTTTGTTAGAGGTTGGTAACTCACGGAGCATTAAGTAAATGTTTGTTATTTAGCTCCTTTATTGGCTTGTGCTTGACTTGATTTGGACGACATATAGGTGGTGGACGTGGTATGTTAGTTCATATAAATAAAGCTACCTCCACCATCTCAATAAATCAGGAAGTGGGACTATATTAACATGTGCATGATCCCTCACCATGGAGGGCTTAAATAAGATAGATCATTTATTGGCATGCTTAATTGATATGATTAAATGTATGTTTAATCTTGTGTGTCAGCATCCTGTTGGTGAGAGAAAAGGGACTCATTTTTTTACAAACCAATAAATAACTTCCACATCTATTTTAACACAAAATTAGTCCCACATTTAAGCCTCTCAATCATTTTCTAATAGGATATGCAAGTTCGTTGTGTATACACACAAATAAAAAACATGACACATGTACTCACCATACTATTAATAACCTATATAGTTGTATACAAGCAGTTTCAGCTTCAAAGTAGTTGTACATTATAATCATGTTTTGATCATAAGTATGTTTTATACTCGGGTTCCTGGCAATCATCGGCTTGAAGGAAGATTACTTGGCCATGTCCAGTAATGTTTGATGTTAGATAAAGTGGTTACGGTGTATGATCAACATGTTGTTTCGTTTCATGTTTATGTTCGTAAGTTTTGAAATGAATCCTTATTTGGATAGAGTACTATCATCTCTTGGGTTTAGGCTCTCTATACCCATTGATGAATACCAAAATTCTAATAAGTAATAACTCCTTCCATTTTTGTGTTTTTTACGCAATTCCCCCATACACACACAGCGTCTCCTTTGTTAAGTACTATCGTGCCCTCTTGATTAAATGTTATTCTTCACCATGTCTACTCCAACATGCAAATGAGGACCGTTGTTTATCAATCCTACTTGAGTTTTTGGATCACGAAGGTGTCTGCATGATACTTATGACTTTCCTAAAGCCTTGAGAATTGGTGAGAGGTTTAGTTAGATCTACTGTTGAGTTTGTAATCGTCCATATCCTTTATAAAGTCTTGGTATTGATGATTTTTTGCTACCAAAAAGACATCGTTGATTTACCTCCTTGGTACCTTGGTGAGTGTGTATAGATTGTTGGGATGCAATCCTCTTCGACTTTGACACTTTGTCGTAGAGCCTCCCGAATGTCCTCGACCAACCCCATCCGACATCACAATTTAAAGACATCAGTAACTTCTAACGTTTTTAACTTCATTTTATCATCAATTTTGCTTTCAAAATACGCGGTAGTTTTTCTAATAAATTTGAGGTGGGTAAAGGGCGACTTGTATACGTTACGGCCATGGTCGTTTCAAAACATAACACAAGTTAATATAATCACATTTGCCTAAAATGAACAAGTTTTACATAATCGGTTTCATAACATAATATTGTTGAAGTCCCATGTTCAAAGTTCAAGCAGGTAAGTTTTAGAAAAGCCTTTCTGTATCCCATATCGGCCAGGTGAAGTAAACATACAAGTGGGAGTTGGGTATAAAAACAAGGGCACGTGAATGGAACAAGCATACCTTTCTCGCCTTTTGGCTAAGATCAAATGTAGTATCTGTTCTTATCGGTTTAATATCGATATGTGAGTCATCGGCTCACTCGATATTAATCTTATTTTTATGGGGAAGAACCCACCACAATAGCTTCTTGATGGGGTTCTTCATGTGTCATATGGCGTTACACTCTGCAAGACCCCTCCAATCAATAGTCTTAAATGTTTCGCCATTAGCATTGAGCATTTTTTCTTTGTGTTACTTGTTTCTGAATCATGATTAATTACAGCTCATGATTAAGTAAGTTCTTAACTTTTTTCTTATAAAGAGTTGCTAATGACCAGATCTTGTGGCAGTCTTAAGTGTCTATTTTTATTAAAGAAACAAAGGGTACATAACGGAAGGTAACAAATTTACTTGGGCATGTGATGATATTTGATTGTTTCAGTAGCTTGTAACATATTACTTTAATTTACGGTATAATGTACAAAACATTTCACAGCTTGTTTAGTTGTCTGGTGATATAATGTTTAAATATAGTTCCTCGATAGGCCGATGTGCATCTTTGTTTGTTTGAGAAGATGGATACAATTTAATTTGCTTTGATACTTTGCTAGATGTGTTAGGATCGAACTCGAGACCACGGGATTGAAACAATAGTACGAAAATAAGTTAAAGTTTACACACTGCGTATGAGAATTAAAGTTAATAATTAAATGTAATAGTTATATTTATTTATTAATTAAACGAAATAACTATAACGGACGTTAAGTAATTAAGTGTAATGGACTAACGGTCGTTAAATGTAATTGGAAAGGACTAAATATGAAATTAGAGATCGAGAAGGTTCTAGAATCCCTTTGGGAGTCCTAGGCCGATCGTTTAAGGGTTTCCATAACCCAATCCATAGCCAACTTGTTCACCAAGTTACTTTGGGTATAAATACAAAACCAAGGGTGTTTGTAATTTATCTCTTGTACTCATTAAGCTAAAACCTAAAACTTGTTTGTGTGTGTTTTGCTTAATTCGGTCGACAAACACCTTGTGGGTGTCGATCCATAGCTTTTCCAAATCAAAGTTATTTTGTTTAATTAAAACTAGCATTCCTTTAATTCGGTATAGTACGTGTGTACAAGAAAGTGGTACTAACACATTATTGTTAGTATTCTTGGATTGAATTACAAAATCGGTAAGGGGTAATTCACATAATCCTATAAACCCTAATTAGGGTTCATCCAATTGCTAGTTTTGTGGATTTGATTCTTGTTCGGCTAGAATCAAGAAAGGTACGCATATTCTTGTTTATGTTAATTAATTATTTGTTAATCTTTCCTATACGCCTCCGCATGTTTCTTTGATGTTTATTGTTTATATTTATGATTAGTCATGTTATATAATTCCAACAGTGGCATCACGAGCTTGGTTTAATGAGTAATTAATTACTAAACACGTAAAAACGAATATTGTATGTTGTTTGATATGATTATTCTAGGGTTTTGGTTATGATTATGTAAACCCTATTTTTTAGGATTTGGGCTTTTGCCCTAATTTGGTTTTAAATTTTTTTTATGGATCGCTTTTTTTTAATGGGTCGAAACCCTTAAATTTTTTTTAGTCGATTTGTTTTAATTTTTTTTGGGTTTATAAAATTGTTTTGTTATCAATATCGAAACCTAGAATTAATATATTGGTTACGTGATATGTTCATGAATAAATTGTTATGTGACATGGAATTGTATGCGATCTTGTGACAACGTGAATAAATTGTTATGTTAAATCCATGAAAACGTGCATGTTTGGCATGGATTATTGTATATATATATATATATTTAATTGTTAAGATTGGTTATGCTAATATTAATTGTTAAGTTTTATACACATGTATATTTATGATAAATCTTGAATTGGGGAAAACTCCAATTATATACATTAATGAATCAATTATGTGCAATTTGGTATATTATTAATTATGGGTTTACGCAATCGATTCGTCGATGTATGTGGCTCACTTTCAATTGAGAGAGTGAAAGCCCTAATTAATATATACATTAATTAACCTAGACATTGATTATTAATAGGGTTTTATCGAATAAGTTGCATGTGGCTACTTGTTTACACGTATTAATTGTTAGTTATGTGCGCATTGTTTTTAGTTGTTTATTTTTTATTTGTTTACTTGTTTGTTTATTATGTGTGACAGTTTTAAGCAAAGGGTAATTTTGAATAGAAAAATAATACGGACTAAACAATGGTGAAATTTGATTTGTTTTGAAGAGTTAAGTTTTCAATAGTTTAATTGATTGATGATTTTGGTACAAATGGTCTGAACGGCTCACCCAATTTGACGGACTGTGTGGGAAGTACTAGGAGGGGAGCGCATTAAATTGTGACCCTAAAGAAGGAGGTTATTGCTTTGATGACCAAATCTCTCCGCTTGCTTGCGAGTCAAATTGGAGCTACCAAGTAAGCCATAAATGTACAAAATCATCTTAAGGGCGAATTAGTTTTAATTCCATGCGCCACTTCGGTGGTAATTACCCGAAACACTAAGTGTTTACACTTATGCAAAAGTACGGTATAATGGACGATAATTAAAGTTAAATTCCTTGATTGGCGAAACCAATACCTCAATCAAAACTTTGATAATTTGATCTTTATGAATTGGTAATAAAAAGTTTTTTATTAAAATTATGCTACAAGATGAATGCATGACATCTTTGTACATATTTGATTTGACCACATAAAATCAAAACTAGTACCCTTTATAAATTAAGTTATGTGCCATCTAATTAAAAGGAACACTTGAAGTTGCAATTTACGTCATGTCAGAACTTGGCGAGATTGTGATGGAGAGGTAAATCTTTATGTAAAGTCGGACCTTACATGAACATATTTGCGTTCTTTAAGTTAGACACTTAAGTTGAGTAGGAAGTGAGACACGGACTCAAGGCATAAGATGGGATGAAACATGTTTATATTTGCAATAGCGTTGGAAAATATAAATCCCATAATGATCTAGGAATTGGAAATTGTTTGCCAATTATTGTTCGACAGATTACCTTATTATATGCTTTCGTTACTAGCGGATCAAGCGATGTAATGGAACTATGATAATTTGGATCCTAGTTTTCGAGAAAATTCTATGGTTATATGAATATTACCTTGGGTATTTTATTTTCTTGAAAAGTTTAATTATCGAAAATACTAAAATTGAATTTTGCTAATTCTTTAAATGTATTAATGCAACATTAAACCGTAAACGTAGGTTATTCTGTATTGGTAAATTGATCTACACCGTAAGGGTTTTGGTAGAGTCAACTTTGCTAAAAGAATAAACCTAGTCCTCTTTTCATAAGAAAGAGTGAGATTCAATCCTATTCCTTTTCATGAATGAAGAAAGGTATGATAGGACAATTAGAATTGTCTAAATTCTAAATACATAACTCGTAAGCAAATTTTAATAGTTAAGAAAATTGCATATTTTCGAGTTATTAAATTAGAAGCTAGACTAATTCTTGTATAATTGGTAAAAGACAAACTAGCATATTTTATCTACTTGTTTTGTTTTGACCATTTAAAAAGTACTACTTACAATTGTTGGAATAGTAGAACTATTAAGAAAGAAATTGCATGCCCAATTTTTCAAGTTAATAGCATTGATGGATAATTCATCATCTACATAGTAGAATACACTCTTTTAGTACATAAGTAATTGTTATGTATGGACTTTCTCAAAAGTGTAGGGAAGTAAATAGAACACTATTTTCTTTCCTTTGGTTAATGAAACACTTACAATGTTGTCAAATCCGATTGGGAGTATTGTGTTCTTATTCTTGAATAAGGAATTAATGTAATGATCTCTAATTCGATGGGAGTTACAAGCTTTGTCATCTTGGTAGTAACCCAGATTATCTCTAGAATGTCTTAAGATAATTACTTTCCACTTGTAGACACTTATGTTTTCAAGGATAGTCATGTACGTTTCCTTGTTAGACAATGAAGTGGTTCTACATCTACTAGTTATGCTAATATCAATGACACAATCATATTGGTCACATAAACAAACATATGTCGTGTTGTTTATACGCTACATGATGTTGTTCCATGCACAAGTGGGAGAAATCTATATTGTGTGCAAGGTACAACATATAGGTATATGATTTAAAGGATTCTCTTGACTGCAAGGTAAGAGACTAACGTTCTAATATAACTTGTACATATCTAATTCAAGAAACACTTGGTGTTGCAATTTACGTCATGTGAGAACTTGGCGAGATTGCAACAACAAAGTAAATCTCCATGTGAAGTCAGACCTTGCATGGACATATTTGCAGTTTCTAAATTAGACAAGTATTTAGAACATGTGTCAAAATGATATATAAGACTACTTCAAATTAGATATTTATGTATTATTAGAATGACATAAATGAAGTAATCTAATACTACTTCAATTTGTTTATTTATGTATTTTGGAATGACATAAATGAAAAATAATGTAGTCCTACATTATTGTGAAGTAAATAAATTAACTTGAAATTACTATTGAAACCAAGAGTTGTGTTCATAATTACTTTAGTTAAACATGTTTATGATTCATTGTAAAGACATAAACATAAAGTCTTTTAAGACTTATAATAAAGTAAGACGTTAACTTGTTATGTTTTTAATTAAGACATATACAAGAAGTCATTGAGTTGATCAATGATTTATAACGTATAATGGGATTATAACAGTTTATGTTTTCTTGATGAGACATGGATATGAAGTGACTTGGTTAAAAAGTACTTGTGTTATAAAGCATGCAATTGGCTTGAAAAGTCTATTATACCATTAAGTTGACTTAGTTGGTAAATAGGTAAGCCAAAAGGAATATGTTTATCTTATATATTGTTAGATTGTCTTACAATATTAATTCTAATGAATACCACAAGTTGATGGTATGTTCAGTTAGGAGAATCAAACTCTATTTGATTTGTTTGATTCAAGATAACCATAACTTCTTTCTTAAAAAGTAACAAGGTTAGAAAATTGAGTATGGATTGAATATACTCAATATGACTCCAACCTAGAAGATTAATAAAACACCATTTTATTATGGAATGTGATGAATCACATTAAGTTTTAAAATTGAAGATTCGAATTTGTTAAACTACTTATGAATAGGTTATTAACAAACTAAAGTCGGAATTATCAATGTGTATTTGTAATGTCCCAAAAGAGAACAATGTAGTTTTGCTCTAATTGCTAAGTATATATAGATAGTCTATATATTACAAAAGGCAAGTGGGAGTTTTTATCTTGAAAGATAAAATTACAAGATACATAATCTTCTAAAACACACTAGTAAATATCATGATGAGGTTAGACATGTAAATGATAGACCTCATGATGATGGAATTTTCATTCATAGATCTGCAAGGATATCTCGGATATTTGATTTATATCTTTGAGAAGAACATGAGTTCTGGGATTATAGTAAACACGATAATCATTATGATGGATTACCAAATATTGAATTGGGTAAATTACTCATACTATGAATGTTAAAGATGTTGTCCATAAAGATAATCAATTTTGGAAATTTGGTTTATCTTAATAGTTAGACTAGAGAATGGAAATGAGTTTCTTCAAAGAGATGAAAACCCTAGTGGTTTGAATTTCTATGTAGAAATCATATGGACAATATTGTACACATATTTAATGCATGTTTTATGACAAGATTATTAATCATACTTAAGCAATTAATTATGATTGAATATTCTTTTCTAGACACATTAAATATATAAAGATGATAATGGTCATACTTGTTTTCATTAATATGAAATATGACAATGGAATATCAAAACTCTTTCTTGAGAAATTACTTGGCGAGGACGGTAAGTAATCGAAAGGTTTTTAATTCATATAATCTTTGGAAGTGTATGAAGTGCAATAATTCATGAATGGATAAATGCATGCATCTATGAAATTATTCTTATGTTTAATTATTAAATCCTAGTTTTGATTTATAATTGAAATAAGATAAATTTTAAGTATTCCGAAAGCTAGTGGGAGTATTATGTTAAGGTTTTAAATCTTATATGTTGTATAACATATAGGAAGTAACATTCCTTGTAAGCTAAATGTTAAGTCTTAGATTGGAATGAAACTTCACTTATAAGATTTAAGAATTAAAACATACAACCTTGGAATATATGTTTATTATTAATAAACATGTGCGATAAAATAAATGATTCTAATAAAACATGATATATCATTTGGGAAATGGATAAATATCTTTTGACAAGATAGAACATGAATGAAATCTAAGTTTGACATGTAGATTCATCATGTACATCATGTTGTGTATATTAAAATTGTTGTATCATTCTTGAATATGAAGTGATTTGACAACATTGATATCTAACTAAAAGTTATTAGATAACTTGTGTAATGAATATTCTAATAGAATTACATCCTCGACTGGAATTGCTCCTAGATTCTATGGATGAACAATATGTCAATTGTTGTGCAAATTGTCATCGACTACAAACTTGAAAGTTTGGAAGACATCAAACATTACACAATAAGATATTAATGTTTACAGAGTTTTAATGAGCATATTGTTGTTTGTATACAATGATGTTGGTTTAATTGAGATGACACTCAATACTAGTCATGGTAGGATTTCATCCTTGTTAATGGCCATGTGAACTAGTTGTGCTACTAAGAGCGCAGATTGCATTATACATTAAAAGAATAAGAATACTTTGAACTTTAAAATGTTTGAAAGTTTAAATTGTCATAAATTGGTGATAGAGGATGTCACACACTTTATGAATTATTATGTGGATTGGTGAATGCACACATACAAGGACTTCACTAATTGAATTCTTGAAATAAGTATTCTCAAAATTACGATAGATCAAGTTGGTTGATTTATGTCTTGTCAACAAGTATGATTGTCATTACTTGAGGCATAATTCATCAACTGGAATTTTCATGCATTGATCTATTTGGTATTTGGATAAGGGATGTTAAACAATTGTTATAATAAATCAAATACTTGGTATGTTTGATTTTATAATATATTGTATCCTATATTTGCATGTTTAATCCGTGAATAAATTTATTTATTCTAAATCGTCCGTTGTCAATTAATGATATGGGAGTATCATTAAACTAAGACAAATCGAGAGATATGGTAGAATATACTTGAAAGTATATTGATGAGAATGCATACCAATTTCGGATGATATTCAATGAATTGAATATAGGACTTATCCCAACTACATGATTTTACTTTATGGATATTGTTATTAAGTAAATCATGAATAGTTATCCTCGGACTTGAGATACCGATAAGTGTCATGAATGTAGTGCACTTACGTGGAACAACTTAACGCTATACGTAAATGGTAGTCATAAGGGTTGTTTCTGAAGTGTTGCAAAGTTCATGGGTTAGTCTCGTAGTCAAGATAGAATTTGTTCCTTCAAATTTATTTGGAGTTTAATATTGTTGGGCCCTCGTAGGGTTGACAAGATGTTTGCGTGCCACGCCAAAGATCTCCCCGAATATGTTCGGAAGATTTGGTAATCTTGTTCAATCACTTATAACGAGAAACAGAATGGTTGAATAAAGAATGACTTAATTCCATATCTTTATTTAACATGGTATTAGAAACAAAAGGATAATAATAATGAGAAATCATTAAAAGGTTTTCCAGGAGCCTTGCTCGAGTTGTACTAGAGGCATCGAAGTGTTGCTAGACGCTAACCGATGTGATCACTCTATTAAGATATGTCCAAGTGGGAGCTGTTGGTTTAATGGACAATAAATTAATAGACGTGTGTTAGGATCGAACTCGAGACCACGGGATTGCACACTTTGCGTATGAGAATTAAAGTTAATAATTAAATGTAATAGTTATATTTATTTATTAATTAAACGAAATAACTATAACGGACGTTAAGTAATTAAGTGTAATGGACTAACGGTCGTTAAATGTAATTGGAAAGGACTAAATATGAAATTAAGATCGAGAAGGTTCTAGAATCCCTTTGGGAGTCCTAGGCCGATCGTTTAAGGGTTTCCATAACCCAATCCATAGCCAACTTGTTCACCAAGTTACTTTGGGTATAAATACAAAACCAAGGGTGTTTGTAATTTATCTCTTGTACTCATTAAGCTAAACCTAAAACTTGTTTGTGTGTGTTTTGCTTAATTCGGTCGACAAACACCTTGTGGGTGTCGATCCATAGCTTTTCCAAATCAAAGTTATTTTGTTTAATTAAAACTAGCATTCCTTTAATTCGGTATAGTGCGTGTGTACAAGAAAGTGGTACTAACACATTATTGTTAGTATTCTTGGATTGAATTACAAAACCGGTAAGGGTAATTCACATAATCCTATAAACCCTAATTAGGGTTCATCCAATTGCTAGTTTTGTGGAATTGATTCTTGTTCGGCTAGAATCAAGAAAGGTACGCATATTCTGGTTTATGTTAATTAATTATTTGTTAATCTTTTCTATACGCTTCCGCATGTGTACTTGATGTTTATTGTTTATATTTATTATTAGTCATGTTATATAATTCCAACAAAATTGTCTCGACAACAAGATTTCTCGAGTAATGAATATTATCATTATTAATCATCTATTTATCTATAACATATGTAAAGCATGAATAACTTTTTCTAAACAATTAAAATTTTTAAAAATTAGTAATATATTATACCTAAAATATCATTAATTAAAAATGGTAAAAATATATATCACCAATTTAATAGTTTAAATATCTTATAATCTTCAAACTTTTATATTTTGAGGAGATACCAAACTTTTCTTACATACCAAGGCCCAAGGGACTCATTTCCACCATCTATCTAAAATGAAATCAATGGCTGAGATTAAAAGCATTTTATTATTTCACATATTTTTTTATAATTTAAATATCTTTTAAACCGTTAATCATTAAGCAAAAATAATTACACCATCATGACGAGCATTTAATTATCTTTCTATGGCGGACACTTTGATATACTTTGAAAAAAAAAAAAAAAAAGCGTTTTCACGCTTTTTCATCTTTTTTCCTATTTTCTTCGAACTGGAATTTGCATGAAATATCATATATGATTTAACACTAATTTGAAGATCACATGTGATATTAGCGTTAAATCACATATGATATGTAATATCATATGTGATACTAGTATTAAATCACATATGATATGTATATCATATATGATATACATATATATATGATTTAACACTAATATCACATGTGGTATTCAAATTAGTGTTAAATCATATATGACTTTTTCATGCAATTTTCGAGAACGTAAAAATGAAAAAAAAGCGTGAGAAACACGAAATTTTTTTTGGTCGAAAGTATATCAAAATTATCTATGAAATATAATTAAATGCTCGTCAGAATGATATATTTTTTTCGACGGCGATTAACTTGTTTGAAAGATATTTATATTTGAAAAAAATGATGAAAGTGGTTTTTTTAATTGTTGTAATTAATCTCATCAATTATATACTATATACTATTTGTCGGGGAGGTTACTGTAGCAAAAGCACGCATTTATTGCAAAGTTTCCTAACTTGGTAGAAACAGCCCCTGAGGTTCAAGTGTCGCTGTAAAATAAGTCCAAACATTAAATGCAAAGTTTCACAACTTGGCAAAAATAGTCCCTGAGGTTTAAGTGTCGTTGCAAAGTAAGTCCTTTAGCATTAATTGCTACCTATAGCAACTTGGCAAAAATAGTCCCTAAAGTTTAAGTGTCGCTACAAAGTGTCGCTACTTAGTATGTAAAAAATCTTTTGTCCTAAAATAATCTTAAATCTTATATTTTTTATTTTAACCTATAAACTTTTCTTTGTCATAATGACTACAAATTAAATATACAAAAACCACACCAAAATCAAAATTTTACAATTATAATTATTTACCGCTATATATCATCATTTTACGCACTTATTCTACATTAATAACATAAAACTCTAATGAATATAAACTCACAAAGAAACAAAATAATTAGCAAATAAACTTGTTCCTAACTAAAGTAGGTTACCGGTAACCCAGAAGGCACGCTAAGAGCATGCACAAAGCTAACGCCCCAACGGCGTTAACCATGCATTTAACGGCGTTATAGCCGTTGAAACCGTTGGAACAACGACGTTAGAGGGCCGACGTTACCCTCTTAACGCACGTTATTTGTTTTTTTTCTTTTTTTTTATTTATGCCCTTAAATGAGAGATTGTTTTTGTAAATTGTTGGGAATGTTATTGATGTTATTGCGATGTTATTGTTGTGAGTGTTTTTTGAGGATATTAAGGTGAAATGTTAAAGCTGATGTGACGCTGACGTGAACGGTGTTATTGATGTTATGGTGTTATTGTTTGGAATGATTTAACATTCTAGATTCTATTCGCAATAAGCGTTGAAAGTAAACTTACATTACGTCACCGTTGTTATAAGCAATCCCAATCCTTAACCCACTCGATCTTCATTCTCATCCTATAAATAAATCCCATTCATTCATTAATCCTTCAAAAAAACAATCAAAGCATTTATTAAATCTTCTCTCAGACAATCCTTCAATTCAAGGTATCATTCTATTCTTCTTTTATTATATTTATCCTTTATGAGTTTACTAGTCGAATTGCCGCGTCTGTGTGCGATAAATATAGTTATATGTGTTTGTTTACCCGTTTAGTGAATTCGTTTCACAACACTTCGAATGTATATGTGTTAGTTGTAAGTGTTTGTTTGGGTTACCCGTAACTTTCCGTAGCTTTCATGACATCATGATTCCCGCGTATAGAAATACCTCGCAATCTCTTACGCGTCAAACACTACTCCAAAAGTATATGATTTTAACGAATCAAGATTATATTGATTGAAATAAATGAAATAAAGGTTAAAGTTGTAAAATTTGAATTAAAATAAAATAAACCCATTAAAAATATACAAACTAAAACTTATAAAAATATATCAAAATGGATGTTGAATTAAAGAGATAAAATTTTAGAAAATACGGTGAAATTAGATTATAAAAAATAAGTAGATAAAAGATATTTTAATTTAAAAATAAAGATGAATTTTAGTTGAGAAATGACACATGTCATTTTATAATTTGAGTTATTTATCTTAATTTTTAGTGGTTAGGAGTTAGGTTTGGAGTTTGTTAGAAGTTAGGCTTGGAGTTTGTTGAGAAGTGACACATGTCATCTTATGATTGGAGCTCCTTATCTTAATTTTTTGTTAGAAAAACTCTTTCCATAATAAGCAAGTAAAAAAGTCTGAATTTTTAAGCCTTCTAATTTTAGAAGGCCTAAATGCATTATAAAGTAGTATAGATATATGAATTAGATCTAAAACTGTGTATTGTTTATTATTTAGAAACCTTTACAATCATGTTTTTTGGTCCATATCCAATTTGATCTGCTGGTTATAGCTTGTCTTCTTATCGTGTTTGAATAATTATTATTATTAAGTGATGTACTAGGGATGTAATACATAAGATAATTATACTGCTAGGCTAGAATCCTTGTCTTGTCGATTCATTACATTTGACTAAATATTGTTAACACTAGTATGTTGCACTTGATTTTAGTTGTCGGTGTTCTTAATTATTGTCGTTGGATTCTTATTATACGGATGCAAATCTTCGTTAAGACCCTCATTGGCAAGACCATCACTCTCGAGGTCGAGAGCTCGAGACACCATCGATAATGTTAAGGCTAAGATCCGTGACAAGGAGGATTCCTCCGGACCAACAAAGGTTGATTTTACCGAAAGCGGCTCGAGGGCGGCCGTACTTTGGCCGACTACAACATTCAAAAGAGTCCACCTCCATCTCGTTCTCGGGTTGAGGGAGGAATGCAAATCTTCGTCAAGACCCTCACTGAAAGACAATTACCTTGGAAGTCGAGAGCTCGACACCATCGACAACGTGAAAGCCAAGATTCAAGACAAGGAAGGAATTCCTCCAGTTAGCAGAGGTTGATCTTGACTGAAAGCGGCTTGAGGATGGGCGTGCTTTGGCCGATTATAACATCCAAAGAGTCAACACTCCACCTTGTCTTGCGTCTTCGTGGTGGTATGCAAATCTTTGTTAAGACCTCACTGGAAAGACCATCACACTTTGGAAGTCGAGAGCTCGGACACCATCGACAATGTCAAGGCTAAGATCCGAGGATAAGGAGGATTCCTCCGGACCAACAAAGGTTGATCCTTGCCGTGAGCGACTCGAAGATGGCCGTACTTTGCGACTACAACATCAGAAGAGTCGACCTCCATCTTGTGCTCGGGCTTAGAGGAGGTATGCGATTTTCGTCAAGACTTTGACCGGAAAACTATTACCCTTGAAGTTGAGAGCTCCGTCGATTGATAATGTCAAGGCCAAGATCCAAGACAAGGAGGATCCCACCGGACCCAGAGATTGATTTTTCGGTAGCGGTTGGAGGATGGACGTACTCTTGCGATTACAACATCCGGAAGGAGTCAACCTTGCATTTGGTTCTTCGTTTGAGAGGTGGTATGCGATTTTGTTAAGACTTTGGCAAGGCGATCACCCTCGAAGTGGAAAGCTCGATACTATTGACAACGTGGCGAAGATCCGGGACAAGGAAGGCATCCTCCGGACCAGAGGCTCATATTTGCGGGGAAGCAACTCGAGGATGGGCGTACCCTTGCGACTACAACATTCGGAAGAGTCCACTCTCCACCTTGTCCTCCGTCTTCGTGGTGGCAACTAATTTGAAGCTCTTTTCTTGTTCGTGGATGTGTCTTTGTGAATGTTTAATGTGTTTCTCTTTGCAAGTGTTGTTGAGCGTTGTGGTATTGTTTGATATGAAGTAACAATAATTACGATTGATAACTTGCGGTGTTTTGTGAACAATTTGTTATACTTGGCTTTTATTTGGTTGCGTTTGAGCTTATGATTTGTCTTATCGCCTTGTGCCCTTGTAGCATAAACCTAGTTCAATTGTGCTAAGTGTTGCTGTACATGATAACCGAAATGGTTGGGTCGATTTTTGATGATAGATGCTATCTGTGAAGTGGTTGCTCCATATGGGTACCTACGATTAAGGTATTGAGGTAAATCGTGAAGTCACGTACTATGATTTTCGGGTATGTTTGTCGTAAATTGTGCACAATAACCATTGGTTCTTGTCTCAAGTAGAGGTGTGCATTGATTTAGGTTCATAAGCTCCAAGTTAAGGATGGTGTTAGCATCATATACTTATAAAGCTTTACAAAGTTTTAGCATAATAACAACATGAATAAAATAAGAAGTTTATAACTTAATATCGTTACATATATCATGAAAATGTTATGAACCTTATAAAATTTATCATTAGAGATGCTCGTAGTCTCATGGACTTAGCACATTATGCAATTAAATTTGGTTTTAACAAGGGTTAACAGGTTCTAAGCGGTATGTTAAGAGCATGAACAAGTGAAGCAACAGTGTCTTTTCGAAAATTGAGAACATGAACAAATCAACAAAAGAATATACGAATAATAATTTGCATCGATGATCATGCTATGGTGATTTGATCAAGATTTCATCCTAAAGCTCAAGTAAAATCTGCAAGTTGGAACTAATAAGCATCAACGATCCTATAGCTGACTTACTGTCACAGATGCTAAACAAACACACAACATAACATAAAGAAAACCCCACTTCACTGCGCCTATAAATCTAATTACCCTTAGAAATATGCAATGTCGAGACCACATTAAAGCAATAGCATATGGATGTTTTTATAATCTATGCAGGCAACTATGATTCATGGTTGTATAGTCGGTTCATCGATATATCAATATCGATCGGTATAAACCTTTTACCGTTTTCTCCGAAATTGTGTATATCAACTTCAACTATGATCTCACTCATGACTCGTCGATCTAAAAGACAAGCATCTACATCAATCACCTGAAGCAACAACCTATATCTTCTAATCCATACAAGCAATTAACTTAGTGATTCACGTTTAACTTCTTGCATAAAGAGTTGCTTTTCTTTCAGTTAAAAGTATAAATTCCTACAACTAGAGTCCAGTTTTGAACTGAGCTATTCGTATATACCAACTGAGAACCGGACTTAGATAACCAACAGTGGTTGAGTTTTTCACTTCCGGTTTATGCAGAGTTTTGCACAAGCCTATCCTACAAAAAGTTCATTCCTAGGGTGTTTGGGATTGCTTAAGCAGGTTAAGTATATGTGCTAGTTGCTCTAAAAACCAGCAATTTCTATCCAAACACTAAAAACCAGTTATATGCATTCAAAAGACCAGCAGATGCACAACTGAACAATCGATCCCAAACATCCAATGTTTGCAGTTTAAACATAGTGTCACACTCTCCTACAACCTATAGCAACTCATATTCATAATTCTATAATTAGTACACCAATATATCGCTTCCTAAACACATAATTGAGAACAAACTCATGCTACCAAAACCCGAAAAACCACCACATACATTCCTCTAAATAAATCATAACCGCCTTCAATTTCACTGCGTAATCGCTCTACGCCTTCTAGAGGTTCAGTTGAACTTGTTTGAAGAGATCCGGTATTGAGGTCAGTGGCCAACCCATTGATAGAAGAACAAAAGGTGGCATATGGTTGAAAACGGTTGGCATCACGGGGTTGAAATGAGGGTTCAAAATTTGTTGCTAAGAGTTCGAATGAGGTTCGTAATTTATAAGCGCGGGTTCCGAGGCAACAAAGGTCCTAGCAAACTAAATAGTACTCCCTCTCCCAAAATTATAGTCCCCTTTTGACTTTTTCGGTCTTTCTATTACAACTTTAACCTTGATTATTTCTGTTTGTGTTATATAATACTTAATGCAATATATATGAATTGATTAGGTTTTTAAATGTATTTTCATTGGTATAATTTTTATCAATTATTGTATAACACAAATAAAAATATTTAAGGTCAAAATTGAAAATGAAAAACTGAAAAAGTCAAACGGGGACTATAATTTTGGAACGGATGTAGTAGTAAATTGGGTTTACTTTACCTGGGAAGGAGGGAGGGAGTTCCTTGATTTGAGAAGAAGAAAAATTTACATCCATAATTCTTATATTTACATTCACAGTTCTTAAATTTATCAATTTTATAATATTATAACTAGTATTTAAAACCTTATGAATTCATATATTTATTTTTATAATATTATAATAACTAGTATTTTAGAAGAATTATGAAATTGATAAAATTAATTCTTTTATGTAATAAAATTTACATTCATAATTCTTAGATTTATCAATTTTATAATATTATAACTAGTTTTAATTTTTAATTATTGAAACTAACATTTTAACATATACTCAATTTTTGTATATTATAGATAGATACATATATATATTTTATTTAGAACATATGCTCACGGGTCAAAATATAAAAGGTCAAACATTATTTGTGTTAATAACATTTATGAAATACGTTCACGAGACATAATATACACAAAGGCAGTCAAGTCAAAATTGTTCGGGTAATGTTAACCGGTTGATTTTCTATGAAGATGTGTGATAAATGTGTTCATCTCAAAATATTAACAAATGAATTTGTGAAAAAAAAACCTATGCATTTTTCTTTCATATAATTCTAAATTCTTATATTATCACCTTTGTATTAATATTATTTTATAATATTAATATTAATATTGTAATTTTATAATTATTAACACTAACATTAATGACATGAAACTCAATATTTATAGATTATGGATAGATATAACTTTATAGTAATAATTTGGATAATATATCTTACGTTTTTAAAAGATTTTAATTGGTTCCGCACCTTAAGTCTTCATTTCTTATTAAACCATTTTTTACTTCAAACGTGTAGTTCGAGTATTATATCAAATCAATATCATGAGCAAAGGCTACAATGCAAGACAAATGGTTAAAAGTTAAAAAGAAAAACTTGATTCATGATTATAATATTATTCATACATTCATACCCACAAAACTTCTACAAAGTAATTCAAAATAAAATAAATAACCATCGAGATGACAAAAAAATTGCCTTAAATGTCGCCCAAATGAGCATGAAATCGTTGGGAAGAAAAGTCCACTATTCTTTACAACAAAGACACACCCATTTTTGTAACATTTGAAAACAAATTGTTAAAATGTTGATATTCTTATTTATAAACACATCACAAGTTTTCTCACCTACCTATGTGGGATAAGCTATTGAAACTTTTGTTAGAGGTTGGTAACTCACGGAGCATTAAGTACAAATATGTAAAGGGATGTTTGTTATGTAGCTCCTTTATTGGCTTGTGCTTGACTTGATTTGGACCACATATAGGTGGTGGACTTGGTATGTTAGTTTATAGAGTAAATTACATGGATGGTCACGTGGTTTGTCCAAAATGTGATTTTAGTCCCTCGAACTTGAAAGTTTTTGGTAGTCCCTAAGTTGGTAAAATAATAACACCATCGGTCCTTTAGTTTAGGCGTTAAGTAAGTTAGTTATAATTTACGTTAGCCCCTTTGGTTAAATATCGTTGCATCGTATATCCTTAAATTTAGTTACATAATTCGTCCGTGGTTAGGCGGTCGGCGAAAGTCAACGCCACGTGTCACCACGAGTGGTGCCACGTGTCGTGTCGGTCGGATCGGTGAGCGGGTCGGGTCGGGTCGGATCGGTGAGCGGGTCGGGTCGGGTCGGGTTGCCACGTGGACCGATGAGGTGGTGTGGCGTGGCATTTGTAAAATATACCACTTTTGGCTCGGCGGGATTGAACGGGAGGATTGGGAAGGAAGCGATGCTTTACCCAAGCGGGCTAAGCATAGCTTCAATAAAATCTCAAAATCTGTCATAACACTCACCAGTTATTTAGCGATTGATAATAAGAAAAGGTTGATTTAGTTTTGGCTATCGATTTAAGGGGTTATATGGACTGTAAAAAATAAATAAATACACCGTCGGACTCGTTTTTCGTGATCTTTCAATGGTATGCTCGGGAATTTTTCGACTTGTTAGAACCTCAAAAATCAGCAACGTCATCGAAAAATGCAAAACGTCCTTTTCCGAGGTTCAAAGGAAGTCGAAAAAATTCCCGAGCATACCATTGGAAAGAGCACGAAAACGAGTCCGGACGGTATGCTCGGGAATTTTTCGACTTCGTTAGAACCTCAAAAATACTGGCGTCCTTTCCGAGGTTCAAAGGAAGTCAAAAATTCCCGAGCATACCGTCGGACTCGCTTTTCGTGCTATTTCCAATGGTATGCTCGGGAATTTTTGACTTCCTTTGAACCTCGAAAAGGATGTTTCGCATTTTCGACGACGTTCGCGATTTTTGAGGTTTTAACGAAGTCGAAAAATTCCCGAGCATACCATTGGAAAGAGCACGAAAACGAGTCCGACGTGTATTTATTTATTTTTACATCCATATAACCCTTAAATTGATGGTAGCCAAAACTAAACGAACCTTTTCTTATTATCAATCGCTAAATAACTAGTGAGGCATATATTAGATTTTGAGTATTTTTATTGAAGCTATGCTAGCCCACGGTAAAGCATTGCTTCCTTCCCAATCCTCCGGTTCGAATCCCACCGAGCAAAAGTGGTATATTTTACAAATGCCACGATGGCACCACCTTCATCGGCCCACGCAACACCGACCACCCGACCCGCTCACCGATCCGACTCGAGGCGACACGTGGCACCACTCATGTGGTGACACGTGGCGTTGACTTTCGTTGACCGGCCTAACCACAGGACGAATTATGTAACTAAATTTAAGGATATACGATGCTGGCGATATTTAACCAAAGGGCTAACATGTAAATTATAACTAACTTACTTAACGCGTTAAACTAAAGGACCGATGGTGTTATTTGTTTACCAACTTAGGGACTACCGGTGCAACTTTAAAGTTCGAGGACTAAAAGCACTTTGGACAAACCACGGGGACCATCCATGTAATTTACTCTAGTTTATATAAAGAAAGCTACCTCCACCATCTCAATAAATCAGGAAGTGGGGCTATATTAACATGTGCATTCGTTGGATACCTAATTGGTATGACTAAATGTATATCTGTTTTGTGTCAAGATCCCGTCGCATTTGGTGAGAGAGAGGAACTCGTTTTTACAAACCAATAAATAACTTCCACATCTATTTTGGCACAAAATTAGTCCCACATTTAGGCCTCTCAATCATTTTCGATATGCAAGTTCCAGTTGTGTATACACACAAATAAAAAACATGACACATGTACTCACGATACTATTAATAACCTATATAGTTGTTGTATGCTTCTTGTCTTGTTATTCTGCAACCGTTTTTGTGTTGTAATTGCGTTGTTGCTACTCAAACAACTTATGAACTGCTGAAAGCCCAAAATTACTTTAAAGGACAGAACCCGTACCGTTCTGTTTGTTACGTATTTGACATATTCAAAGACAAAAGAGACCGTGGTGATGATACTTGTTGGTGTTTATTCTCTTTATTTGAGGGACATGATTTCTTTTTGAACCCCGTAACCTTAAGTTTGAGCACCAGTTATGCTAATACCTCAAGAAACAAAATAATAAATATGAAAGTTAAACTAATACTTTTGCAATTAACATGTCTAATAAATCTATTAACTAAACTTGCAATCCACAATATAACCATTAGATAGCCACATACTAAATCAGTCTATGCTATTTCAAGAAATGATGAATTCCTTAGATGTAGAGGTATGCCAAAATCTTTTTTTTTTTTTTTTTTTTTTTTTTTTTTGTTGCAAAGGTAAAATTATATTACTCCAATCAATATGTACAACATATGAATAACAAATACTGAAATGGACACTCCCAGATCAGGAAACAACTAACAATATACTACCTCTATCTATCTGATAAGTCCTATCAGAAATATCAAACTCTAACAACATTCAAGCCACAAATTCTTCACAGCTGCAAATGCAAACCTCCACAAAATCCATCTGATAAACAAGAAACTATACTCCCAAACACCCCTTTAGCCAGCAACCACCATAAACAGTCAAGTATGCCATTTCAGTATTTGTTATACTTTTAACATTTATCTATGCAATTGAAGAAATTTTCAAGCAAAAAATGCGCATTCAAATCCAATCCAACAGTTCTTATACTTTTAATTCCATCACTTTGATGTATTTTCTCACAATTTCTATATCTTTAGACGAAACTAAGAAGAAGTTGAATCACAATTATGCTATTTTCTACCTAAGTTGATGCATACGAGCCAACCTTTTTAAGGTCCAATAGAATTTGTAAAGGTTCTTTGTGTCATTGTGTGGGATGACATGGTAAAATCACATATTTGTTTTTGTTTCCAAATCACTTATTTTAGACAAGCATCATGCCATAAATTACTCATATTTGATCAAGTAAGCTGTAAATTATAAAAAATGTTGTCAGTGTGCGATGATGCTGAGTGGTTTAGATTCATGGAACCTGGTGAGATTCATTTTATGACAGAAGACCATCATGAAACAAGGTTTCGCCAGGGGTTATAATTGCTTTATATCTTGCGTGTCTTGACTTAACACCATTTATTGTTTGACGTGACAGTGTGACACAATTGATAGCATATTGTTCTTCATGTTGCTCTTTGCAACTCTACACATTTAATGTGCCCAAAGAACCTTATAAGCTCTTTGCAACTCTACATATAAGGTAGTTTTTCTAACACGTTTGAGGTATACATTCTGGCCACAGTTGTTTCAAAATGTAACACGATTTAATATAGTCACAATTGCCTAAAAGAACCAATTTTACGTAATCAGTTTCATAACATAATATTCTTGAAGTCCCATGTTCCATAAATGCAGAAAGTTCAAGCAGATAAAATTTTAGAAAAGCATTTCTGTATCCCACATGGGCCGGGAGAAGTAAACATACAAGTTCGAACCTCACTCGGGGTACCAATAAATTGGATTAGGTTTTATTTGTTCTTGTTATTGGTTTGCTTTCATGTTTCTGATCATGAATTTTTTTAATTTTGAAAATAATAAAATGCTTAATTATCTGTTGAAATGGGTTCAAACATAATAAGCACTTATTGAGTATTTGGATGGAGACACAATTCATGCTTATTGCTTACTTTGTGCTGTTATAAGCACCTTTTTGTTAAAAACCACTGTTGAATTAGCTTTTTTTGCCAGTATAATTTGAAAAACATGCAATCCCTTAAATTACTAATTAATTTAAACTTTTTTCTTAGAGTGGTACACATATATATCATGACAAAGACCAGTATGGAGCCTTTGTGCGACTTTAGTGAAGCTCATCCTTCTTTTGGTAGAATCAGGAAAATAGAACTCAAGTTTATCTGCTAAAGGAAGTTGGCTTGTTTATAAAGGATAACAGTGGGAATGGTAAGATAGAAGGAAGTTTAGGAGGACCACTTGATCATATAAAGTTTAAGAATCAAACGCCCCCACCCCATGTCTTTGGGGTAATTATGAACCTTAAGTTCAAAGCAATGGGGGGCTCCCCTCGTCCTTGTTCCTCTTCGTTTTTAATTGTTAATCCTTAACTATTGTCGGTCTCACTAAATCGTTTATTCACATAGAAGAGACTTGAGCATTTGGTACGAGTATCTGTTGTATATGTCTCTGTTAATATGACACGTATAGCTATTGTTGGCTCTTACAGAATTAATTTTGTGCATCTCCATGTCATTGTGGGGTGATTGTAATAGTATCTAAATACGAGTTCTGATTTTTTAAGAAACATACTACAACTTATTTTTCTGACAAATTTAAGTATACAACCAATTAAGAGTTACAGACTTCTAAAAGTTTTGTCTATTGATTTTGCCATACGTTTTAATGTAACTGCTGGTTTTCAAATGCTACATTACTCTTGGATTCAAGGCATTTTCCCAGGCCTATGCTGATATTTGAATGTTTTATTATCTTGAAACCAATAACTTGGTTTATAATGTTTAGAAAGTTGTTGAAATTTCCTGGTGATATAATAAATTAGTATAGCTCCAAAGACGCATCTCTCTTTGTATGAGAACATCGATAATTGGATATGGAATAGAGCTTTGATTATTGTCTAGTTAGTTTCACTTGCGAGGGTGCTGCTATTTGTACAATATGCAGTAGATAGATGGATAATGATTAATGGTCTCACAGACTTTCTTTTCCTTTGTTATAATTTGCCGAGTATGCTCTGTGTGACCGTATAAGGTCTTGATTCTCACCGACCTCGTTACTCTCTCTGAAAGACTGTTCTTTGCTGTTGCCTATTTTGAGTTTATCTAGAAGTGGGGAAAGGAGTGAGTTGGGTAATGGGTGTCAAACCTTTAAAGCACATAAAATGTTGGGTTGGATTGACAATGCGCTTGAATATTTTATATATATTATTAGCTATTGTATTCAGTATGATTACAAAACTATACTATTTTAACTTGATGATTTAGGAGGATGCATACATTTAAAATTCAAGTCGGCAACTTTGACCTATATGACCCATTTCCTTTTTAGCCAACCTTTTTTGATGTTATGTGACCCAACTTAATTGGCTCTAATTGTCACCTCTAGCGTAATTCTGAGAATGCGTATCAGCTTCACAAACCAAACTATGTAGCAGTAACGCCTAAGTCTAACAAGTGAAAATCGACACCAAATGAGATAGCAAAAAGTATTAGCACCACCATCATCATTTTGGTCTCTGATGTGTCAACGCCTAACTCCATGCCATTTATGTACCTTATTGTCACTTAAGTAAGTTGCTAGAGCCTCCAAGACTAACTCCACAAGTAAGCATTGACTTGAACAAACCTTGATTAAAACACGATTACAAAAAGATGGCAACATAATTTAATGAGATAGTGGAAGTGGTGTTTTTAATTGAAAATCTTATACCAAGTCCATCTACAAATAATGTCAACCGTACCGTGAAGCAATTAATTAAGATCTGCATACAGCCTTGTCCCTATGTTATATGATGTATACAAGCAGTTTCAGCTTCAAAGTAGTTGTACATTATAATCATGTTTTGATCATAAGTATGTTTTATACTCGGGTTCCAGGCAATCGTCGGCTTGAAGGAAGATTACTTGGTCCTGTCCAGTAATTTTTGATGTTAGATAAAGTGGTTACAGGTATGATCCGCATGTTGTTTCGTTTCATGTTTATGTTCGTAAGTTTTTGAAATGGATCCTTATTTGGATAGAGTACTATCATCTCTTGGGTTGTAGGCTCTCTAAACCCATTGATGAATACCCAAAAATTCTAATAAGTAATAACTCCTTCCACTTTCTGTGTTTTTTTCTGCAATTCCCCCGCCCCACACACACACACACTTAGCGTCTCCTTTGTTAAGTACTATCGTGCCCCTCTTGATTAAATGTTATTCTTCTACCATGTCTACTCCGACATGCAAATGAGGACCCGTTGTTTATCAATCCTACTTGAGTTTTTTGGATCACACAGTGTCTGCATGATACTTGTGACTTTCCCTAAAGCCTTGAGAATTCTGTGAGAGGTTTAGTTAGATCTACGGTTGAGTTTGTAACTGGCCATATCCTTTATAAAGTTTTGGTATTGATGATTTTTTGGCAACCAAAAAAGACATCAGTTGATTTACCTCCTTGGTACCTTGGTGAGTGTGTATAGATTGTTGGGATGCAATCCTCTTCTGACTTTGACACTTTATCGTAGAGCCTCCTGTATGTCCTCGACCAACCCCATTTGACATCACAATTTAAGCAGCATCCGTAACTTCTAACGTTTTTTAACTTCATTTTATCATCAATTTTGCTTTCAAATTACGCTTGGTAGTTTTTCTAATAAATTTGAGGTGGGTAAAGGGAAGCAGCGTGTATATGTTCTGGCCATGGCTGTTTCAAAACGTAAAACAAGTTAATATAATCACATTTGCCTAAAACGAACAAGTTTTACATAATCAGTTTCATAACATAATATTGTTGAAGTCCCATGTTCAAAGAATGCAGAAAGTTCAAGCAGGTAAGTTTTAGAAAAGCCTTTCTGCATCCCACATCGGCTGGGTGAAGTAAACATACAAGTGGGAGTTGAGTATATAAACAAAGGCCTGTGAATGGAACAATCATACCTTTCTCGGCCTTTTGGCTAAGATCAAGTGTAGTATCTGTTCTTATCAGTTTAATATCTGATATGTGAGCCATCGGCTCACTCGATATTAATCTTATTTTTATGGGGAAGAACCCACCACAGTAGCTTGCTGCTGGGCTTCTTCATGTGTCGCCTTGGCGTTGCACTACTGCCTAGGCTGGCGCACCCCTCCAATCAATAGTCTTAAATGTTTACTGCCAGTAGCATTGAGCATTTTTCTGTGTGTTACTTGTTTCTGAATCATGACTAATTACAGCTCATGATTAAGTAAGTTCTTAACTGTTTTTTATAAAGGGTTGCCAATGACCAGATCTTGTGACAGTCGACTTAATTTTTTCTAAAGAAACAAAAAGCAGATAATGAAAGGTTAACAATTTACTTGGGCACATGCTGATATTTGAATGTTTCAATAGCTTGTAGCATATTACTTTACGGTATAATGTACAAAACATTTCACCTACTGTTTCGTTTTCTGGTGATATAATGTTTAAATAGAGTTCCCAATAGGCCGATGTGCATCTTTGATTGTTTGAGAAGATGGATACAGAATTTAATTTGCTTTAGAGGGTTCTGCAGTTTAGTAGACTGACCCGTTTTGGGTCTTCCTACTCGATCTCTTGTTTATTATAGCAATTTTAGATTATTTGGTACTAAGTGTAAGGTAAGGGTGAATACAAAGTTTTCATTAAATGTGGATCACACTAACTTTTGAGCCTACAAATGGTAGCCTGAATTCACTGGTTTTGTTCACCTACAGTTTCTATACTTAAGTCAATTTCAACATCCTTGCTCCTTTTGCTCAACATTGCTTATTTTCAGTTGTTTAAAACTCGTTGCTCTTTTATTTAAGTTTTTATCGAGTAATCTCTGACTACTAGTAACTGTAATGTTGCTTTTCTTGTGAAGATGTCCATATCCAACTAACAGAAACAATAGTAGTGACGAAAATAAGTTAAAGTTTACTTTTATCGGTTTACGCTGAATGGATAATGAAATGATTAATGAACTTAAATAATTACTTACAGAAGATTATAAGGAGGCAAGGTTGTAGTCAAAACTGAAATTTTGAATGAGTGAATGTTGGGGGACTACTTGTTTGTTGGATGACGAACTTTCATTGGGATTAATCCATCCTATAAACGAATAATTCCATCTTACCTCTGATCATCAACAACCAACGCTAGATAAAATGAAGCCATTAATGTTACTTTTACACAACTTCACAGGTGTGTAGCGAGTGCTTTTGATTTACAGACTTAATCGACATAAAATCGTTACACCGGAAAAACTTAGTACAACAGGTTATTAGCCAAAATATTACTTCTACACAACTTTGAGTGCGAGGCTAAGTAGCGAAAGATAACACAACCGTTTTCTGAGCCAAAAAGGATACATTTTTTGTTTGTTTTGATCAAGAGGGACATTGAGAGGCTACAGCACAAAAGATCATTCATAAATGTGCAACCTCGTGTTGGATGGGCTCCATTAAAGAAGCTACACAACAAGTGGGTTTTTTAAGACCAAATGCATATCCTCATATAGTTTGGGCTCTATTCTTTGAGGCTCCACACTTAAATCTAAATAACACTACAATTTAATATAATCACATTTGCCTAAAATGAACAAGTTTTATATAATCAGTTTCATAACATAATATTGTTGAAGTCCCATGTTCAAAGAATGCAGAAAGTTCAAGCAGGTATTTCATAACATAATATTGTTGAAGTCCCATGTTCAAAGAATGCAGAAAGTTCAAGCAGGTAAGTTTTAGAAAAGCCTTTCGGTATCCCACATCGGCCGGGTGTAGTTAATGTACAAGTGGAGTTGAGTATAAAAACAAAGGCCTGTGAATGGAAGAATCATACCTTTCTCGGCCTTTTGGCTAAGATCAAGTGTAGTATCTGTTCTTATCAGTTTAATATCGATATGTGAGCCATCGGCCACTCGATATTAATCTTATTTTTAATGGGAAGAACCCACCACGGTAGCTTGCTGCTGGGGTTCTTCATGTGTCGCCTTGGTGTTGCACTACTGCCTAGGCTTGGCGCCCCTCCAATCAATAGTCTTAAATGTTTACTTGCAGTAGCATTGAGCTTTTTGTTTGTGTTACTTGTTTCTGAATATTACAGCTCATGATTAAGTAAGTTCTTAACTGTTTTTATAAAGAGTTGCCACTGACCAGATCTTGTGACAGGACTTAATTTTCTAAAGAAACAAAAGGCAGATAGGTAACAAAGATGGTTACAACGAGAACTAACCACTATCTGCTATTAGCCAATCACTTCCACTCACTACGAGTGATTTTGGGTTGCAAACTCAATGAAGAAAAAGACACGGCCAGTTAATTAGCCAATAACGCTGATAAAAAAAAAAAAAAAGGTGGGTGCTTTTGAGTTACAAACTCAATTGAGATAAAATGGTTCACTGGAATAACCAAGCACACTTGGTTATGTTACTTTAAACAATAACCGTCTTTCAAAAAGGAGGTTAAGAGTTCAAATCAATGAGAGAAAATTAACCTCTCTTGTGACCACGGAGGTTCACCAATACCGCCTACGAACTATCCAAAAAGTAGTCGCCTCGTAATTTCGAATCGAAAATCCAGGTAAAATAATAATAACAAAAATGTACTTTTACAGGCTAGACATAAATGTCATTAGGAAGGGGTTGTGGAGCCTCATGTTGGATGAGCTTCATTTTAAGAAGCTACACACCGATCTAAATAACACTATTTAATAAAGTATTTCGTCAAGTTTATATTTTAACTTTAAGATTTATCTTTCACCTATGTGGGATTTATTAATATGCACCCAGCAAGGCAACAAATCATTGTTATACTTTGAGATCATGAGTTTACGACACTTCCCATACAATTTTTTTTTTATTTTTTTGTTAATTATGATTTACGATCTTTTGAGTAATTAATTGGGGTTTGAGCACATCGTCACACAAACTCAAATTAGATAAAACCCTCTTTTTTCGAAGTTGGCTTAGCCACTTCAAAGTTATTCGCCCGACATAGAGGCCTCACACATTTTAAAGAATAATCACAACCTTTTTGACACTAAGCCACCCTTGGTCCCATACAACAATTTGCAATCTCTTCTTACGGAACATGGTAATAATCTATTTTGCAACAATGTAGTGGTTCACTTTGGTATCTTGACAGTCTCCTTGCTCATGCGGTTCGCCTACCCATCATGCTCCACTAGTCCACTCTGGTCCTTAGGTCCACGACGAGTTGCAATGTAGCCCTATGGCTAGAAGTTATACATTCTAATAACATCTATCAGCAACATCAAAGTTGTTGAAATTTAGAGTGAGACGATTTTAATGATGAGTTGGTCCTAAAAAAAAAAACGTGTATCAACTACTCCGTATTAAGATATCAAGGGTTCGCCAAAAAGGTCATAAATTTTCAAGAAGGTTCACAAATGCAGAAGAGGTCCAAAAGAAGCGCAGGAGGGTTCAAACATAAAATATGTGTTGTCAGCGTCACAAATAAAAACACTGCTGCTACTACTAGTACACCGTGAACTCACACTATCAGAATCAGTCACCATTCACCAAACAAACCCTCCTCAACGACCACTAGGGTAATCATTCATTTCCCAATCTTTTTATCTTTTGTATTTAATTTGGTCTGATTCATTTGCATGTGTTCTATTTTCTTATTGTTGACATACATTGGGGGTTTTAACTATTTATTGGATTAAGAATCATAACTATGTTATATAGTGGGATAATATAATAACTAGGGGTTTCAGAATAGTTCTTGACCAGTTTTAAGAAATGAGGTATTTTTCGAATGTTGTTCATTTTCGTAGTTATTTGGATTAGGGTTTTGTTTCTGGTTTGATTTCGTGTTTCCGTTTGAAAACATAAATGCTTTTATTGAAAGATAGCAAGTTTAATTTGATATTATTGTTTGCTACTGATTACTGAAATAATTTGTGCTAAATAAGTGCTTTAAAATAGCTTTTTTGTAAGCGCAAGTTGAAAAATATGCAATCCCAGACATGCCCTTATCGTCTAATCAGTAGAAACTATGTTGTTTGGGAGGAGGACCATATTCTTAAATTTTATGGTTATTAGAGGAGTACTAGTCTGTTAGATATATATTATCTTGACAAAGACCAATATGGAGATACTTTCAGTGCAAACTATGTGAGGTTTATTCTTCATTTCGTAAAATTAAGTCACTCGCTAAAGGAAACTTGTTATAAAGGAAAACAGCGAAAATGTTACAGGATAGAAGGATGTTTACGAGGACCACTTGATCATACAGAGCTTAAGAACAAAATGCCCTCACTTAACGTCTTTGAAGTAATTTAAAACCTTAAAGTCAAAGCAAGGGGCACTCACTCCTCCTTGTTCCTTTCCACATACAATTGTTAATGCTCTCCTATCGCCTCACAAACATATAAGAGACTTGAGAATTTAGTACCGCCATCCACTCGCATTTCATTGATGTTTCTTTGCACGCTTATATTTTGACCTCTATAGCTATTGTTGGATGTTACATAATCGTTTTTCTGCATTTATTATGTCATTGTTAGGTGACTGTAGTGGGCTATCTGAACTAATGTATTTTAAACTAAATGTGAGACGTATTTTGTTATGAACTATTCAAGTATACAACCAACTACAGTTATGAATTATTTTGAGTCAGTCTCTGTTGGAAATTTACGGTGTGCTTGGTTGGAGGGTATATGTTTCATAGTGTTTGAATATGTTTGTCGAAGGGCTATGTGTTAAAAGGAATGAGTTTTGTGATAAGATACTAATCCATGGTCAAAGAGTCAAAGGAGTTAGCTATGTTGCTTGGCGTGAGGAGCACACAAATGGTTGTTAACAAGAGTGTGAAAGTGGCGTGATTCTCCAAAGAATCCATAACTAGCTTGGCGGGAAAATTAGTTCTTTAAATAGTTGTTTAGTTTTCCATTTCATTTTTAGCTTGTAATGTGAATTTCCTTTTCTCTATTCGTAAACTCTCACAAGAATCATATAAATGATTTTCCGGCTTTGATAACTAATTGCAATTTCATTAATCCTTTCTCATTCTTGAATTGATCAAACCAATTAGAATCCTTTAACGGATCTTCATCGATCCCTATCGTGTCTATCGAGTGGTATCGAGCACTTTCTTGGCTCTTGAAATTTCGATAATCAAGTCGATTTGTAGCATTTGATTTGAGTAATCAAGAACAGTTTGGTCGTCATTATTACATAAGTTGATGAGTAATAATTGATACCAATTACAATGGTGGCATGCAAGTAATGCAATGACACTGCTCCAACTTTGGATTCTTTACAAGCGATTAATGAGTTAAAGAACTTTGTCGATCGAAATTAAAGATGGAATGCGAGTTACTTGATTAATCGTAATGTTATTAATCAAGAAATCAATAGGTTAAAAATGGAGAAGGAACCAAGATTGAAATGGTCAGTATAACAATGGTGGTGGAAATCACAATGGAAGGAATGGTGGTAGGGGGTATGGTAGAATGTCAAAGATTGATTTTCCCAAATTTCATGGTGATGATGTGAAAGGTTGGGTGTATAGATGTAGGCGATTCTTTAAGATTGAAGGTGTGGAAGAAGGAGACAAGATTGAGTTGGTTTCTATGCATGTGTATGATAAGGCATTAATATGGCACCAAATAGCTTTTGTAGAGGTTTGGTGAAGACCGTTCTTGGGAAGATTATGAGAAAGAGGTCTTGAAAAGATTCAACACGTTCTTCAAGATCCATTAATGGAGTGAAAAGTTAAAACAAGTTGAATCGTGAAAGATTACCAAGAAAGGTTTGAGTACTTGTTGAATATGGTGGATTGGAAGAAAACATTCTTTAAGCTTTGTTCTTGGGTGGGTTGAAAGATGAAATCGACATGCAAACCGAATGTTCACCCGAATACTTTGATTGATGCGTTACATGGCTAAGATGCAAAGAACGAACATTGATTGCCTTGAAATCAAGGTATAGTCTGTGTTGCCTATTCCTACTTCTAGATTCAATGATAAGTCTGCTTATGGGTTTAGAAGTGGTCTTGTGAATGCTAAACCAAATACTCCGCTGAGTTTATCCAACACTTGTACATGGAGGGTCGCAAGCAAACCAAATACTTCATGAGGAAGAAAGCAATTGACTCAAAAGAATATGCGAGAAAAGGGCATTAAACCGGTGTTTCTATTGTGATAAGAAATATGTTCCGGTCATAAGTGTGAAGGTCGGTTGTTTTCATTGGAAGTCTTGCACGATGAGGAGGTTTCCGATAAGGAGGATTGGGATGAAGCAGAGGAAACCAGAGTTGGAGTATTGAGGATGATGTACAACCTCAAATCTCTTTGCATGCTTTGGCAGTACTATTAATTTTCAAACTATGAGGGTGGTGGGAGCTGTAGGTAGCCATGATACACATTTGATAGATTGTGGCTCAACTCATAATTTTTGGATAAGCAAGTGGCTCAAAGGTTAGGATGTTCAATTAGCCCAGGGACCTTTGGCGATTCTGATGGCTAATGGCAATAAGTTGTTGACAACCCTTGAGTGTAAAAACTTTCGATGGCGGTTTGGTAATACTATATTCAATACGATGTGATGTTGTTACCATTTGGGGTTGTGAAATGGTGTTGGGTATTCAATGGTTATCTACATTGGGAATCATGATGTGTGATTTTAAGAATTTGAAAATGGGATTCAAGTATAAAGGCGAAGGTGTTATTAAGAGGTACTAATAAGTCAAATGTGGAATGGTTGAGCAACAAAGGTCTTGACAAAGCTGTTAAACAACTAAGACAAGCACAATTGAAGTCCATGTCTCTTGTGTAGTTCCCGATTATGAAGTTGCTTGTATGAAATCGGTGGAGGTGCCAATTTGAAGAGATAGTCAAATCGATCACTTTTGACACTTATGAGGATGTGTTTGAGGTTCTTCTTGAATTGCCACCAAATAGATCACATGATCACGAGAATTCCTTTGGTAAAGGTCTATACTGTCAACATTAGACCTTATAGGCATCCACTGAACCGAAGGATGCTATTGAAAGCACTGCATGCGAGGAATTCTTGGGCTGGGTGATTAGGAAAAGTCAAAGTCCTTTTGCTTCACCAATTGTTATGGTTAGGAAGAAGGATAATACTTGGAGGATGTGTGGATTTGAGCAACTAAACAAGCAAACCATAAAAGACAAGTTCCTATACCCATCATTGAAGAGCGATTGATGAGTTACATGGAGCTAAATTGTTCACTAAATGGATCTTAGATCGGATACCATCGGATCATGATGCATGAGAAGATGTACCAAAGACGAGATTCGTAACACATGAGGGCACTATGAATTTTTGGTCATGCCATTTGGTCTAACTAATACTCCTTCTACATTCCAATCATTAATGAATGAGGTATTCAAACCCTTTCTCAGAAAGTTTGTCTTAGTCTTCTTTGATGACATACTTGTCTACAGTCAATGCTTAGAAGATCACTTACAACATTTGCAACTTATTTTAGAAACCATGAGATCCTATAAACTTTTGCAAAGTTGAGTAAGTGTGTGTTTGGTACAACCCATGTGGAATATTTGGGTCATGTTATATCTCGAAGGGTGTCCAGATCCATCTAAAGTACAAGCTATGGCGATTGGCTGTGTGAAACATTAAAGCAGTTAAGAGGTTTTTGGGCTTAACAGGGGTATTATAGAAGATTCATTAAAGGATATGCTTTGATAAGCATACCATTGACTCAACTTTTGAAAAAGGAGGATTTGTGTGGAGTAGTGAAGCGAAACAACCTTTGCGACCTTAAAACAAGCCATGATTAGTGCTCAAAGTGTTGAGGTTGCACGATTTTACAAAAGAATTCACTATAGAAACAGATGCATCGGGTAGGAATAGGTGCGGATATTACTTGAAGGTCATCCAATAGCCTTCTTAAGTAAAGCTCTATCTACTAAACATCAACTAATGTCTACTTATGAGAAGGAGTTTCTAGGCGTGGTACAAGCTTTGGAGAAATGGAGGTTATCTTTTGATAGACATTTCAAGATTAAGACAGATCATATCGGTTTGAAGTACTTGACGGATCAAAGGATATCAACACCCTTTCGGTGAAATGGTTGCCAAAACTTATGGGGTTTGATTACGAGATAGTATCTGAGAAAGGAGTGGATAATGTTACTGCGATGCCTTGTCGAGAATACGTAATCTGTTGAACTATTGAGCATTATTAGTACTTCAAGCATTACCACGTAATTATATGACAAGATAGTGGCTAGTTGGGAACAAGATCGGACTTTGAAAGCTTTGATCATCGAGTTACAAAACAATTCAAATGTGAAGGTCATTATACTTGGTGACAATCGATTAAGGAGGAAAAACAAGTTGATGGTTGGAAATGATGAGAATCTGCGACAAGAGTTGTTAGCTGTAATCCATGATGGTTCCTTGGGAGGACATTCAGGGGTCAAAGTAACAACTCAAAAGATGTGTTCACTGTTTTATTGGAAAAAAATGAGGAAAGATGTCAAGAATTGGGTCGAAATCGTGATGTGTGCGGAGGTGTAAACCAAATTTAGAAGCTTATCCGGGTTTACTACAACCTTTACCCATCCCAAACAAGATTCGGACAAGCATTTCAATGGACTTTATTGAAGGGTTGCCAAAGTCACAAGGTAAAGAAGTCATCTTGGTGGTGGTGGATAGGTTGAGCAAGTATGCTCATTTCATAGCTCTTTCATCCCTTTATCTTTGCGCATGTGGCATAAGCTTTCATAGACAACATCTTTAAACTCCATGGGTTACACGAGAACATTGTGTCAGACAGAGATAAGGTCTTTCTTAGCCTGTTTTGGAAAGAGTTGTTTAAAGTGTTGAAAGTGGAATTGAGAATGTCTACTGCATATCATCCACAATCAGATGGTCAAACTGAAGTGGTGAATAGATGTTTAGAATGTTACTTAAGGTGTATGACTGGTGAACAACCTATTCAGTGGTGTAAATGGTTACCTCTAGCTGAATGGTGGTACAACACCAACTATCACACAGCAATTCACACTACTCCTTATGAAGCTGTGTATGGGAAGCCACCACCTATCCACATTCCATATATTGGGGGAGAAAGTAGAGTGGAATTAGTGGATAAGACCTTAAGGGAAAGGGAGACAGCTGTGGAAACCTTGAAGTTTCACATAAAAAGAGCTCAAGATAGGATGAAGTCTCATCATGACAAGCATAGAACAAACAAGGAGTTTGAATGTGGTGATTGGGTATATCTCAACTATGCAACCTTACAGTGCAATTGATGAGAAGAAAGGGTAAACAACACAAGTTTTCACCTAAGTACTTTGGTCCTTTCAAAGTAGTGCAAAGGGTGGGGCAAGTAGCATATAAATTGGAGTCGCAAATGAGTCTCGGATACACAATGTTTTCACATTTCTCATTTCGAAGTGCAGCATCCTAGTCCAAATCAAACAAGTGGCGTTTACCACCTTGTGACAATGATGGTATGTTTAGGGTGGAACCTTAGCAATTCTGGATAGGAGATTGGCCAAGA
The DNA here is from genome assembly GCA_022545495.1 of Chrysanthemum lavandulifolium. Classification (NCBI taxonomy): domain Eukaryota; kingdom Viridiplantae; phylum Streptophyta; class Magnoliopsida; order Asterales; family Asteraceae; genus Chrysanthemum; species Chrysanthemum lavandulifolium. The sequence continues at coordinate 164,221,298 of CM040240.1, read as the reverse complement.
AAGGCAATGTGGCGAAGTTTATGTTTTGGTGCAATGGGCTAATGGCACGATGGAGGATGCTACTTGGGAGTCAATCAACGAGCTCAACAAAGGTTTCCGATTTGATTGCACAACTTGAGGACAAGTTGTTTCTTTAAGGAGGTGAATTGATAAGATACTAATCCATGGTCAAAGAGTCAAAGGAGTTAGCTATGTTGCTTGGCACGTGAGGAGCACACAAATGGTTGTTAACCAAGAGTGTGAGGTGCACGTGATTCTCCAGCAATCCATAACTAGCTTGGCGGGAAAATTAGTTCTTTAAATAGTTGTTTAGTTTTCCATTTCATTTTTAGCTTGTAATGTGAATTTCCTTTTCTCTCTATTCTGTAAACTCTCACAAGAATCATATAACAGATTTTCCCGGCTTTGATAACTAATTGCAATTTCATTAATCCTTTCTCATTCTTGGATTGATCAAACCAATTAGAATCCTTTAACGGATCTTCATTGATCCCTATTGGTGTCTATCATTTTGATACCCATAAAGTGGGCATACTCCTAACCCACTTAGAGCGTTGGGTTTAGATATTCATCTCCTTTCCTGTTTCCCCTCGCTTCCGATTCCCAATACCCGTAGTGATTCTTTAGTGCAAACCAGAAGCCACCTAAGCGGTTATGTAGGCGTACTCCTAACTCACTTAAAACGTGGGGTTTAGAGATCCATCTCCTTTCTTGTTTCCCCTCTCTTTCGACTCCCAATACCCATAGTGATTCTTTAGTGCAAACCAGACGCCACCTAAGCAGTTATGTCTACTGATTTTGCCATAAGTTGTAACTACTTTTCTCGGACTGCAACATAACTCCTGTGTTCATGGAACTTGCTGACATTTGATTTTATATCAGCTTGAAACATATTCCAAAGGTTTAATGTTTAAAGAGTAATAACATTTTCCTGCTGATATAATGTATAAATACATTTCCAGAGACACATCCTTCTTTGTTTGAAAACATGAATACTGAATAGAGCTTTGACACTTGCTAGAGCATTCTGCAGTTTGCACGATATGCAGTTGATACTTTGGATGCTTAATTTTCTCTCTCGCTGTTTTCTTTGTAACTTTTTCCATGGTATGCAAACCCACCTCATAACTATTCTCTGAAAGATGCGTGTTGCCTTCATCAAGTTTATTTAGAGGTTGCAAATAGGTGGGTTAGACGGGTTGAGTAACGGGTTAAAATATACATTTTTTTGTGCACTGTAGAGTTGAGTTGACCTGAAACATTTTATGTTTATTTCATTTGTACATACACTCTCTGTATGATAATTGAATGCAGAAACTTTATTATTACGGTATTAGTTAATGTAGTTTAGATGAACAAGATGTTTTGGGAGTTCACATGTCCTTAAAGTTACATTATGGACAACTTTCTACCTATTTAACCGGTTTGCTTCTTAGCATTTGACATTTGTTTTTATGATGTTATCTAGCTGACCCGTTAGAGATAAAACATAAACCACATCAAATTGTACTCCTGAATTGGTATGCTACCGAAAGTTGCTTGAATTCCGTTTCTGTGATCAGCATGCTTTCACAAGAATATGATTAAAGAAACATCATGCTGGTTTGTTTCATCATTGTGCAAATAAACTACAAATAATTTCTAACATTGATTCCTTCTCTTCATTATTACAGGTCGGATAAGATTGAAAAATGTTTCTCAAGGCACAGCTAAACTGGAATGTCGTAATCCCTGCCGAAAACCTTGACATCAAAGGACTGATGTTACAAAAGGCTATATTGGTTCGTCTGTTAGACGATTTTTCGGCCAAGAAGGCTACTAAAGATCTGGGATATCTGTTAGCTGTTACCACCCTCGATAAAATCGGCGAAGGCAAAGTCAGAGAACACTCTGGAGATGTGCTGTTCCCTCTTTCTTTCACTTGTTTGAGTTTTAAGATCTTCAGAGGTGAAGTCATTGAAGGAATTGTCCACAAGATTCTGAAACATGGGGTGTTCTTGCGATGTGGGCCCATTGAGAATTTATACCTCTCTAATCAGAAAATGAGTGATTATCAGTACCAGATTGCTGACAATCCCTGCTTTCTTAATATCAAGACAGGTTCGAGGATCGAGAAAGACATGACTTTAAGGTGTATTGTCATTGGGGTCAAGTACATGGAAGCGCAAAAAGAGTTTCAGGCTGTTGTGGGCTTGGAGGGAGATTATCTCGGCCCTGTCTAGTACTGATTGCATGTGGATCTATGTTGCATTTGGTGGTTTGGTACTCGGAAATATGTTGACCTTCGTTTTGACTAATAATTCTGGAAAGTTTAACCAAGTTTGTTGTTCTGACAATGTAATGAGATTAAAACATCTTGATGTGGTAATTGTGGTCACACAATCTCTTTTATCTCAATGTTATCTTCTAGCAGTTTGTTTTTTCACTTCAGACACAATTGGTCCGACTAGTTCAAACTTCACAGGTAATGCAAGTCTACCCGACATGAATTGGGCAAAGTTTGAACCTTTTGAGAGTTTCTGTTCATTGAAAGTTGTAGTTGTGAAATTAACTTGAATGATAAAGATCACTACTGGTCAGCAAAACGTTGGGTCAGGTTGTGTAAGGTCTTATGGGTATCTTTAGATTGATTATCGAGTGTTCTCCAGTATGTGTAGAGAGCCCCTAATCAATACGAAATATATGGAATGTTGCTTTGTATAAAAATGTTCATTTTTACCTTTGATTTATTAGGTGTCTTGGGTTGGGACTGGATCGAAATATTGAAAAGCAAACCAATCTAAACTGGGTTCAGTCCCAAATCCGATCAACAACCAGATCTGTACTTGATTTTCTTTTCAATTTTGTAAAAATAAGCCTACAACAATATAGTCATGATTGATTAAACCACCATCAAATGGCTTAGTGGTAAGCTCTTTGGCTTTTAAACTAGAGGTCAATGATTCAAACCTCACTAGATGTCTAGTAGTAAGGTTCTTGGCTTTTAAAGAGGCTAAAGATTCAAACCTCGCTAGGTGTGTAGATTTAGGGATGGCAGGAAAGGATCGTAAAAGGTCCGGGATTAACACGATGAGGTTGCGTACATATGAGTCAAAAAGGCCACCTTCCCAAGTAAGTGATCAAGGCACATCCGTTTTGTTGGCCCAAAACTTTTGCACACCCATTGGCATATTAGCAAGACAAAACCGATGAGAAAAATGTCAAACGTAGTCTATAAATAATATCCTTAGTTTTATAAAGATATTTGAAGATTTTTTGGTCATGATTTTCTACTTTTGGGCGATTACCCAGTAGGTTTGAGCTTATCGATACACCGACACAAACCGAGTAAAATCATCATTCGTTTGGAAAAGTTAGCATGGTTAAATCGAGTTGTTTGCTTGTGCGGCGAAATTGAGCTTAAGATCTCTCGCATTTGATGATGATAATCAAGAGTCTTTACCAATAGGTTACATTTGAGCGGTTTATTTGAAGCATTTAACTATTAGTTCAAGATTTTATCATATCAAATACCATTTCATCCTGTCCAAAATAATACTCCGTATATTTGTAGAAGTACAATCATTGAACTGAAGAGCTCTTGAGGGATTACTAGAGCATATGCTCTTTCTTAAACCTCTTCCATTGTAGTATTTTGTTATAATTTTTTTTGAAAGGCAACAACATATATACATAGCTGATGTCTACGCAACTAACTATAAACCTCTATACCAAGCTAATCAGATTTAATAATGCCCCAACATAGTTGGTTTCCCCTTCTCATTCGCAGATCAAGGGCAAGCTGAGTAAATATGGATATGTTGGAATCATTTAATAAAAGTAGTGCTTGTCGACGCCTTTCAATAATAGAGACTTCACTCTCCTTGCATTACAATCTCCGTTTTAGATATAGATTAAAGAAAAACAGATACCCATGCTTCTTAATGGATGCAATAGTTCAGCTTCAACTATCAATTAAACCTCAACTAGACTTATCAGACAATATGGTAGGATTTGGCTCGATACAATAATACAAGAAATTGTGAAATGTAGCCAAATAGTTTACTTGAATTTCTTTTAACAAAACCAGACTGTAATACCTCGAAACAAAGCCCAAAATCAGACTCAAGTAGTTTCTTTTGGTCCATTTTCATGGCAAGAGTCGGGTATCCTTCTCTATTAACAAGATCGTAGTTTTTCTATTAACGTGACACAAATGGGTTTGTCGACGTACTGATAACTTGTAAAGCCTTTAACAAAACATATTTGATTTTCTGACTTTCAGAACAGATAAAAACTTTCTGAAGATCATAAGGGTGTCTGTCTATTAGGTTGAGACAAGACGGAACTACAATAGTACAAGATATTACCAGACTTACTGGACCTTTATAGCTTCTGATCTTTCTCGTAGCATCTAGCAAAACTGATATTGATTTCCAACTTTAAAGGTTAAAGTAGTCACATTTTGTCAATATATGTCAAATTAGTTCACCAGCGATAAATTAATCATTGTTGCAGCAACTCAACCAATCTTTACTACTTTTTATCTTCTTCAAAGGATTAAAAAACAAAAAAATAAAAAATAAAAATATATAAAAAATAAAAAATCAGTCATACTGAAAACTGATGCTGATATTTTGCTATAAAACAACAGTTTGAACTACCTGGACCCATTATTCTTAGACCGAAAACCAACTTGAGAGATCCTGCACACAACACCATGCCTATTTTGATTTCTATAATCTATACCAAGGCCATAGATTGGAGACAAGAATACAGAATCACAAGCCACAAACTACAAAGATGAAATCAAATGAAGATGAGTAATACACTAACACAACTAGCAATGCGCATTCTATTGCACTGCACCATCCAACCCATAAAATCAAACTGGTTTTATTTTTCAACAATTTTCATGAAGGTCCATCATCATCAAAAAGCGACAGCAAATGATCCATATGGTAATTCAGTATCATCAGGATGCCTCATTATGGCACATTTAGTTTCAGCACTAGAATCGGGATCACGATCGACAAATGCAGGTTCACATAACAAAACCAGAGCCAACTACCACAGTGGACATAGCCTATTTTAATCAGGTTTGCATTTGCATTGATCTCAGTTCAGTTTCAGTAGGCTTTGTCCGATGTAGCTCATTAATGACAATATATTGAGGAAGAACTGATTGTGATAACAGAATTACTTGATTGTATGTTGTTAAATTAGAGGAATTTTATGTTTCATTCAAAGAAATAGGCAAATGGGATTCATTGTTTCCAAAATCTAACCGTTTGGTTTGTTCTAGGAATAAATGGGTATCGGATTTGGAATGAGGTGGAATGATAATGGGTATGAAAAATTGTATCATTACGATTGTTTATGTTTGGTTGATAAAATATGGTATGAAAAAGTGTATAGATATTTGAATTTTTAGTGGAAATAAGAGGGCCCATGGGAATGGATTTCATAGACACCAAATTGGTGTGTAATGAATCTATGTTATGATATCCCATTTCATTCTGGCGCAAAACAAAAGCAAATAAATACGACTATGACTTTGAAAGTCATAGTCTCATTCCCATTCAACCAAACCAAACGGACCCTAATTTTCTCTAAAGGTTGCACACTACTTGCACCTAGGGGTGATCACGGTCTAAAAACCGGACCGGACCGGCCAAGACCGATTTCGGCAAAAATCTTAGACCGAGACCGGACCGAATGTGGTCGGTCCGGTCTCGGTCCGGTCCAACAAGGCTAAATTAGCCCAAATTAGTTGGTTTGTGGTCCGGACCGGACCGGACCGAGGACCGAATTTGCCCAAAAGCCAAGACCGAGGACCGGACCGAATGTGGTCGGTTCAGTCCGGGCCGGTCTGGTCTCGGTCGGTCCGGTCCGTTCGGGTCATTTGCTCAGCCCTACTTGCACCTTAAATCATACTTTTATAACCAATGGATGTTGTATGCATGCCCGACCCCATTCCTGCGGGCTTGGGTTGGTATCACCAAACCCATACACAAATCAATTAGACAAGCCCCGCACAATATTTTTCTTTTTAAACAAATTAGACGGATTGAACTAATTCCGACCTGACCCTATTAAAGTTTGAACCTAACTCCCTAAGTCCCTATTTACTTTTCATAAATTGTTAACCCCAAAGATAACCAACTACCAGGATTATATAGGTAAACAAGCAGACGCGTAATTTGGTGTCAACTAACTTAATACCAGAAAAGCAGAAATTTTAAAATTGATTTAACAGTTGATTTGAAATCTGAATACTATTACTCAACAGAATCAAATCGATGTTTGAAACTAAACCCAACAGTTGGTTTGGTAACAATCTTGTAACAAGGTTAGCAGTGTACCTTTCCTAACAGTTGATTTGTTCCAATTCAATCTCATTAGACCTCATAGAAATTCTACGATTAAGCAAAAACATAGGCCTGTAACCTTCAGCATGGTTGCGTAAACAATGCAAGGGAGTGTTTCCATGTTCTAATCACTTATGCATTTGCATTGTCAAGCAAAAGTGAATTTGATTCTCTAAGTCCTGGCATCAAAATTATCAAATTTTACAAATCACTATCAACACCTAAAATCACCCTGTAACATCTACTTTATCTAACCAATCTCCTCAAAACAAAACTTACAAGGAGTAAACAGGTACCTCTATTAGCAAGCTACTAGTTTGTTCTAAATATGAGCAGAATACATGAAACAATACCAAGTTAGTGTTTCGATTTTCTTCTGAGTTGTGCACAGGTTAGCAATATCGGCACTGATTTTCTGACTTTTGTGATCAAAATAATCAAATTTTAGCAAATACTCAACTATCTATAACCATTCTTCACTACACTAAAATTATCACATGCCGAAAAAAGTACAATAAACTATTTTCAATTTCGATTCCTAAATCATTGAAACAATAACAAAATCACAAACACAAATACGAGAAACCAAACAAAGATGCATTATCAATCAATAAGTAGTTACAGATCAACTCATTAACAAATTCATTAAAATCAAACCGGCATATACGAACCACCATCCTCCAAATCATCATCAACAACCGAAAGCAAAGCCCCATACGGCGACTCACCGTCCCCCTCAGCAGCTCTCAAAATCGCATGTAAACTGACAAACAAGCCCGATATCAACACCGACACCAACAAATTCCACCAAATCCCACTCACAGCAACACCAATAACACTAACAACACTCAAAGCAATCAAAACAACTTTATCCCCTAACTCGAAGTCGAAAACAACAAGCGGCTCGTCTCGCGCGAAGAATAGGAATATCCAGGCGGCAATTAAGATGATAAAAAACACTGCAGTGAATGGATGGGTGATTAGGGTTAGGATGAAGATGAGGAGGAGATGATGACGTAATTCCCGCGAAAAAGTGGAGGTTGGTTGTGAAGCGGTTGGATAAGGAGGTGAGGGAGGGTGGGAGGAGAGGAGGCTGGGGAGAAGAAAGTGGGCCATGGTTGGATTGAGTGACGGATTGTGGCTGTTGTGGAGTATGTGTTGGTGGCTGGTGGTGGTGACGACATTGTTTTTGATTAGTGTTTTGATTTGATTGTGTGTGTAATTGTGTGTGTTTTGTGGTGGGATTGGCCGTCTATGAGTTGGTTACTCCGTCGTCAGTGGTGGTAGCTGTCAAGCGGTGGTCAATTTGTGTAAATATTAAATAGTGGTTTTGTTAGATTGATTAGCTTATGGATTAAGATAAAACTAGTATTGTTTATTTATTTGGTTAAGAGTAAATTGCATAAGTCGTTTATAAACTTTGCTCAAATTGCAACTTTAGTTCCAATCGTTTTGAAAGTGCAGATATTGTCACTGTGAGAAACCGTTGAGTAAGTTTTGGCTTTAGCTTTAACTGGTGTTAAGTGAATTTTGTTAGCATTTACATGTTAGCCCTTTTGGTTAATGACTATTGCAGCATTCATCTTTTAAATTGACATTCGTTTGTAATATAAAATTTTTGGTTTATTTAAAGATTTTTGATTTTTTTTATATGCGCTTTTATATATACATATACGTTGTTACATGCGTTTTTATATACATTTTAAATGCGTTTTTATATACATTTTTATACATGTTCTCATATATTTTTTCTGCGTTTCTATATAAATTCTTGTATACGTTATCATACGTTTTTATATACGTTTCTAGATACTTTTTTATATAAAAAAAAGTATATCAAAATGTATACAAAAACTTATATAAAAACGTATAAAAAGTATATAAGAATATGTATAAAAGTGTATTTAAAAATGTCTATAAACGTATAGAATAATGTATACAAAAACGTATAAAAAGTATACAAGAATGTTAAAAAAACGTATATAAAAACAAACACGTATATAAGAACGTTTTTTAATAGCGTATATAAAAATGTATTTAAAAACGCATATAAAAACGTATATGATAACGTATACAAAAAATTATATAAAAACGTATAAAAATATATAAAAACGTGTATAAAAACTGATGACGTACCCTCCGATCAGGTCGAAGGACACCCCTTCTACCACGAGTTGAATTTGCATTACGAAGACCCAAGTCTTTCTTCATAAGTCATTGGTGGCGAAATCATCATCCTTGATATGGTTACTGGGTTGGGAATTCGCCGGTAGAAGGCCTATGCCTTCTGAGTCTTCAAGGCACTAAGACAAAGGAGAACATTGACTTGGTCTTCCCACGTTCCCACTATCTCCTTAGCTTCCCGCCAAGGCGGAGAGTGGGGATGAAGCTCTAGCGGTTACCACAAATCATGGGACGCCCCATGATCTCTCGAACGTCTTGCAAACACTCTCCAAGCTTATTTCTTCATCTATAAATAGGTTGGATGAGTCATTTCAATGGTATGTTCACTCAACATGATTTCACATACTCTATATTACTTACAACACATATCACATACTTACTCTCACGGAGGTGGTTCGCAGGTCCAACCTAGCGCGATCACTTAACGAAGTGTCTACTATTTCTTATTGCAGATTGGCTACAAGTTTGGCGCAAGCATATCACCCTTATACCCTTCGATCACCATCAAGGCTTGGTCGCATGTAATTATTGTACAATCAGTGGCGCCATCCGTGGGACCCGCTACAATTGGTCTCGTTATTCCAAACTTATAACCAGTCAATCGCACTCACTAGTTTTACGGCATGAATCAAGGAAGAGAAGATACTCCCCTCCGGGTTTCTCGACCTTGACACCAATCCCAGTCAACGATCCTAACAACCTTCCCAACATAACCGCGTCCACTTTCACCACACGATCTCACCCTGAAAATAACTCCCAACAACCATGCTTCGACATCAGCTAACCCCGAACCGGTAATCAGTCTTGCGTTGGCCGAAGCTAACATCGAAGTGTTAGTCTTTATTGAGGGCTCGAAGGAGGCAAGCTTGGAACGTAGAGATGCGGAGGGAGTTGGAATACTCTAGTGATGAGTATGACGAAGAGATAGAAATGGAGACTAGGCCCTCGGCTCCTCAGGGCTACTGCCTCGATCTTGAGGATAGGATCTTCGGGTAGTCGAAGGCCGAGTGGAAGATCGGTTGTTTTCGAAGATGTTCGGGAGAGGGCTCCGACAAGAAGGGAATGAACGATAGAAGGTTCCAATGGGAGGAGTCAGAAGGAGACTACGGAGGTTAACTGCCACCACTCTTGGCGGCCCATCCGGGAGGCTGAGCGGGGGTTCCGTTGCAGCCTTCTCACGCATCCGGTGTGAAGGCAATCCACCTCAAATGAATGGGGAGGAAATCTTCCTCATCATGGTATGTACCCTCCTTTTCGGGCTCAATCTTACCCCGTGGGGTTTATCCCCCACCTAGCAGGCGGACTAGCAACCCTAGCTTTCCTCGACCATATGGAAACATGCCCTACGGGTAACCTATGGTATGCCTTCAGTATCTGTTGGAAGTCACCCACCTTATATACCTACCTTACCCTCCTTATGTTAACTAAAACCTTGTCGGAGTACCTCAGAACCATAACCCATACAATCACGCCCCCACTTACATGCCACCTACAAGCGCCTCTATTGAAGCCCATGGGTTCCACAACACCCTTCGTAAGGTGGATGAAGACTACCCTCTGCACCCGACGGGTTGAAAATGCCCGCATATTGGTACTTATGATGGGAAGGGGACCGGATAATTTCTTACATCCATTCGAAGGGCTATCGAATGCATAAATGGGTTATGCGGTTGCTTGCCACATGTTAACATATACCTGCGAGACTCCGCTCAGATATGGTGGAGCAGCAAAAGCGTGTAGCATAGTGAATTTGGATTATCTCAAGGCCAAGTTTAGATCACACTTCACCAAAGAGAAAAAGTTCACAAGGACTCTTTGACGGTGCACAACATCAAGCGGAGGAAAGCGAGAGCACTGGGGCTTTTGTTTACTAGATATCTTGATGACACCTTGCAGATTACGGGTGCACGAAGACCAGCGCATCTCGGTTTTGTGCATGGCCTCTAAATGTAAGTCGGTGGAATTCCTATCCACCGACCTTCCAAAGAACTTACAAAGGCTTAATGGAAGACTTGCACGGATCGAAGCCAAAGAAGTGTCCACCAATGGGGCTCCGATCGAAAATAAAGAAAGTCACAACAAGATCCCAAAGCACTCTTCGTGGGAAGGGTCCAAAAGCATACACAAAGGCAGGGACAGGTTCGCACCCTACAACAAAAACATCAACCACAGACTCTTGGCAAATCTGTCCAAATCTCCAAGGGAAATACTTGCTACGGAAAGGGCTGCGAAGGCCTTCAATCCTCCCCCTCGTTTGGCAAGTAGAGGAAGAAGCAGGGATACCTCCAAATACTGCTATTTCCATGACGATTATGGGCATGACACCAACCGTTACAGAGAGCTCAAGAAACAAATAGAAGAGGCCGTGAAGTCTGGCCAATTAGGACATTTGGTGAAGGGCATAAAGAAAGGTAAAGAAAAAGTCTCCGACACACAGTTGGGGAAAGATACCACACGGGGCCGAAGCTCCAATCTTCATGGTTTATAGGGATGACTCTGGTTTAAAGAGAAACGCAGCAGAGAAAGGATTGTGCGGAGTATGAGATGTTACGTTCCCTTCGATCACTGGCGGGGTTCTCTCAAATGACCCTGTGGTCATCAAAGTCCTAATCTCCAACAGAGAAGTAAATAGAGCTTACTTAGATTGCGGAAGCTCTTGCGAAGTGATTTACGAGCATTGTTTTCAAGCTCAAGCCTTCGATAAGGTCGAATAGAGTAGATTCAAGGTACCTTTGGTGGGATTCTCGGGAGCATTCATGGCCTCCGGGAGAAGTCCTCAGAGGTTACGATTGGAGAAGGAAGGCTAAAGGGCAGAAACCACGGTTTCGCGATCTTAAGGTCTGAATCTCCCTATAACCTGTTAATAGGGAGAACCGCAATGCATAAAATGGGTATCGTTGTCTCCACCATACATGCTGCGGTAAAATCCCAAACACCCTTCGGTATTGGAACGGTTTTCTCTAGCTACAACTCGAAGAAGCCTACAGATGTAGGAAAAAGGGTCAAACAAAGTCCTGAAGAGGTTCCGAAGGATATTCTCAGTTGCGCTGATGCCGAAGAGCGCATCGTGGTAAACGACCTACATCCCGATCGGACGGTGGTAATTGAAAGCGACTTCGCCACCTTTAAAGCGATCGGAAAAGTTACTAAGGGCTATCTGAATGTCTTTGCATGGACTTACTACGACATGACGGGGTCCCAGAACTCTCATCATAGATGGAAAGCCCTTGATCGAGCACAAGCTTAATGAGTTCAAGCACATTGAACCTATCAAGCAAAAGCGTCGTAGCCTTGCACCCGAAATAAATGCAGCGGCATGCAAGGAAGTGAATGAGCTCGTAGCAGCAAGCATACTCAGGGAGGTGAAGTATCAAACCTGGGTAGCCAATCCAGTGATGGTTAAAAAGCATGATGGAGGGTGGCGGATGTGTGTAGATTTCACAGATATCAACAAGGCTTGTCTGAAGGACTGCTATTCTCTACCAGAGATTGATTGGAAGGTGGAATCCTTATATTCAACTGAAATGTTTTCTGGATGCTTACAAGGGTTACCATCAGATACAGATGGCGAAAGAAGACGAAGAAAAACAGCCTTTTTACGGGAAAGGCGTGTATCGCTAAGAAGATGCCCTTGATGCGAAGAATGCGGTGCTACCTACCAAAGGCTAGTGGACAAAGCCTTGAGAAGAAAATAGGTAGGAACCTCGAGGCATACGTAGACGATATGGTTATTAAGAGCAGAACGGAGGAGGACATGCTCTCCGACATAAAGGAAACCTTTGATCAGCTTCGCGCATCAACATGAAGTTAAACCCCAATAAATGTTCCTTCGATGTGGAGGAAGGACAATTCCTGGGGCACCTGATCACAAAGCAGGGTATTAAAGCCAATCCTTCAAAGGTTAAGGCCATCACAGACTTGCAGCCTCCTAAATCTCTCAAGGATGTACAAAGTCTGAACGGAAAGCTAGCAGCCCTCAGCAGATTCCTATCGAAGGGCGCAGACAGATCGTTGCCATTCTTCAAGACAATTAAAGGATGCACGGATAAAAGAGCGTTTCGATGGGAGCGGATGCGTAAGCGCCTTCAAAAGCTCAAGGAATTCATGGCTATTTTACCTACACTTACCGCCCCAATCAAAGCGAAGTGTTGTTTATGTACATCATGACCTCTTTCGAAAGCATCAGTCTTTGTCTTATTGGCGGAAAGGAAAAGAAGCAAATCCTATCTACTTAGTTAGCGGGTTCTACAGGAGCCGAGCTAAATTACCGGAGTTGGAGAAGTTAATCTTGGCTTTGGTCCTTGCTGCGGCGCCTTCGAAGGTACTTCCAAGCTCACCCCATAACCGTGCTCACTGAAAAGCCTATTAAGCAAATACTTTTGAAGCCAGAGAAATCTGGAAGGATAGCTAAGTGGGCTATCGAGCTAGGAGAGCATGAAATTAAGTACTAGGGTAGAAACTAGGTCAAAGGGCAAATACTGGCAGACTTCTTAGCAGAAACACCCTTCGAACCAAAGTAGGACAACAAAGTTGCTGAGAAGAAGCCTGCGAAGATGGTCAAAGGGTGGAAGCTTTACACCGATGGGGCCTCCAGCTCCAACGGATCTGGTGCAGGTTTGATGCTAGTTGACCCTGAAGGAAAGGAGTATACTTATGCACCGCTCAATTTGATGATACTAATAATGAAGCGGATGCACGAGCCTGCTAGCGGGTCTCGATGGCTAAAGACATGGATGTAGAAGACTTGGCTATTTTGTTGATTCTGGCGGTGGCCAATCGGATCAAAGGCTCCTACGAAGCAAGGCAGCCTGTAATTAAGCAATACATGGATAAAGCCAAGGAGATGCTCGAAGGGTTTACCTCCTACGACATAGAGCATGTTCAAGAAACCAAACCAAAAAGCGAGATGCACTTAGCAACCGGCATCAATGGCATTGCTCATCTAACTAAGGAGGTTACGGTCGAAGTGTTGGCGCGACAGGTCCATAAATGCGAAAGGAGGTGTCGACGTATCTTGGAGGAAGAGTCAAATTGGATGACTCCGATCAGAGAGTACTTAATAAGTGGCATACTGCCGGAGGATCAGAAGCTAGCACGAAAGGTTCGCATTAAAGCACCGCCGTACATGATCATGGGGAACTACCTATACCGAAGGTCTTTTTTGTCTCCATGGCTCCGTTGTGTAGGACCTAGGCAAGCCTCCAACATAATTCAAGAAGTGCACGAAGGGTCTTGCGGGCTACACGCAGGACCTCGCTCCATTGTTTCTAAGATCATGAGGATAGGATATTATTGGCCTTGATGCAGAGACGCAGAGAAATTATCCAGTGTGAAGCCTGTAAAATCCACTCAAGAGTGCCTGTGCTACCAAAACAAGATATGACCTCCGTGACATCCGCATGGCCTTTCATCCAATGGGGGATAGATATCGTAGGCCCTCTACCAATTGCTCCAGGAGGGGTAAAGTTCTTGGTCGTAGCCATCGATTACTTCACAAAATGGGTGGAGGCCAAACCTTTAGCATCAATCACAGGGAGGCATATAGAAAATTTTGTGTGGGAATACATCATTTGCCAGTTCGGAGTACCCCATATCATCATTTCAGATAATGAGAAGCAGTTTTCCGAAGGAGTATTTCCCGTGTTTTGCAAAGGCCTGAACATAAAGCAATCCTTCACCTCCGTTTACCATCCTCAAGGTAATGGGCGGTGGAAGTTACTATGAGGACATCATCCAAGGCATAGAACGAAGGCTTAGATATGACCACCATGGTTGGGTAGATGAGCTACCTCAAGTACTCGGGCCCATGAGCGCACACAAAGTCAAGTCATGGGGATACACCTTTAGCTTGACATATGGCACAGTCGCCATCCCTTCTAAGTAAGTGTCGAAGCAGAAGGGTCATGAACTTCAAGCAAGACAACGAAGAAAGACTCATGAGAACTCGGACCTACTCGAAGAAAGAATGGGAATAACCTCGATCGGGAGGCTATCTACAAACAAAAGATTGAAAAGTACTACAACAATAGGTTCGACCTTGACATTCAAGCCGGAGAAGGCGTCCTCCGACTCAACAGTATAAGTAAAGCCGAGTATCAGGGTAAACTAGGGCCTACATAGGAGGGGCCCTACGTAGTCACGGAAGCATATGGCAACGGAACCTACAAGCTAGAAACCCTTGATGGAGACGCTATTGATAGGACTTGGAATGGCACTACCCTTCGTAAGTTTTACATATGAAACTTACAATGTCTAAGGACATTTTTTAATTTGCTTTCAATCAATGTATTTGCATTCTTCTCACTTGGGGAAAGAAGCATTAATGGTAGGCGTCCAGTATTCATTTCTTAAAATAATGTAATCCTCCCTACCCACTTAATAATATAACACATTTCCCTCAAATCTCTTGTTTCGTTCAATACAACAAAGATTTGTCCACCAAGTCGTTTTTATAAGTTTCAATGTCGAAGGGATGTACAAAGACTAACAATACGTCTTGCTCATATGCTTAACATCCATCTCAACTTCACATTAACTTTCCTACGTGGTCTTAATGTATTCCAAGCCTTTCGCTACCCAAAGTATTAAGATGGAGTGGGTCGCAACCCTCTGTCAGCAATTAAATTATACGATTGCTATATTCTTGGTGAAGTAATTACACACAATGAGGCTATGCAGCTACCATACGCCTTAGGTTGTAAAATTTTTACGTGCAAATGAAACGTAAAGAAAAGAATCAAAGATAGCAAAATATAGGCCCTAGTAGCCATCATGTAGACATTCATTTACGACTAGTATAACTAGTCTAACAGGCCGTAGCCTTAACGATCAACAAACAGATATTGTCTTAGGGCAAGGCCATCACCACACACATAAAAGTAAACTGTTTCATCAGGCATATTGCCTGGAAAGAGACATAAAGACATATTGTTTGAAACAGGGTACATACCGCCCTGAGAGATCAAATTACTACCAAATGGTAGCCTTCATCATATCTTGGAATGTGTTGGATCAACAGAGCCTGGGGATGGGACCTTGGGAGATGGTGTCCTCTTAGAAGGAGACGCAGGCTGAACCCTCCTTGGCTTCTTTGCCAACATGTCCTCAATGGAGGCCGTTGGGTCCTTCGTCACCTCAGCAAGGAATGGGAACTCCGCAGTGGATAAGGCATTGCCTGCATCATCGTATTCCTACCCATGGGTTGCCCTATAGTATGGAACACTTGCAAGTTTCACCAGTTCACCTGTCTTGGCCACCTCCTCCAAAGTAGTGCATTTGCCATGAAAAATGGCCGCATTCACCAACTTCCCAATCATAATACCCACATCATCACTATGGTACAACTCCATAGCAATGTATGGGATGACTTTGGTCACCAGATCAACCCTATCTTTCTTGAGCATTTTCAAACGAAGATCCAACCCATCCACCTTCTCCCTAAGCTTGATCTATTGGTCAATCAGCTTTGCCCTCTCTTCTTCAAGGCCTCCACACTTGGTAGTCAGAACGGAAATTTGCTCTTTGTAGCCTATGACCTTCACGCCTTCGAGAGATAGCCTGCTGCACTCAGCTTGGCTTTCGGCTAACCGACCCTTGAGCTTCTCCACATCTACTCGGAGATCTTGGACCAAGGGATTTTTGTCGAAGTCCTCCATAGCATCTTCACACTTTGCCTGCAGGTCTGCGTACTGTTTGTCTGATAAAGATTTAAAAGGTACACTTTTGAGGGGTCATTTAAGCCCTTAACTGATCACTTTTGTATCCGTTACTACTTAATTTTGTTCCTTTTACTTTTTAGGTCTCTTGAAGGCAAATTTGGAATGACACTTATTCGTAGCGAAAAGGCGCGAATATCTGAAGAAAATGGCTAAAGTCAAGAATCGAGACACTCAGTCTTTGGCGAAGAAGGGACGGCACACGGCTTAATTGCGACGCCGTCGCGACACACCTGAGACGACTCGAGAGAGCAAATTGCTATTTTACAAGTGGCGACATCGGGTTTTAAAGAGTAGGGCGTCACAACTCGGACGACCTAGATTTGATCCCGACGGCATCGAGGTTGAAGTCGCGGCGTCACAAGCATAAGGTGACGCGTCACAGAGTTGACGTAGCCAAGGCGAAACTCTAATGGCGGCGACCCGGCACGTCACAATTAAAGAGTGGCGTCGAATATTGTAACTCTATATATAGAATTCAATTTTCAAATTATTTTAGAGAGGTATTTTGTGGAGTAAAATCTAAACCGAACATAGTCGTCTTGGGCGTTATCTTAGGGTTCCATACCCTATTTTACAACAAGATAAGTGATTTACTTCATTAATTCAATTATGTCTTCAATTGTTTGTGTGCATGCTTGCATGTTTTCCATGTCCGGCTAATTTACTTATGTGTTTGCTTTGATCTATGAAACCTAGGTATTGAATATTGATTGGTTGTCTCTTATCTTAATTGTGATTGACCTAGTATTGTAATAGGTCATTCGCTGTGTTTTTAATGCTTGATTAATCTTTGTTGAACCTTAGCTTATAGTTACTAGTGGAATTGTAGGCTAAATATCCAAAGATAACCTTAGTGTTAAGTTTATGAATCCTAGAGATTTCGTAGTCATTAACCTCAGGTAGATTCAAAGAGTTAAGGATAAACGCATACCCTACGACCCTAGAAAACACAACGCGTTAAGAATAAGGACGTGACAACTCAACCATCAATAGGAGATAACTAGGGAGTAATAGCATCTAAGTAAACACATTTTTAATCATCATAAGAGCACACAAAAATAGACATAGACTACACTCACCTTAGATTAGATAATTAGATACTTAGAGTAATCGGTAGAAATACCAACCCCCCAAATCCAATACCCCGAGATTCCTACCTTTCAATTTCTAAAAAAATATAAAAAGATAAAAAATAATCTTCCTCAACCCCAACCTTAGCGTAGTAACTTCTCACTAGCATTCCTATTCCCCTAGAAAACGATATCAATTCCCGAGGCTTACCCTAATACTACACTACAACGATTAGGTTCACCGCCTAGGGTGTTGAAAAACTTGCTCTCTGAAAAGGAAGTTCCTTTGACCCCGAACAGCGTTGTACACGTATCAAGTTTTGGCGCGCTGCGGGAATAGAATAGCTAGTTAGATTTTCACCTCGTTTAGGTTTCCTTGTGATTCCTATCAAGTAATCTTTTTCCCGTTTTTAGCTTCCTTGTAGTCTATCCCCCTTCTTCGTGACCTTTGTTAGTAATCCCATCACTTTTCATCATGGAAGGTGATAATCAATCACCACTTATCAACCCACCACCAAATGACCCGCCAAGAGGCCGTACTCTTGGTGAATACTCAAGACCAAGCCACCTAGGCTATAGAAACACCATTGAGCTTCCGACCAAGCCCAAACTACGCCCTCGATCCGACACCATCCGGTTGGTGCAAAGCGGATGTGCATTCCATGGAATTCGTTCAAGATCCTAATCAACATCTTAAGGATTTCCTTAAAATCGCCGATTCCATCGATCTCGATGCTACTACCGGAGAGACCACATTTGCGTCTCTTCCAATTCTCTCTACGGGACCAAGCTAGTAATTGGCTTGAGCGACTTCCAGCGGCTCTATCTCAAGTTGGGATGATCTCACCTCTCGTTTCCTTGCTCAATTTTTCCCACCGGGAGAACTATTAAACTTAGTGTTGGGATATGAAAGTCTTTGAGCAGTTAATCAAGATTTACAAAGTCTTGCAAAATAGCAAAGAACCGGAGAAAGTCAAAGAGTCAAAATCTTGCTAATGATAAAGTCAAAGTCGCACATGAAGGTCAAAGTCTTGCAAGAGTTAAAGAACTGTCTATTCGTTTATGGAAAGTCTTGTAATTCTAGAATAGATTACTTGTCGTACAAGGATACATTATTGTAAACCGACTAGGGTTATCCTTGAGCCTATAAAGGACCCTAGATTGGCATTAGAGATACAATTCACAAATCTTAGAGTTTACAATTACAAGTTGTTTAGAGTTTAGAAAGTTCGATAATCTTAGAGTTGTTAAAGTATCGCATAAGAAGCGATTTAGAGTTATTAATAAAGTTGGTCTTCTTAGATTTTTGAGTAAATTCCGTGCTTAATAAAGATTACTCAGTGTTTCATTGTTAATAACTTAGGATTTATCCGAGGTTATTAAACCTTAAACAAGCTAGTTAAGTTAGTTTGGTTAGAGTACATCGATCCAACAAGTGGTATTAGAGCTTGTGTGGAAACTCTGATTAAGAAGAAGAACCTGTTCTGCTCACTATGGTCGCTACTTCACCAAGTTCATCTACTATCTCTGAGGTATGTTCAAATTGTCATGATTTTTATCAAAAATTACTTGCTAATTATGTTTATGAAAGAGATAATTGTGTTAAGGCTAGGTGCGAGGTAGCGAGGTTATCAAATTACTTTAGAGTCTTTGGAAGCTAAAATTATAACACATGAAAATAATGAAATGGCTTGAAATGAAAAATATGAACAAGGATTACCGTTAAAACTTAGTGAATGGAAGCTAAAGCTGTAAAATTCTTGAAATTGAGAAACTAACTAAGGAGAGGATAATCATTAGCTAAGTTTGATGCCGGAAAGAATCTGCTTGTCTCATGTTGCTTATGTTGAAAAAGCAGAGAAGGGCTTACATTAGAAGCGGCTTAGGATTTGGTATGGACTTTACTAACATGCAAGAGAACACATCTAGTGATCAGGATGACTTAGACATAGAAGATGTTACCACTAGTGATGATGAACTCATTAATTATGTAGACACATCTAGTAATGAGGACTCAATTAGTGATTCACCTCCGAGTATAAGAAAGACAAAGGTTATCATCTTGTTCCACATCCGGTTGGTAGTCATCAACCCATAAGACACGATGTTTCACGTTTTGGTGTAGAGCACCTTGAGTTTAGGAAGAAGCTTATTGGTCAATCTAGGTGAAACCCCAAAAGCTGTAATACCAATGTTCAAAGTCAAGCGGTACCTTCAACTCAAAGTCTTGCTCACAAGCGATACCTTGAGGAAAACCTTTTCAAAGCAGTCTTGCTAAACCTTTTGGGATAACTTTGGTCAAAAGCAGTTTAATCATTCACCTAGAAGGCAAAATAGTTTTGGTCATAGACATAGGAGTAGACACTTTGGAAGTATGGGTGAAAAACTGTGTTTTGTGTGTTATAGTCCTACTCATTTAATCAAGGATTGTGAACATCACTTAGAATATCTTAGGAAATTTCCAAAGAACAGGTCTGCTAACCAGAAACCTAGAGAGAACAAACCAGTCTGGAATAATTCTAATAGGGTCAATCACAGTAACTTCTCATCAGATCTTAGGTACCCTCACCAAAGAAGATCTTTTCTAGGAAACCAAGACCTTCACAAGCAATACCTTCTCAAAGTCTTGCTCGGTCAACACAAGTCTTGCCACACTACTTGGAATAGGAACCCTAGGAGATCTCACTATTATCAACCTAGAAGGTACTATAATTCACATAGGGGATCTAGATCACATGAACCCAGCTATTAAAGCCGAATGGGTTAAAAGGGAAAGTCTTGTTGAGGACAAACTGTAATTTCAACAAAAAGTGAATCGATATTTTCATAATCTGGAAAAAGAGAATGAATTTGCAAAGAGAGTTACATTTAAAATCCGAGAAAGTTTTGAAAATCCACATGCTAAAAATCAAAAGATAATCTGGATCATGTTTTGAAAAACATTGGAAATTACATACTCAAAGAATTTGAGTTTGTAACTCCACAAGCGGGAACACAAGTCGATAATGGCTTGGGTTCCTAAAAACAACTCTCTATATGTTTGTGCGGGGCAACCCGGAGGAGGAGCTTAAAGATCATCGATTGTAGATAGTGGTTGCTCTAGAAGTATGACAGGAGATAAGGAGATTACATCGATTTTAGATCTATTAGTGGAGGAAGAGTTGCATTGGGGAATGATCCCAATGGAGGAAAGATTCTTGGGAAAGGAACAATCAAAGGCGGAAGAATCGATTTTGAGAATGTTAGATATGTGAAGGATCTAAAGTTTAACTTGTTATCGATCTCTCAAATTTATGATAAAAGCATCCTGTGTTATTCAACGACACGAATGTCTCATTCTTTCCTCGATTTTAAGCACATTGATGATGAATTAGTAGTCCTTAGAGTACCAAGGACAAATGATGTGTATAGTTTAGACATGAAGAGTCTACATTCTTATGGAAGAGCCACATGTTTGGTGGCTAAAGCAAC
This sequence comes from Chrysanthemum lavandulifolium, assembly GCA_022545495.1. Taxonomy (NCBI): domain Eukaryota; kingdom Viridiplantae; phylum Streptophyta; class Magnoliopsida; order Asterales; family Asteraceae; genus Chrysanthemum; species Chrysanthemum lavandulifolium. Next base: position 164,200,505 of record CM040240.1, on the reverse strand, counting down.
CTCTGAAGAGGCACATCAATGGCATAGAAGATTGGGCCATGTTAATTTCAAGAATATCAACAAACTGGTCAAAGGTAATTTAGTTAGAGGTTTACCTTCAAAGACTTACAAGAATGATCAATCTTGTTTGGCATGCAAGAAGGGGAAACAACACAAAGCTTCCTGCAAGAAGCTTGAGGAGAGGGCTATTAGAGAACCATTGGAGCTGTTACATATGGATCTGTTTGGACCTGTCTTTGTGGCAAGTTTAAATAAGAAAAAGTACTGCTTGGTTATTACAGATGATTGCAGTAGATTCAGTTGGGTATTTTTCTTGGGTTTTAAGGATGATACTTTTGATGCTATCTGAGACTCTAATCATCGCTTTGGAAAACCAATTGAGACTCAAGGTTAGAGGTATTAGATGTGACAATGGGATGAATTCAAGAACAAGCAAATGGATGAATTTTGTGCTAACAAAGGAATCAAGAGGAGTTCGATATTGCAAGAACACCATAGCGAGAATGGTGTTCTTGAGAGGAAGAATAGAACTTTAATTGAAGCGGCCGAACTATGCTTGCAGACTCTCAATTACCTATTCAATTCTAAGGTCGAGGGTGAAATCTTGCTTGCTATGTACTTAACGAATATCGATCACCAAACCACAAATGAAGACACCTTATGAGTTGCTGATGGGCAACAAACCCAATATTCGATTTTTGAAGCCTTTTGGATGCCCTCTCACTATTTTAAACACCATTGATAATCTAGGGAAGTTTGATGGCAAGTCTGAAGAAGGATACTTATTGGGTTATTGCACTAACAATAAAGGTTTTAGAGTATACAACAGAGTTACTAAGAAGGTTCAAGATTGTCTTCATGTTGAGTTTTTAGAAGATCAAAAGAATCAGAAGGGTAAAGGTCACGATTGGATGTTTGATCTTGAGGTTTTGACTCCTTCCATGAACTATGTACTGTCGAGAGAAGAAAATCAACTTTGTTTATCATGGAGAAGATACACAATATGTTGTTCATGGGTTCATATTAGACACGATCTTTATTCTTGATCTGGATCCAAAGAAAAGTATTGATGCTCCAAAGCAAAATCTTGATGCTCCAAAGCAAAATCTTGATGAACCAAAACAAAGTCTTGATGAACCAAAATCTTCACTATCTGCGAGGATCAAGCTATTCAAGAGACACTTAATCAGATGCTTCTTCAAGATGTGATGGCACATTCTCATTCGATGAACAAATAAGAGCTTATGAAGAAGCAAAGAAATAAGCATGCAGTATTCTCACGATGCTGGGACAAGTGCTTTCGACCAAAATCTTGATACACCGATTAATGATGCTTTAGATGATTTGGATGATCCTACCATACGGTTTAGAAGAAGCGATGATGAGCTTGAAGATGAAGGTATTTTCTCGATTCAATGAAGGTGTTGACTATACTAACTTGGATGATGCATATGGAGTTCCACAGTCTCCAATCTTAAGAATCCATAAGAATCATCCAACTGCTCAAATCATTGGTCCTTCTACTTCTGGAGTTATGACAAGACACAAAGCTAAGAGTTTCACAACACCTCACAATGCTTTACTTAGCTTTGTGTATAAACAAAACATGCTAAATCATAAGGACCATCAAACCTGCCTTTTTACTTGTTTCATCTCTCAAGAGGAACCCAAGAATATTGCTCAAGCATTGACTAATGAAAGCTGGGTTGAAGCTATGCAGGAAGAACTTCTTCAATTTAAACTTCAAGAAGTTTGGGTTTTATGTGATCTTCCAGATGGGAAGAGAGTTATTGGAACCAGATGGGTTTTCAAAGTGAAAAGAGATGAAAGAGGCAATGTTATCAAAAACAAGGCAAGATTAGTAGCTCAAGGCTACAGACAAGAAGAAGGAGTAGATTATGATGAAGTATTTGCTCCTGTAGCAAGGATTGAGGCTATTAGAATATTTCTTGCTTTTGCTTCATATATGGGTTTTCAGGTTTACCAAATGGATGTCAAGAGTGCTTTTCTCTATGGCACTATTACAGAAGAGGTGTATGTTAAACAACCTCCAGGTTTTGAAGATCCTAAGCACCTAACAAAGTCTACAAGGTGGTTAAGGCTCTTTATGGCCTTCATCAGGCACCTAGAGCTTGGTATGAGAGGCTCTCCACTTTCTTATTAAAACATGGTTACAAAAGGGGGCTATTGACAAGACTTTGTTTATCAAGAGAGACAAGAAAGATATCATGTTAGTTCAAGTGTATGTTGATGATATCATCTTTGGAGCTACCAAACAGTCTATGGTGAAGGAGTTTGAGCAGCTGATGCAGAAAGAATTTTAGATGAGTTCAATGGGTGAGTTAACTTTCTTTTTGGGACTTCAAGTTAAGCAGTCTAAGGAAGGTATTTTTATCATTCAAGACAAGTATGTATCTGACATACTTAAGAAGTTTAGTTTTGATGCTATGAAGCCAGTAACTACACCTATCAAATCAATCAACTCATTGGGAAAAGATGAAGATGGACAACCTATTGAAGTCAAATTATACAGATCAATGATTGGCTGTCTAATGTATCTTACTGCATCAAGGCCTGATATCATGTTTGTAGTGTGTTTATGTGCAAGATATCAAGTCTCACCAAAGGTCTCTCATATGAATGCAGTAAAGAGGATTTTTAGTTATTTGAAGCTTGACAACCCAAATTGGGGTTGTGGTATCCTAAGTCGCCTTTTCACTTGGAAGCTTTTGAGATAGTGATTATGCGGTGATAATTATGATAGAAGATCAACAAGCTGGAGGATGCCAATATCTTGAAGAAGGTTAGTCTCCTGGCAATGCAAGAAACAAACAATTGCAGTAACATCATCTACTAAAGCTGAATATGTGGCTGCTGCAAGCTGTTGTGGACAAGTTTTGTGGATGCAGAATCAACTTTTGGACTATGGGTTCAATTTTAAGAATACTCCTATCAATATTGATAATGAGAGTACTATATGTATTGTGAAGAATCCAGTTTATCATTCCAAGACCAAGCACATTCAGATTAGGCATCACTTCATCAGAGATTGTTATGAGCACAGGCTCATTAATGTTGTTAAGGTTCGCACGAGATGACAATGTGGTGACTTACTCACTAAAGGCTTTGATGTTTCAAGATTCAATCACTTGGTGGTAAGTATTGGCATGATTAATTCTTGAACTACATTGGAGGGGAGGACTATAAGGTGTTAGTATAGTCCTATGCATTGTTTGAGGAGGATATGTATGTATACTTAGTTTTCTGGTATTTCGGAGAAATCTTGCTTTTACTTTCATGAAAATCTGCTTATGTGGAAAATCTTGTTTGTCGTATTATAAGTCTTGTTCCAACGGTAATATTGAGGGGTAATTGCTAGTAGCGGTAACTTTGTTATTATGGGTGTGATTTTTAAATCCCAAGAAGAACAACAAAGAACTTCTCGACTGCAATTGATCCTAAGGATAAAGGAAAGGGTGTTCGGTTGAAACTAAGAAGAAAAAGCTAACTTTGGCGAGAACTTAGAGAAATTGAAGTTGCTAGGAATGAAGCTGCGACTAGAAAGGTTCAAGAAGAGTTAAATGCTAAAGATAGAGAAGCTCGGAAGTGAAGAAGCTCGAATAGAGAAGCGACTAAGAAGTTACAAGATCAATTAGATCTTTGTTGCTAAACCATTACTGATCACCTACTCTGTTAGATATATGTCAAGAAGACCTAATTTAGCTAAAGAAAGGAATGCAATGATGGCATATTTAAAAGCGAGAGGATATAAAGGATTGCATAAAATTTGAACTATGTTGATATGAAAAGACTTTATGATCTTTGAAGCAGAGCTTATAAGAAAGATGTTGCGGGCATCAAAGACTTTAGAGAAGAGGCTACTTGGGTGAAGAGAGAGAAAGAAAAGTTTGAAAAGAAAAAGGAAATTTGAAGTTCTGAGATGATCGGTTCTCAAAGAAAGAAAAGTTGAATTAAGATGCGAGACTAAGGATGAACTAAGAAATTATCTCGAGTGGTAGATTTTGAATATTCAAAGAAGATCTTGACATGAAGATAAGCGGATCAAAGATTAGTGTTTTGAAGTTGTGAAATCCAAAGATGGAGATTATATGATTTTTCATAAAGAAGATGAAAGCTTCAAAGTTTTCAATAGGCTATGGGACTTATTACACATTATAGATAGAGTAGATCTATTCTATTTATATCATGTGGTGAAAGCTTACTTTGAACATAATCCATTAGAAGGATTGGTTTAGTTTACATGGTGATCTCATGTTGCATGGGAAGCGAAGAAAGAAACGATGATATTTGGAAGAATCAAGAAAATTGGGAAATTGTTTCTTGGAGATTCTTTGAAGAATCACGGGTTTATGTTTTAAGTGGAAAATGGAACAATGATACACATGTTTGCAGACAGAAGATACCCTCTCAGTCGAGCTCATGAGAAGAATGCTAGAGCATGGAATGGAAGTAAAGAGGATAGTGAAAGCGCTTGCATGGTTATCAATTTGTTTATCAATGGACTACTATTGTTGAGGATGATCAATAAGCGGTATGAATTTTATTTGAATAAATACTTTTGATATATCGGTACTTTTATTCAAAATGCTAGCGATCGACGATACTTTCATCAAAGTATTGTTTGCGAAATAAACCGAGTTAAATGAATTTTAGAAGAAACCTTTTGCTAAGTAATAAACATTTTGAAACAAAGGTTCAATAAATGTTTTTGAGATGATAACATCAATAGGTTATCAATCCACCATGGTTACAAAAGGATTGGCTAATCCATGAGCAAGCGGCTCGGTAAAGATATCTCAAATCCGTTTTAGTTGACAACTTGCTAATAAGTTGTATGGTAATCAACTCACCATATCGGTTAATGTGAAGAGTTGGCTAGCCCACAAGAGAATGGCTTGTGGTAAAGGCGATGGAAAATCCATTATTGGTAATTAGTTCACCATTAGATAAAAGAACTAACTAGTCCAAAAGTGCATGATTTTGGTAAAGACAAATCAAATCATTGATAGTGGTGGTTTGCTAAAAATCATATGGTTATCAATGTACCATGGTCTTACACACCAAAACATTCGGCTACTCCAAAGTTAATGGCTTTGGTAAAGAGACTAAAATCCATTAATTTTCAATGATTCACCTCTCACGGGAGTTAACACACGGAAGTGATGAGAATAGTATGAAACTTAAAGCGAATTAATGTACAAGCTGTCATATGTTCTTTGTGTTCTTTGAAAAGATGGAGCTTCTTTGGATGATCTTTGTAAAAGAATAAAGATACTTTGATAAAAGCGCGAAACTACAATCCGAGACAAAGACAATCATTCCTTGAAGTGGAAAAGTGAAAGATTAATCTACAAAGGAACTTGAAGTCAATCAAGTAGAATTCAAGTTAGGGAGGATTGTTGGGATATGAAAGTCTTTGAGCAGTTAAAATCTTGAAGATTTACAAAGTCTTGCAAAATAGCAAAGAAGCTGGAGAAAGTCAAAGAGTCAAATCTTGCTAATGATAAAGTCAAATCTCGCACATGAAGGTCAAAGTAATGCAAGAGTTAAAGAAGCTGTCTATTCGTTTATGGAAAGTCTTGTAATTATAGAATAGATTACTTGTCGTACAAGGATACATTATTGTAAACCGACTAGGGTTATCCTTGAGCCTATAAAAGGACCCTAGATTGGCATTAGAGATCACAATTCACAAATCTTAGAGTTTACAATTACAAGTTGTTTAGAGTTTAGAAAGTTCGATAATCTTAGAGTTGTTAAAGTATCGCATAAGAAGCGGATTTAGAGTTATTAATAAAGTTGTTCTTCTTAGATTTATTGAGTAAATTCCGTACTTAATAAAGATTACTCGGTGTTTCATTGTTAATAACTTAGGATTTATCCGAGGTTATTAAACCTTAAACAAGCTAGTTAAGTTAGTTTGGTTAGAGTACATCGATCCAACACTTAGGAATGAAATCTTGATTTTCCAACAACGTCAAGGTGAATCTCTCACGAAGTATGGACTCGATTCAAGGACTTACTCCATAGAGTCCTCATCACGGCATTGATCTTTGGCTTCAAGTCTAACTCTTTTATGATCACGTCGGTCCCTCCTTGACAAACCATTGATTATGCCGTCGGTGGAAGGCTAAGTAACCTCAATCTTTGAAGCATGTTGGGAGGTCATCGAAGACCTAGCTCAATATGAAGAGGAAGGATAGGAAATTCCAAGTAGTCCGGAAAAGCGAGGCTAAATTCCCAAGCACAAGCGTTTATGAGTATGGAGCACAAGTGAATGAGCTAATGGAAGTAACCACCCATGCTTATAAGCATGTGAGCGCGGTCAAGGAATTTTGCTCCCAGTAAATCCGGCAAGATGAATTCGAGGACATAATGTTGACATTTGTCCACAAGCAAGAAATGGAAATAAAGCGCTCGAAGCTCAAATCACGGAAAACTCACGACACTTTCTTGGGATGGTGAGAACTTCATCTTGAAAATCCGTGAAGAAATCGCAAAGAACAATGTACCTAAAAGATAGAAAAGGTATCATAATCTTGGAACACGTTGGGATGACTCCCAAACCCTCTCCAATTCCATTAAGCGAGGCAACCCCTCAAGGAATCACATCCTTGTTTGAATTCTTGCCTCGGCCTCCTGTTTGTTTTCTAGGAACATATTTATTGGAAAGGTGCACGTGTCACTTCCCGACTTTCAAATATTAGGAAAAGTTCTTTCGGTTTTAAACACGGATCAAAGAATCCTCATCCCCAATACTTGGTATTTCTAGAATCATAATTGAAAGACAATTTGTATCGTTGCTTACCTTCGTGGAGATTGTGGGTGGATTGACAAAATAAATCTTAAAATAAAAACCAAAATCTTTGTCAAAGATAGTAATCGATTTTGATCGAGCGGATTAACAAAACATTTTCTTTTGTAAAAATTTGGGCGTGGCGCCGTCTGCGTAACAGTAACGCCATCACTAAGCGGATCAGACGGATAAAACACCAACCATCCCTTTCATTCTCTACCCTACACATTCTATCCGCCCACATCACACTACTCGTTTTCTCCACACCAAATTCACTATTTCGCTGCGTCAATCTCCATAAGGTAAGTAATATACATTGATCTTTGCCTAGTCAATTGCTCAATTTCATGCTCAATTTTGATTTCCCCTTTCAATCCGAAAATCCCCAATTGATTTGATTAATGCTAAATGTCGCACATGAATCTTGTTAATTAGGCTTAAGATTAGGCGAATTGTAGTGTTATCATATGGGTTTGATTATGCGAGGAGCCTTGATGGCTTAGGAACTAAAACCACCTAGCCAAGGCACCATTGTTGCTGCAACAGGGGTGTTTGGGTCAAGGGTTATGGTTGAAAACCTGGATTTTTTCCTCGCAAATGTCGGATTTAAAATTTTTTGTCGGTGTGGCGTCGGGGCTTATGTTCTGACGCCGTCGAGCCGGTCTAATGTCGTCATAACGGCACAAATGTTACTCATTTGTTCCCCATCTTTTGATTTCTGTTTCGAGATGAGCAAGAGAGCGAAGAGAACAAGGGACGATCTTACGGTACCCATGAGAATATGGTGACATGATTCTTTGGGTGGGGAGTATTTGTTGAGGAAGAGTGCCAAACTCGTTACAATGAATTGCTTCATCAAACCATTGATTCGGGGCCGTTGTGGAGTAGGGATTTCTTGAGGAGCATGATCGGCTGGGAATTTTGGAGCAGTTTAGGAGGATAAGTTCACCGATCCCGGTGGGAAAGGTTGTTTAGGATCGTAGCCCGTGTATGGCGGTGATGCGTGAATTTCACGCGTCTATTTGATGGATATTAATTCATGTCGGGATAACATTGAGTTTCGGGGGTTCGATTTAGGTTGGGGAGAATGGAGGCTATGTTGATACTTGAGTTTGGAAGGAGAGTGGGATTTGTATCTTTGCAAGGGATCTTGAGAGCAATGTTTTAGGGCTAACTTGGCGATTAGGATTACCCATAGGGACGACATGTTGGGAATTCGAGTTTTGGAACACAATAGCCAACGGGAGTATGTCTTGGGAGTACCCTCGCTTCAGATCCGGGATCCGCGAATTAGGCTCGTGCACCGTTGCCTCACTTTTACTATAACAGGACGCCAGGGAACGAGTCATCGTATCACTCTTCTAGATCTATTCTACCTCTACTGCATGTTGGCCGAGGGTGTGCACTGTAACATCCCATTCTGGTTGGCCGATTACTTAAGGACTGCTAGTGGTATGAGGATTGAGGATAGGGTATATGGTGGTATGCTTGTCACCCAGTTGGCTCAGTCCTTTGGCATCTTAGCCGGGGAGGTGCCCATGTACCTCAATGTAGTGGCAGCACCAAGAGTCGTCAGAGGTAAGTCCCTAAAAGCAATGGATGTCATCATGGATTATGGTAGGGGTTACGCATGGTTCCGTGTTCAGCCCGACATTCAGGTTGGTGATGATGGCGATGATGACGAGCCACTAATGCCGGCATACTAGCGAGGGGATGGAGCAGGAGGCTACTGCCGCGCCCTCTGAGCACATGTCGGTAGAGATTGGCGAGGCCACCAAGGGCGTGGATGGGCCGTATGGACACGTGGATGGTGCAGCAGGAACAGAGGGCTAGCTGGACATATGATCATACCGTCAGACAGATGCAACATCTATTCATGCGTGATCAGCTTGACCCACACCTGCAGATCGACCCATTTCCCAGACGGGAGGAGGATTACCCGCTGATCGGTGCCAAACCGTCAAGTTATCTCACACAAGCTAGCCACTTGTGAATGGCTAACCGTAAGAAACTTAAAGCAGTTCGAGACACCAATGCAATGAAGATCGAGGAGAGTATAGGGTTTCCCGGGTCGTTATGTCCCAACGAGTGTGCGATGAATCACCAAATGAATAGTGATCGAGAGGATTTGAGCGGAAAAGAGTTTTGATTTATGAATAATTATACCTAAAGAAAGTTTATAAATTACGGGGCTTAAATGCAAATTAAAGAAAATTAAAAGATAAAATATATTAAATAAAGCGCTATCACTATTTGCAAAATGATGTTTTCTATGATTTATAAAGCAAAATAACTTGATTAAACTATTTTAATTAAAAGCGTAAACCTAAATTACCTAAAAGCGTGACCTAGAATGAAAGCGTGTGTTATATGTAAAAATTACAGCGAGTGCAAGAAAAAGCGTAAAATTTGTAAAATAAAAGTCCTACGAGTGTAAAAACAATTTTATTACTTACTATATGACAAAAGAAACTTTTAGAAAAAGATTTATATTTTTTGACTTTTATAATTTTATTATGAATTAAATACTATTTTAAACTAATTAATTAATTAAAAATACTAAAACTTTTGGAAAATTAAAATTTTTATAAAAATACTAGATACTATCATAAGCCTAGGAAAAATAAAATGGGACACACAACTTATTGGAATAAGTGGTAAAAGCTAAATGGACAATAAGCTCTAAGTACAAAAACGGTATAAAAGGAATTAAGGTGCAAAAGATTACGCAAAAGACCCAAGGGCGAGATGGTAAGGTGTTGGTGTATTGAGTGAAAAAGGGAAGAGGTCACAGGTTCGAAACCTGCCTCTTCCTTTTTGATGCTTTTTAATTTTAAACTTAACACTACATATTCTTTAAGACTACAGCTTAGTAAAAGATTACACAAGGAACTCAGTAGAGCAGTTGGTTGTCTGATAGGCTTGTGGGTACTTTGGCTGGAGGTCGTGGGTTCAAATCCCTGCTCCTCTGTTTCTCTATTTTTTTCTTTTTTCTTTCTTGCCACTTGAAAATGAGATCAAACAACACTTTTACACAAAAAGTAAAACCACCAACTGATATAACGCATAGAAAAACAGGAAGGAAAATCAGATAACACTTCTAACGGGGTGTTTGGCTAAAAAGGACTAAGGGGCTATTTGGTTGCTGCTACAAAGGGGCTGTTTGGTTTAAGTAACATAAGCTACAATAAAGACTTAAGAAATTTGTTTGGAGCAGTCACAAAACAAACACCATAAGTCACTTTGTTTAGGACGGTGGCTTTGAAGGAATAAAATGCTACAACAAGCTACGAAGGGGGGTCTCAAATAAGCAAAACTAAAACACTACTAAGTCCACAAAGAGCCACAGTTGGTCTAGCTTTGTTACACCACAACTCTCTTGCCGTTCCAAGCGGGTATGGGGCTGCTATGGGTGACAAAACAAACACCCTTATATTCACTCATGCGCACCAAATAAGCAACGGCACATATGGGAAAAGCAGAAATAAGCAATCACGAAACTAAGCTTCACACTAAGCTAGTAGAGTAAAAGGTAAACCAGAGAACTAATTGGAAATAAGCCATTGGCCTTTAGAACTAAACTAGGAATACTAAATTCTAGAATGGAAAATAAGCACTAAGGATAGGCGAGGTAATTAAGAACGAGATAAGCTAATCCTAAACAATTTATCCTAAAGCAATGATAACTAAACGAGAAAATAAGAACTAAGGATCTCGACTGCTGCTGCTGCTTCTTGAGTTAGAATCGACTTACTGCAGTGACTTGGAGCTTATTTTAAGCTACCAAGCTTCTTCAAAGTTAGGACAAATGCTAGCAAACATGAACTAGAAGCAGTTGAGATACTTGACCCCTGCCTTGAGATTCACTTTAATGCTTACGCTTAAATCAATTAGCAACTTTCAAATACGATTCAACAATTACTCTAACAAGACTTTTAATAAACATGAAACTGAAAATGCTTTTTATTGATACTAAAAAGAAAATTACACCAGACCTTAAAACAAGAAAAACTAAAATTTTGAAAATAAAACTAGAGGTTTAAAAGAAAGAAAACTAAAATTTTAAAACTAAACTAGGTTGCCTTATCATGGCTACAAGATTCCTACTTATACTAAAAGCTAAACGGGTCTTCCTTTTTTTCTTTTCTTGTGATGCTTTTCTTTTTTTTCGAGACAAAATGAGCATTTTGGACCACTTGTGCTTCATTGAGATGAATCCTAACCATCGATTAAAGTTGGGCACCACTCGATGTAATCTTGGCCGTATATTATTCTCTTGATCTGGTCTTCTATCTCCTGTCTCTTCTCTCGTCCTCCTTGAGAAAAACAAAACCCACTTGTGCTTTCTTTTGACTTTGTCTTGGGTGATGGGTTGAGAAGCAAGGAGAATGGGTGAAAATGTTTTCGGGTTTTGGGGAAGAGAAAAGGTGGAGTAGCGGGATTGCGGGGATGGGGTGATGGGTATGTCGGGGAGTGTGGGAGAAATGGTTTTAATGTTTTGGTTTCGTGTTGTGAGTTTGGGCTTAAAGTGGGTTTGGGTAGTTAGATGGGTTTATTTTGGGTTTAGTGAAGTGATGGACTAGGCTTTAGGACTAACTATGGATCAAAGTGTAGGTAAGGACCAAGCGTGTACAATTCATTAATCCAGGGACCAAAGCGTAATTTACGAAAAATTATCCAAGGGCTATTATTGACACAAAAATCCAAGGGCCATACTTGTAAAACTTAATTTTCCCAATTTGAATTTGCCAAGTTTGAAACTCAAAGGACTAAACTTGTAATTTCTCAAAACTTTTGACATTTTCACCAAAGGATTAATTATGACAACTTATGATTTCAAAAGGACCTTTGGTGACTTTTCTTTTAAAATAAGTGCTCAGGGACTATTTCGACAACTTTTGAAACTTGGGGGTGAAGCGCCAATTATGCAAACTTAGCTCATTTTCATCGATTTTAAACATTTTGCATCGAAACATATAAAATGCAATTTTGAGATATTTTCGATATTTTGATGCATTTCGAGCATTTTAAATGTTTTGCGTTCAAATTTGACAAAAATGATGAGTATTTACACTCATCAATCCCCACACTAAACTATTGCTAGTCCCTAGCAATCTTTTGAAAAACTTAATGGATTTGAATCTCTTTACCAAAAGCCATTACTTAGGAGTAGCCAAATGTTTCAGTTCAAGTAAGAACTATGGTACTCGATAACCATATGATTTTGAGCAAACCACCGACTTCAACGGATTTGATTTGTCTTTACGAAGCCGTTTGTACGGACTAGCCAACTCTTAGATAAAATATCTTTGGTGGTGATTACCAATTATGGTTTTCCACTGCCTTTACCACAAGCCATAAACTTGCGGGCTAGCCAACTCTTTACTTTTAAGGATATGGTGGTGAATACCATACAATTTTGGGCAAATTGCAAGCCGTCAACGGATTTGAGATATCTTTACCAAGAGCGTTTGCTCTGGATTAGCCAATCCTTTTGTTTATTAGACATGGCGGATGATAACCGTAATCGAGTAAGTGAAAATACTTACTCCAAAAAAAAATTTTGGCCAAAAATGGGGAATTGGGTGGTATAATTACATGATAAAATTAGTGAAATTCCCCACACTAGAAATGAATATTGCCCTCAATATTCAAAGTACCGCGGTTATGCCGAAACATAGAACGTAAAAGGAAATACTACGGCCATTATTTGATTTTTTTTTTTTTTTTTTTTTTTTTTTTATGAAAACTTATATACAACGGTGGGGCAACTCCCCACACTAGGGTGGTACACACGGGTGAAAACCCATGTTTAGCTCTTGTTTTTGATTAATGAGTCGCTAGCTTGACTCGACCCAGATTAATTTGTTCATGGGAAGTAAGTGGAAGAGACAATCTCCATCGGACTTTCATTCAAGATGTTTGGACAAACATTTGAAGCACGTGAAAGTTCCACACCGATGAGATATATTCCGGCTCAAGATAATGGTATATGGAAATGCGGGGTCAAAGATAATGTCTTCATTCGAAGGAGTGAAGAGCGGTGATGACGAGAATATATGAAGAAAAGAAAGAAAATCATGATAGAAATCATGACTAACTCTTCATCCTCGATAGGAGAATTCATAGTTTCATGAATCTCATCGGTTAAGCTCGCTTGATCAAGACATATTATGGGTGTGTCTAGATCAAAGTAGAAATTATCATACTCGCGGAGATATGATATGAGTGAGTTCATCCGAGAACTCCTTGAATGTGAATGAATCATATTCGAATTGATATGAGTGGGTTCACGGTGAACTCCTCCAATGTAAATGATTCATAAGCGGGAAGAGAATTATGAGAATGAAAAGTGTAGTGCGCCACTAATCTTCTCTCCCATATTATCAAAGCAGAAGGCTTTCATTTCGGAATAGAATCATCGGAAAGAATGTCACTATCCTTAATGGGGATAGGAGATGAAATAGGTTTTCATTAAAAGCCTCGATTCTAGAAATGAGAAGACCGACATTCGATAATGTTGCACGAAGTGCTTCATCTTTGATTTCGATGTCGATAACTTCATCATTCTCTTCTTCTAAGCTAACAAGCTCGGAAGGTAAATCTTCCACATAAGCGATGTCTCCACAAGACAACGAATCATCATCATCGAATCGAGAACATCTCAACATGATCTTTTGGGAAGACAAGAGGGTAGGGATATCACACAAATGCTAGAGAATTCACTGTGATTCTCTTGGGATTGGGACAAGGTTCTTGACACTAGACTTTATGAATTAGTTCGGTTCCTTTTCGTGAAGCAGTGTCAAGATGCTCATCCCCATAATAAGAGAGTGAGTGTGAATCTCGGGTGCGATAGCGATTGTTTGAGAATGAATCTCAGCTGCGGGATATCATCGATGAACTTGATGAATCTTTATAGAATTGAAGGATATCAAGTGTATCCTCATCATCACCATCATCGGGAATAAAATGAAGTTGAGAGCTAGATCGGTGCTTTTTCTTTTGCAATTGATTCCTAATAGATTTTCAAACGCAATTTGGGAATTTATTTTAGCGACACAACTCTTGACTAACAATTCTTCCATGGATTTTGATTTGGATTATCTTGGGAATGTCTACATTCCTTCAAATCTTTCACTAAATCCAAAAGATCAAGGAGAAGATTTTGAGGAAGTGGCTCGGTGAGGTGGTGCTGATTCATTTAGTCTTGTAGAGGTTGGTCATGATACGAAGAGTCGTAATTGTTACAAGGAAATGGATTCCTTGTTTGACAATCGAGCTAAAGTGAGGACCTCCACAATACTCACATGAAGAAAGCGATGTGGCTGTGAGTTATATGTGTGGTAGTCATAATTGTTATCGGGAACCCGCTCATAGACAAGCGTGTTTCCGATTGACAATCGAAGCGGAGTGTGAACCACGGAGTACTCACAACAAGAGAAGCTCTTGAGTCTCACGATGTGGTGGTGATGGAATAAATCGGTTGTGTTATGGTAAGAATAGGGATCTTGGTTATAGACAGACCCGTTTCTGATTCCACCATGCTACAACTGGGGCAATTGCCACCATTATAAGGACCACCACACCATTGACAACCAAGAGGGTGAGGATAAGACATAGAAAGAATCAAAGGTTTACAGAGGGGTTGGGATGAAGAATCAAAGATGTGAGAGGGTAAAGATGGATATTTTTGGTATTTTTGAAAAACATTTTGTAAAAATAAGAAAGAAAATCTTTTTGGGTTTTTGATTTATATATATGTAGAAACAAAAGAAAAATATTTTTGTGTTTTATATGTTTTAAGATGTTTTTGGATTTTGGATTTTATAAGAAAATATAGATATATATAGATGGTATAAACAAGGGTGAATATTCAAATCACTAATACGCTAAGCGTAAGATAATTAGCACTGACTCCGGCGTGGCGTAAAAATTTGATCGGTGCCAAACCGTCAGTTATCTCACACAAGCTAGCCACTTGTGAATGGCTAACCGTAAGAAACTTAAAAGCAGTTCGGACACCAATGCAATGAAGATCGGAGAGTATAGGGTTTCCCGGTCGTTATGTCCCAACGAGCTGTGCGATGAATCACCAAACGAATAGTGATCGAGAGGATTTGAACGGAAAAGAGTTTTGATTTATGAATAATTATACCTAAAGAGAAAGTTTATAAATTACAGGGGCTTAAATGCAAATTAAAGAAAATTAAAAAGATAAAATATATTAAATAAACGCTATCACTATTTGCAAAATGATGTTTTTCTATGATTTATAAAGCAAAATAACTTGAATAAACTATTTTAATTAAAAGCGTAAACCTAAATTACCTAAAAGCGTGACCTAGAATGAAAACGTCGTTATATGTAAAAATTACGCGAGTGCATAAGAAAAACGTAAAATTTGTAAAATAAAAGTCCTCACAGTGTAAAAACAATTTTATTACTTACTATATGACAAAAGAAACTTTTAGAAAAAAGATTTATATTTTTTTGACTTTTATATTTTTTATTATGAATTAAATACTATTTTAAACTAATTAATTAATTAAAAATACTAAAACTTTTTGGAAAATTCTGAATTTTTTTATAAAAATACTAGATACTATCATAAGCCTAGGAAAAATAAAATGGGACACACAACTTATTGGAATAAGTGGTAAAAGCTAAATGGACAATAAGCTCTAAGTACAAAAAGCGGTATAAAAGGAATTAAGGTGCAAAGATTACGCAAAAGACCCAAGAGGCGAGATGGTAAGGTGTTGGTGTGTTGAGTGAAAAGGGAAGAGGTCATGGGTTGAAACACGCCTCTTCCTTTGATCTTTTAATTTAAACTTAACACTACATATTCTTTAAGACTACGACTTAGTAAAAGATTACACAAGGAACTCGAGAGAAGCGGTTGGTTGTCGATAGGCTTGTGGGTACTTTGGCTGGAGGTCGTGGGTTCAAATCCCTGCTCCTCTGTTTCTCTATTTTTTTCTTTTTTCTTTCTTGCCACTTGAAAATGAGAACAAACAACACTTTTACACAAAAAGTAAAACCACCAAGTGATATAGCATAGAAAAGCAGGAAGGAAAACCGGATAACACTTCTAACGGGTGTTTGGCTAAAAGGACTAAGGGCATTTTTTGGTTCTTTGCTACAAAGGGGTCATTTGGTTTAAGTAACATAAGCTACAATAAAGACTTAAGGGTCATTTGGAGCAGTCACAAAACAAACACCATAATTTCATTGTTTGGGACGATGGCTTTGAAGGAATAAAATGCTACAACAAGCTACGAAGGGGGGTCTCAAATAAGCAAAACTAAAACACTAATAAGTCCACAAAGAGCCACAGGTTGGTGCACTTTGTTACACCACGCTCTCTCTTAGTTCCAAACGGGGTATGGGGGCTGCTATGGGTGACAAAAACAAACACCCCTTATATTCACTCATGTGCACCAAATAAGCAATAGCACATATGGGAAAACAGAAATAAGCAATCCTGAAACTAAGCTTCACACTAAGCTAGTAGAGTAAAAAGGTTAACCAGAGAACTAATGGGAAATAAGCCATTGGCCTTTAGAACTAAACTAGGGGAATACTAAATTCTAGAATGGAAAATAAGCACTAAGGATAGACTAGGTAATTAAGAACGAGATAAGCTAATCCTAAACAATTTATCCTAAAGCAATGAGAACTAAACGAGAAAATAAGAACTAAGGATCTCTGACCTGCTGCTGCTGCTGCTGAGTTAGAATCAGCTTGCACGAGTGACTTGGAGCTTATTTTTAAGCTACCAAGCTTCTTCCAAAGTTAGGACAAATGCTAAGCAAACATGAACTAGAAACAGATTGAGCTACTTGACCCCTGCCTTGAGATTCACTTTAATGCTTACGCTTAAATCAATTAGCAACTTTCAAATACGATTCAACAATTACTCTAACAAGACTTTTAATAAACATGAAACTGAAAATGCTTTTTATTGATACTAAAAAGAAAATTACACCAGACCTTAAAACAAGAAAAACTAAAATTTTGAAAATAAAACTAGAGGTTTAAAAGAAAGAAAACTAAAATTTTAAAACTAAACTAGGTTGCCTTATCATGGCTACAAGATTCCTACTTATACTAAAAAGCTAAACGGGTCTTCCTTTTTTTTTCTTTTCTTGTGATGCTTTTCTTTTTTTCGAGACAAAATGAGCATTTTGGACCACTTGTGCTTCATTGAGATGAATCTAACCATCGATTAAAGTTGGGCACCACTCAATGTAATCTTGGCGTATATTATTCTCTTGATCACGGTCTTCTATCTCCTGTCTCTTCTGTACTCCTTGAGAAAAAACAAAACCCACTTGTGCTTTCTTCTGACTTTGTCTTGGGTGATGGGTTGAGAAGCAGGGGAGAATGGGTGAAAATGTTTTCCAGGTTTTGGGGAAGAGGAAAGGTGGGTAACTGGGATTGCAGGGGATGGGGGTGATGGGTATGTCAGGGAGTGTGGGAGAAATGGTTTTTAATGTTTTGGTTTATGTGTTGTGAGTTTGGGCTTAAAGTGGGTTTGGGTAGTTAGATGGGTTTATTTTGGGTTTAGTGAAGTGATGGACTAGGCTTTAGGACTAACTATGGATCCAAAGTGTAGGTAAGGACCAAACGTGTACAATTCATTAATCCAGGGACCAAAACTGTAATTTCTGAAAAATTATCCAAGGGCTATTATTGACACAAAAATCCAAGGGCCATACTTGTAAAATTTAATTTTCCCAAGGACTGAATTTGCCAAGTTTGAAACTCAAAGGACTAAACTTGTAATTTCTCAAAACTTTTGACATTTTTCACCAAAGGATTAATTATGACAACTTATGATTTCAAAAGGACCTTTGGTGACTTTTCTTTTAAAATAAGTGCTCAAGGACTATTTCGACAACTTTTGAAACTTGGGGGTGAAGCGCCAATTATGCAAACTTAGCTCATTTTCATCGATTTTAAACATTTTGCATCCGAAACATATAAAATGCAATTTTGAGATATTTTCGGTATTTTGATGCATTCGAGCATTTTAAATGTTTTGCGATTCAGTTGACCAAAATGATGAGTATTTACACTCATCACCCGCCTTATGGATACTGTGCCACCTCCCTCCTGGTTATGACTACCGTTATGGACCCCCTCCCCAGTGACTCATGTGTTTGTTTATGGATTGTTTATGGTTAAGTATGGTTGGTTGTTGAAACAATTTTATTTGGGTATGTAATAATCTGGGCTATCTTAACTTTATGGTGAACTTGAACAATTTGATGTGTATGTATATTTGCATGTGGTGTGATCTATCTATGACTTGTGTAGTTGGATTGTCTATTTGTGTGTCGTATATCTTTTATTGATTGTTTATTCTCATGTTTAAATTTGTAAAAATGCTTTATTTTGTCTTTAACCTCGTCTTAATTACATATAAAGGTATTTTACAAAGGGATAAGTGTAGGGAGGATTACACGTTTTCAAAAGAGCGTGAACATGAAATTACGATTATTTAAAAGGTATACATGTGTGTTTGTTCGAGTCAAATGCTTGTATCGAGTCATAATGGATGTTTTGCGGAAATTTTGATTCTAAAGATATAAATTTTCGAAATTTTTCAGAAAATCGTAGACCGGTTCGGTCGGGATAACTTTGTTGCGTCGAGAAGGAGTAAGCGCTTACTATTTTTCTCGTTTTCGAGCTACTTATAAATTTTGGAATTTTCGGTCTTAATTTTCCGGAAAATCAGTAAATATCCATTCCACAAGCATTATATCCTAGTTTAGTAGAGTCATATATATATTGTTACCGCCGATTTTACGCGAAGGTTTCATTTGTTTTCTTCAAGTGTGCGAGTTTAATTTATCAAGAAGAAGATACATAATATTTGAAGGAGCTTTTCAAGCAAACACTCTTCTTGAAGAAAGATTTAACCACTACTTCACACGGATCCTACCGAGCTAATCGGGGAGTACTAGTTTCTTTCATTTTAATTACCTTCCATTATCTTAACTTTGATACTTTCGGGAACATTGGGGACAATGTTCGGTTTAAGTGTAGGGAGGGAAAATAAAGCGGAACTTTGAAACTATGTTTATCCTTGACTATTTGCCTTGTCCAATTTCATTTGTGTAATAAACCATGAGAAATATCGGTTAGGGTAATTTGGCACCAAATTTAAAATTTTCATGACATATAGGAGTGGGCCATTAGTATTAATAAAGCGTCTCATGGATAGGAAGTTAAATGACTAGCACAAAAACCCTTTACCACTTAAATTCCACCCAAAATATGAGGATCGCCCTTAGATTTGTAGGAATTAAAGCATTCCACTTTAATGCGTCGAGAGTGTACGGTAGTATAATAGATTCTAGAACTTGTTTTGTGATGCATTCGAGATCGCTAGTGAGACTACACTTGTGTAGTTAGGAATAACTAAATGATAAGAGGCATTAGGATAACCCTTGTTTGATACCGTATTATAATTACTTCTTCCACATCGGTTGAGTAATTCCCCACACCCTGCGTTGTACTCATCTTTAGTACACGATACCCTAGTTAACCCTCGAGCCTATCCTTTTCGCGGTTTCGTGATGTTTTGGTTTTCGGAATATCAATGAAGAGCATTGTTTACAATCCACCCCAAATGTACACCCAAATCGCCTTAGCCTACCTTGTATGCACTCACTTTTAGTGCATTATTGTTATCATACTAAACCCTTAGTTCAATTATCTAGTTACTTGCATAAGTTGCTAAGTCGAGTCATATCCTTTGTACACAGTTTTGGGACGATTGGAACTCATGGGAAAATTTAAATTTTATGAAGTGACGGGAAGGAACGTTAAATTTAAATTCCATTTATTTATGTAATAATGTACTCCAAGGGTTTTGATCTTTTCAATTCGGGTCAAATTAGTGTTAGAGTAATAAAAACTCAAGTGTAGGGATGTGCCTATAAATCCCTATTATTTTGATGTTATCGTAGAGGATTGATAACATCAAATAGTCCTGAATATTAAGTGTCAATTTCCCCTGATAATGCTTGTAATTTATATCATTTATATGGATTTATGCTTTTTTCCATTGTTTTCCACTTTCGGGTAAATTACGAGCATTGGAGCTAAAGAGGCAGGCGGAGAAATATCTAAAGACTTATCACGGTATGCTATTTTGAAGAAGTTACAGGCGTAACTCGTCTCACATTCGCCGTAACTATTGCGTGACTCGGAAAACCAACTTATCATAAGGTTATGGCTAACTCTTCTCAAAGGTTACGATGTAACTAGATTAGGTCAAATGAGGTTCCACGCTTGTTACTTACGCCGTAATTCTTGCATCTCTTACGATGTAACCGAGTTTATTGAAGACTACGGCGTAACCACTCATAAGTTTCTGTAGTAACCAGCAGATCTAGTGCATTATTCGAAGAACTAGAAGGTTACTGGCGTAACTCCTATATTGGTTCTGTAGTAACCCGATTTGGCCTATAAATACCCACGAATTCCAAACATTTCTATTCATTCCATTCCACACACAACACTTAGAGAACGTGGGAAAAAGCTCAAAGCAGGTCTAGAGGAGCATACGGAGTGTCTCTAAGGAGAAATCACTCCCTATGATAAGCATTAGCGTTTTATATTTCTTTTACTTTCGGTTCATGTATTTCGTACCTTTGAATATTGAATTGGTTTGCATGATTAATATGAGCGGCTAAGAACCTTTTGGTCTTGGCCTAGTTATGATTCATAATTGTTTTGTTTGCGTTTACTTTACTTCCATTACAATTATTTCTAAGTGTATGCATGCATAGTTTATTGGTAGCCACCCTTGGTTCGGTAGTTTTGAATGGCGATAGAGGCCTATTGCCTAGGAGATATGACCAACTCGACCCTAGGTGGGCGGATGAGACAGGAAGGGTAAGATATGACCAACCGGCGACCCTTTCTACTTGTGCGATTTGACCAACCGATCACCCATCGTTTGGATGAACTTAAGAATTAGGGGTGCGTGTCTAAGTTCCTAACGGCCGGGCATTCACTATTATAAATCTAGCATGTAGCGGTACTTAATGACTTGGGTTGGGGACCGGGAACAATAGGACTTATGAGGGACACGACTTCTCACGTGGTGGCATCTTTCTTGATAGGTTAGGGCGAATTGACCAAATGTTGTCCTCTCGACTTTGACCCCACAAGTAATTGGAAGTAAGTGAGCGTAGACATAACTAGCTAGGAGGGATTAACTAGGTTAGCACCACTCTCTATTGATTTCCTTTATCCTTTATTTGATTTTATTTGCTTTATTACGCTTTAGTAGTTTAATTATTTAAATCCTATCAAAACCATTAATCTGTGACACCTAGACTTAGTAATAATCCAACACATAGCTCTTGGGATGACCTCGGCTTTACCGTTTACTACACTACACACGGCCAAGATTGCTTTGCCCGTTAGTGCACTAGGGTGACCTTGGGTATAACGAGACACTATAAATATTAAGACACGGTGATGCACTGGGTCTTAATATTTATAGTGTCTTCATACCTATGGTCTGCAATGCACTAACGGGCGTGTCCCGTATCGTGTGTAGTGTAGTAAATGGTAAAGCCGAGGTCGTCCCCAGAGCTATGTGTTGGATTATTACTAAGTCTAATTGTCACAGAATAATAATGGTTTGATAGGGTTTAATTAATTAAACTACTAATGCTGAAAATAAAATAAAGCAAATAATGTGTGAAGGAAATCAATGGAGGAATAGTGGTGCTAACCTAGTTAATCCTCCTAGCTAGTTATGTCTACGCTACCTACTTCCAATTACTTCGTGTGGTCAAATTCGAGGACAAGATTGGTCAATTCGCCTAACCTATCAATAAGATGCCACCTGAGATATAATATATGGATTTCACAAACACACTAAATCATAAACACAAGAGGTGTATAAGATGAGTTTTAGAAGAGAAAGTTAGAGGTTGGGAACTTTAGTGAGAGAAAATGAACATATTATTATGAGCTCCAACTCTCTACCTTGGAAGGTAGAGAGTATTTGTAGGTCTTACATAAATCGCCACCTACGGGCTGTGGATCAGGCATACAATGGGTAAAGACCCGTCCGTCCTCCACGGTGTTACTAAAACTAAATACTACTTAACTTATAATTATCTACGACTACGAGCTTTCTAACGATTACATATACTTGAGGTGACCGACTCTTCAATAACTAGATTTACTAAATCCTAACAATCTCCCCTAAGGAGGTCACCTCAAACACACATTAAAATTACATTGAATACAAACAGATATTACATTAAAATTTGTTCTTGCATTCTTGATGTAATACTTTGCTCAAGCTCGTAGTCATTGATTCTTCACATTGCATGTTTGGTTAATCCAAGTGGAGGTCTTTCTTGATCCACGTGATAATGAGTTTTGAGCCGACTTTGAGATCATCGGCTAACAAAATCTCGACTCATCCATTGTGGTGTTGGTATTATGTGATGTTGTGACTTGTGGACCGACATGCTCACATTACGGATCAAGATATATTCTCATCGAGTTGCGGAAGCTTCGTTGATTCATGATATTGGCGGCGTAGCGAAGCATGGAGTGAAAATATCGAGTCATTGATGCACTAATCATGATTTCTTTTGAAATGAATGTGTTGTGTGAGCATGCGGCTATGGATTGACGCTTCATTCGATCAATTGCACATGTCGGGCGTACACGCATACAAAAGTTAGCAATAAAGCGCACGAAAGTGTCTTTGATCACTTCGTTGAATTGAGGTACACGGCACACGGTTCCCGTTGATCGATACAAATCTTTTGTGATCGGTATAATTAGAAGAATTTCCTTGACGAGGTTTCGAGTTGTTCTAGTTGTTCTCAAACCGGAGCGTCTCAAAGAAGACAACACGGAGTGAGTGAACCGTGAATGGAGATTCAGCGATTGATAAGAAGAGATTTGAAAAACAATTGTGTATCGCTCAATAGAAGTTGTTTTTGCAATACAACGAAGGTTTTAATTGAAATCAATTATCAATCATAAACACCTTTTATTTTGAAATATTTGTACGTAGATGTGCTAAAGAAAGAGTTTTAAGCACAACGACCGGTTTTCAAAGGTATCCGTCAATCCATAACTCGAACCGAGATTGATTCAAATGATTGAATCGCCCCATTGTTTCATTCGGTTGTCACATGGTTGATCTATTGGATAGATCTCACATACCACCCACCGGGAGCTTGTTTGATGTTGGCTCGAAGGCTTTCCATCTTCATTGTGAGTATGTTAGCATATCACTCAGATGTTCTGGCAATACCATGAGGATAATGCATAGGACTCATAAGATATAATCTCTCTTTCCTTATTGTGCGAAACAAAGAGTCTTCATTGACAGTGTCCTAATGAGATTTATAGATGATCTCGTGGCTCTAGACTCAATTGTGCATATTTGGATCCTATTTCGGAGACTAGGGAGAGGGTCTCCTTCTTCAATATCAACAATCTCTAAGAGGAAGTCGATAGATAATGTCGGTTCCCCGTGAGAATGAAACAAGCCCTTTTAAGAGGAACTTGAGTGGTTTGGGAAGTAGAAGTGTAGTCGTCCTTTGGGTTCATGACGTCTTGTCTTCAATACCGATGTTACCTTGGTAACCACCGAGTAGCATATGAATTGAACCCGTATACGCCCTAAGGTTGAATAAATGGAGGCTATTTCTTTTCACCCTTTTATCATTCAATTCTTTTCATTCTTCAACCCCTTGATTGCATCACGAGACTTCATAACTAGAACCTTGTTGGGTTTATTCGATACTAGCTCGGTCTCGATCCGCACTCTTCCCATATCTCATTTTCTCCTTTTATCATCATACCTACGGACTTCTACACTAACTAGTGGATTGTCCTGGTAGATCCCTCAGGTTACGGCGGATCATGGGAACGAATACCTAACCTAACCATCGTTATACCACCGTACATAAAGTAAATTTTTTCGGTCTATTTGGTATTGTTCATCTGCCATTGGAACCAATTGAAAATCGTTTGAAAATCAATCCAGATACTTGTGATATAATATCAAAGCATTTTGTACTTGAATTGTTTTGATATTTTTAGAAAAAGAGCTCCCCCTCAACATGTGCATCATGTACTAGAAATCGTTTTAGCACACGGAGGCAAGAGGAAGAATTAACTTCTTTGATTACCATTTTCTAAAAGATATCAACATCACTTCCCTGATTAAATCAAGTATATAAAGCATATTTGGGGAAGGATGAGGTTTTCAAAAATTTGCTCTTCCTCAATATGTGCATAGATATTTGAAAATGTTTTGCACATATTAGGAAAAGACTGCACATTGAGATAAATTGATCACGTTTCAAATCTTTGTGGTTTAAGATAGATGCTCCCCCTTAACATGTGCATGGAAAATTTGAAATCGTTTGGCACATGTGGGAAGGAGAGCTTGTACATCCTTATGAAACCATTTATCGAATTATCAGTTTAAATCCGGTTTAAATCACAAATTCTCCCGATCACAATTATCAAATCATTTGAGATTTGTGATCTCGTAGATTAAATTGATTTTGAAAGCTTTTAAGGAGAATTGTGACTTGATTATCAAAGCGTTTTAAGCGATAAGGATCGGATTTTGAGACTTTAAACTCCATTGATTAAACATGCATGATTATCTTTTGAAAACAATTGTATGACAAATAACCTTTTGATTTAATTGAAATCATTCTCCCCTCAATCAATGACATAAGTTGTTTATTGAGAGATAGATATTTTGACAAGCGTTAAGTCCAGATGATTTTCAAAAATAGAGTCCGAGTTATTTTCAAATCAATTAGTTTTCATTAGATAGTAAGTAATTGTTTATAGAATCGAGCATGAGTTTTGACAAACAAGATAAAGCATGGCTCTATTCTTTCTTTGAAATGCGGGTTATTGCACGAAATGACAATAAACTATTGTTTCAATTTCTCCCAAAATATATATATATATATATATATATATATATATATATATATATATATATATATATATATATATATATATATATATATATTTTGATTTTTTTAACATTCGAACAACATCTAAAGTCCGTGTCATTCTTTGAATGACAGACAAAGACCATAGATATTATCGAATCGAGGAAAACATGACAAAAGACAATATTTTGGAATTTTTCAAGATTTTTCAATTTTATGGATTTTTAAAAGTTTTATATTTTTCTATTTGCTTTTTGAAGGTTTTGAAATTTTGTATTTTGTTTTTCGAATAACTATATACAAGAGATAGATGAAGAAAGACATTTACTCCTTGTTTTCCTCTTGAAGGCGTTTGAGTGTTTCGGTTGTAGACTCTTTAGACCAAGTGGTGGGAGGATAAACTCAAAACGTTCTCTAGGAAGAGCTTTGGTGAAGATGTTCGCTAAGCGGTATTCGGTCCTCACAAAGTATAGTTCAACCACACCATTTTCAACTTGCTCCACGATGAAATGATGTCGAATGTCGATGTGCTTTGCTCTTGAGTGTTGTGCGTTGTTGCATGAGAGAGCAATAGCACTTTTATTATCACGATGATGAGGATTTTGTTGAATTCAAAGCCATAGTCGGATAATGGGATCTCATCCATAGGATTTGAGCACAACGAGGATGACATGGCTATGTATTCACCTCTGTAGAGGAAATAGAAGTACTCATTTGCTTCTTTGAAGACCACTCACAAGCTTATCACCCAAAAGCGAGCACCTCAGGGCGTGCTTGACGAGTATCTTGACATCCCGCATGATCGGCATCTGCATGAGGTCGTTAGTGACATACCGGTGTCCTTGGTACCAAAGTCCCATATTGATGGTTCCTTGGAATACCGAAAGACCGTTTAATGACTTCAAGGTGCTTTTGGTAGGCTTAGCACGGTATCTAGCACACATGCAAACAATGAACAGGGATGTCCGGTCTACTAGGCGTGAGGTACATTAGGGATCCAATCATACTACGATATTTCGTTTGGTCAACCATGATCCACGAGTGGTCCTCATCTAGTTTAGTACGTTCTATCATGGGAGTGTCAGCGAGGTCACTAGAATCAAATCAAATTTCTTTAATATCTCATTTGCATATTTAGATTGATTTATAAAAATGCCTCCGGACTTTGTGAAATTTGTAATCCCAAGAAAATGACATTTGTCCCATCATTGGCATTTGAAATTTAGAGCCAATTTCATTAGAAAAGCGGTCATATTCATTGGGGTCGATCGAGGCAAAGATAATATCATCTACATTTATTTGAGCGTGAATTAAATGTTTGCACGACTTCACGGTGAACAATGTTGAATCAAGCGCTCCTTTCTTGAATCTAGTTGATAGAAGAAACTTTGATAGCATATCATACCATGCCCTTGGAGCTTGCTTCAAACCGTAAAACCTTCTTCAAGCGATAAGCGTGAGTAGGATGCTCTGGATTCACAAAGCCTTTAGGTTGGGTGGCGTGAGCGACTTCATTAAGATCTCCGTAAGAAACGCCGTCTTTACATCCATCGATAGACTACCATGTTCTTACTTGCAACATTAGCCAAGAAAATTATGATCGCCTCGATACAAGCAACTGGAGCAAATGATTCTTCAAAGTCAATACCCTCCTCTTGACGGTATCCTTTTGCAACCAATCGAGCCTTATTCTTTAAAACATCACCATGCTCATCAAGTTTCACTTTGAAGATCCACTTTAGAGCAATAATCATAGCAAAATCTATAGCAGGTACTAATTCCCATACATCTAGTCGATCAAACTCATGAATTTGATCTTGCATGGCATTGAACCATCTGTCTTCATTCATGGCAGTTTTAACATCTTTTGGTTCGACCTTAGAGAGTACGGAGTTGAAAAAGCACCATAAGGCATCGGTTGCAAGTTGTTTCCGTGTTGATACGGGGACGAGAGGGTTTCGTGATGTTGTCCAATGGATGATCATGTGTCCATTTTACGAGGTGTTCATGTAGTCATTGTTGAGGAACTGAAGTAGGCGAATCGATATCTCCTAATGAAGATGGTTCTGCGATGATTCGAGAGCAAATATGTTTCGAATGGAGCATCTTCGGGGTAGTAAAGGGATTAACTTCATCATGGGTGCGAAACAATTCCATGATGTACATTCGATGATTGATGATTTGTTGATGAGACAGTGATCGGCGCGCTTCTTGACTTAATGATATTGAGGCGGAAGGATTTACTTCATTCACGAGGATAGGAGTAGCCTCTGTTGATGGAATTGACATTTCATCGACATTCGGTTCATAGTGTTCATCAAACATTGGATCAAATAATTTCTTTAAATCATCTTGATGGAGGTACATATGGAGTTCTTTGGAGAGGATTAGAAACAAGAGTAGGCGATAGGAATACTTGATAAAGGTTGAGATCGGGTCCGAACTAAATTGTTACGAAGCCATTTGACGGTCGACTCATCGAGCGTAACGTGAATTGTTTCCATGATATTTCGGGTTCTCTTGTTGTAGATTCGGTAACCCTTCTTGTTTGATGCATAACCAACAAAAACTCCAATGTCCGCTTTAGCTCTTAATTTTCCTAAATCTTGACCGCCATTTGTTGGATAGCACAGAGCACCAAACACACGAAGGTGGGAAAGATCAGGTTTTCGTTTATGGACAAGTTCATATGGAGTTTTTCCATGAGAGGTGTGAATAAGGGAACGATTTTGGGTGTAGCAAGCAGTGACAATGGCTTCATCCCATAGAAACATCGGAACCTTTGAATAAATTAGCATTGTTCTTGCGGCTTCCACAAGAGTTCGATTTCGTCTTTCAACTACACCGTTCTGTTGAGGAGTTCGTGGAACACTTCTTTGATGGTGATTCCAACACTTTCATAAAGCGAATTAATTCTTTGTTAACAAACTACGTGCCATTATGCATTCGAACAATTCTAACGATATTGTCGAAGTCGAACTCGTTGTTTGATAAGTTTGATGATGACATCGGAGTTTCATCCTTTGTCCTCAAAACTTTACCCAAGTAAATCGAGAGTAGTCATCAACAACTACTAGAATGTATTTCTTCCCATTTATCGTTTGCACTCTCTTTGGTCCGCATATATCCATATGAAGGTATGAAGAACTTCCATTCTTGAGTTTGTGGGTTTTGGTTTGTGGGCATATTTCGTGCTTTTTCCCAATCGGCAAGTGAACAAAGATGATATTTTCATATTTCAATCTGGGTAAGCCTCGACAAGATCCTTTCGGAAAGGTTATTAATGGTACCGAAGTTCAAGTGATTGAGACGACGATGCTATAACCATGACTTTGTTTTTGAAGCCTTTGACAACAAGCATATTGGAGAAGACTTCATCATGTCTTCGATAGAAATGGTGTATAGGTTAGAACCACGAGTACCTCTTAATAATTCCACACCATCAAGTTCTCTAACGAAACAAGTATGCTTTCTAAAAGCCACTTCTAGATCGGAATCACAGAATTGACCAACAGAGAACAAGTTATGACCAAGACCTTCTACATAATATACCACAAATTACACTTTTACCAACCACATAATCTCCATAACCCATAATTGCACGAAATGATCGTTCCGAATCTAATCGTCCCGATGAATTTGCTCACGAAGTTCATGAGCCGTGACGGTCTCGGTCGTATGCTTGGAGCAACTGAGTCCGGTACCACGCGAGCGATTTGAGCGATCTGCGGTTGAACATGACAAGAATGGATAATTGGATAATTGGGATCCCCATGCAAGAATGGGTTCCATTTGGTTAATGTGATGATTGGAACACCCACATCGAAATAGAAGCACCCATATCGAAATAGAAACCTTTGGAATCATTAAGAATATATGCGGTCTTTGGTGTCCGTATTGACCTATTCAAAGTATGTTCACTTCTTAATGGAATAGTTCTACCGGTAGGCATCCATTTTCTAGTGGGCATTGTCTTAGCAGTTGAGGGCGAACTAATTATCCTTATGGCCAAAAGGTATCCAATGATAACCTATCTTACTAAATGTTCTTCCATGGGTTTCCTTTGTTTTCTAACTTTCTTTCGTCTTTGCCTTTTAGCCTTCTTAGCATGATTATTAGCATTAACAATTGTAAGCGGGTATTTGACATTAAACAAAACATTCACACCACATTCATGATTAGCAACATAATTCAAGCGGACATCATTACATGGTTTGCGAGATAGTATCGAATTCGAATTAATTCTGATGCCTATGGCTAATACTAGAATCAACATGATTCGTTTTATTCAACACAAACTTAAAGTTCCTAGGTTGGTCTTCTACTCTCTTCCAATGCACATTCTTAGCTTGCGAGGTCCTATCTTGCTTGGTATTGCACGGAGGCTTTGACCCGCTTGCTTTAATGTCATGATTACTCTGTAGAGGGAATTATGGGAACATTAGTTGGTTGATCTACTTTTGCATTCACGAACTAGATGTGCAAGGATCGAACTACTAGAAAGCACATTAGTGTTCACTTTCTTAAAATTTGGGCATGGAATGGTTTGTATGCTTGGCACTAGTCATAGAACAAGGCATCACTGACTTTACCTTTTGCACCTAAGGATTTAGGACATGTTGCAATTAGACATTCTAGCAGCTCTTGAGATCGTTTGGCCTGAATGCAAGCAAACCTAATTTCTCTATCAAGAGGCTTATTTATGAAATCCTTTTCCACAATCTCACGAAGACATTCAAGACTATCCTTAAGATGGGCACAATAGTTGTGAAACACAGGTTCATTATTCCTAAGATGAGGAGGAATGTATTTAACAGTCTTAGTATATTTTCAGTCTGAGGATGACTTTGAAGCAACATTCTCATTAAAAACAAGTGGCAGTTTCCTCATTTCCTGACTCCTCAGATTCTCAATTTCCTTTTGTAAAGACGTTATTTTTTCATTGTTTTTGTAACGAGTGAATTTCATTGAATCATATAACTCTTTAAAGTGTCGTTTAACTTTTTCATTTTCTTCTAGAAAACTTTCATTTTCTTTTTGTAAAGCATTAACTAAGTTTTGAAGATGAAAAGTTTGAGAATCTTGAGAATCTAAAGGAGGAGGCATTTGGGAGCCGGTCACATTGTTCTTTTCACCCTTTAATTGAGATATTTAAGCTTTCAACTTTACGATCGTGTTACAATGAGCTTGAATATGTTCGTCACGTTTGTTTATCCGGCGCATCAAACTACGGAGCATCAAAGATGATGTCTTGATATTTGAGGTTTTGAGATTTTCTTTAAGATGTTGATATTTTAGTTGTAAATTAAAATGTTCAACTTCTATCTTAGAAAGATGTTTTACCAAATTATCTTAGACCTTAGGTATAACGAGACACTATAAATATTAAGACACGGTGATGCGGGTTTCTTGACCAGTCTTAATATTTATAGTGTCTCGCTATACCTATGGTCTACCCTAATGCACTAGCAGGCGGTGTACCCGTCGTGTGTAGTGTAGTAAATGGTAAAGCCGAGGTCGTCCCAAGAGCTATGTGTGTTGGATTATTACTAAGTCTAACCACAAAATAATAATGGTTTGATAGGGTTTTAATTAATTAAACTACTAATCGAGAAAATAAAATAAAAGCAAATAAATGTGTGAAGGAAATCAATAAAGGAATAGTGGTGCTAACCTAGTTAATCCTCCTAGCTAGTTATGTCTCGTCTACCTACTTCCAATTACTTGGTGGGGTCAAATTCGAGAGGACAACATTTGGTCAATTCGCCTAACCTATCGACAAAGATGCCACCACAGGAGAAATCAGGCGCACCGTCATAAGTCTTGTTGTTCCGGTCCCTAAGCCGAGTCATTAAGTCTTGCTACATGCTAGATTTTAAATAGTGAGTGCCCGACCGTTAGGAACTTAGACACTACAACCCCAATTCTTAAGTTCATCCAAGCGATAGGTGATCGGTTGGTCAAATCGCACAAGTAGAAAGGGTCGTCGATTGGTCATATCTTACCCTTCCCATCTCGATCCGCTCACCTAGGGTCGGTTGGTCATATCTCCTAGGAAATTGGCCTCTATCGCCATTCAAAACTACCGAACCAAGGGTGACTACCAAAAACTATGCATGCATACACTTAGAAATAATTATACGGAAGTAAAGGTAAACGCAAACAAACAATTAAGGAATCATAACTAGGCTAGCATCAAAGGGTGCTTAGCCACTCATATTAATCATGCAAATCAATTCAATATTCAAAGGTACGAAATACATGAATTGAAAGTAAAGAAATAATAAACGCTAAAGCTTATCGTAATGGTGTGACTTCTCCTTGGAAACAGCTCGTATGCTTCCCTAGACCTCCTTGAGCTTTTCCCACGTTCTAAGAGTGTTGTGTGTGGAATGGGATGCTTTGAAATCTGGAATTCATGGGGTATTTATAGGCAGTGCAGGTTCTGGCGTAACCAATAGAGTAGTTATCGTAACCTTCTATTTATTCGTAAATGCACTAGATCGCTAGTTACTGGCGTAACCTTATAAGTTGTTACACCGTAGTCTTCAATAAACTTGGTTACGTTGTAGGTGATGCACGATGAATTCTGGCGTAAGTATCGTGGCGTGGAACCTCTTTTGACCTAATGGAGTTGCGTCATAACCTTTGGGAAGAGTTCGCGTAACCTCTTGATATGTTGAACTTCGGGTCACGCAATAGTTACGGCGTAATGTGAGAGATGAGTTACGCCGTAACTTCTTCAAAACATATCTTGTGATAAATCTTTAGTAATGTTTCCATTTCCGTGTCTCTTTAGCTCCAATGCTCGTAATTTACGAAAGTGGAAAACAATGGAAAACAAGCATAAATCCATATAAATGATATAAATAACGAGTATTATCGGAAATTGACACTTAATATTCGAGAACTATTTGATGTTATCACACAGTCAATAAAACACGCATCAAGTTTTGGCGCTTGCGGGAGTTATTTTAGGATTGATATTAAGTCTTTCATTTCGTTTTAAACTTTTCTCACAATCATATTTCAAGTTTTCAGGTACCATGGAAGTTGTTAACATTGATGACCTCACTCTTGAGGAATACTTGGCGTTGACAAGAGCGGAACAAGGGTCGGGTCTCGTAAGACCGGCAATTGGAGCGGATGTCCGTTTCGAAATCAAAGACCAATTTATGAGGGAGCTTCGTGCTAACCCTTTTTCAGGAAACAGGGACGAAGATGCATATGAGCATGTTGAAAATGTCATATACATTGCTAGCCTTTTCAGCATTCCTGGCGTGTCTCATAATCTTTGTTATGTTAAGGGTATTTCCTATGACTCTTACTGGAGCTGCCAGAAGATGGATCGAAAGATTGCCCACTGGGGCAATTAATACTTAGGCGCTACTTAAGAAGCACTTTATTCAGAGATATTGTCCGCCATCGAAGATTTCTAACCAGCTTTTGGAGATCCATAATTTCAAACAAGAAGATGACGAAACATTGTACCAAGCCTGGGATAGATACAACGATCTCCTTTACAAGTGTCCTACCAATGATCTGAACAACCAGCAGAAGGTCAATATTTTCTACAAAGGAATTAACGTAACTACAAGGCAAATGCTGAACTATCAAGGACCTATCCCGAACATGACTCCTACCCTTGCAATTGAAGCCATTCAAAAAATGGCGGATCACTCTCAAAAATGGCACGACGGAGGGAGTAAAAGAAACCAAGGCGAAAGTTTAGATGGAATTGCAACAATAACCAACAAGCTTGAGAATCTCGGTGAGATATATGTCAAAATCGAGATGTTCATGCCATCCAAGTCGGTCATGGAAGCGTGGTAGGGACATTTGACTAAAATTGTCCTAAAATTGACAAGGAAGATACGATCGAGGAAGCTAAATATGGAGAGAATAGGCCTTTCTACGAGGATAATCGTAATGGGTTTCGTGGAGGACCCCTACCGTATTATGAGCGTAATGAGAGAAGAGCTAACCTGGAGGAAATTATTAACAAGTACCTTATGGATACTACCAAGAGGCAAAAGGAGCAAGAGGAATGGCTTAAAAATTTCCAAGATAATACAAACAAGAGCCTCTCTTCCCATGACATATCACTTAAAAACTTGGAAACTTTAATTGGAAAGCTTGGCGACGAGGTACAAAGAAGAAAGCGAGGAACAAAAAGAAATCTACTATATGTAAGGTGTATTCTCTCGATAACAACAAGTACTCGATGAGTCCGATCATCGATGGCGAAAGTGAGTTACGCCGTAATCACACCTCGATGTTACGACGTAACCCGAATTCAAGCAAAGACATGGGCACCAAGGACGACAACCCTAAAAGGAGAAGTCATTGGTGTAAGGCTATTGCAATTGACGATGGGGAATGCTACAGCTTGTGGGCATCGTGTGATCCTCGGAAAACCTGTGATGTTGGAGTTGATAAAGAAAGGATAAAAGATGACAGATACATGTGGACTACACTTAACGATGAAGAAAGGTTAGCCAAGTTCTCGATTAACGAAGTGGAAGGACCACCTATCAAGCATTATTGCAATCCCTTGCTCGTCATGGAAGATGAGATTACTCACGCTTGGTCAACGTGCAATCCTTTTCGTGAATATTGCAACGGAGGAGGTAATGTGAAGAATGAAGTTTGGGTATGCACACATGAATCTGGGAGGCATGACGTTGATTTTGGAAATCTTTCATTCAGAGATTGGTATTCGATAAGATTCGGGGACGCGATAATTAATTCGGCTTTGTTGAAATCGGAACTCAAATATGAGAAACATATTCTTCAAGGAAAACCATTAAGCCCTCGATGATATTCCTTCGAAGATGAAAATGCGAAGGAATTCAAAATCATTGGTGTGAACAAATTAAAACCGTGACGAAAACGTTTGGGCTTCCCGCAACCTTTTGAGTATGAATGTGGGGGAAGCATCATTGAGAGATGCGGGAAGGCAATTCCTATGGACTTCAACTAATGATTACGAAGAATGCAATTGCCTTGGCACGATGATCTTGGTTTCAACGATTGGGTCAGAATCAAATACGGAAAAATTGACGAGTTAACAAAAGAAAAAATCTGGAGTGGATGTATGAGTAAAGATCAACCTAACGACGAAATTCCTAATGAAAAATCAGAAGATGACACCAAGGACTCGTTTAAGGTAGAAAAAGAAGAATGCAAACAAATACTCGACCAACTTGAAGATACCGATTCCGACGACGATGATTTCGATTATCTCGAGTTACAAGGCGAAGACGGTTTCATTGACCCAGATGATGAGGTGCACGAGAAAAGAAGATGCAAACTTCTTGGCATCCCGTTTAAGAGGCCACCACCAATTATAGCTGAAAAATTTGAGTTTACGCGATACTATTTGGGACATGAAGAAAAATTTTGCAAGATCCAGAAGATTGAAACTAATGAATACCTCAGAACGGCTACGAATGTCGCCTGGATGAGGCATAACGTGATGAAAGATATTGAAGAGGTCGGGAAGTCAAAGGCCCCATAGAAGCCCAGCGACTTTGAGTCTAACTTAAAGACTCGTAAATAAAGAAAAGTGCTCTTCGGGAGACAACCGAATTATCCCTTTCTTTTGTTTTATTTCCATTTCGTAGGGTTTCGTGTTTTCTAACTAATTTTGCAGAAGCGATAATTCTGCTGCAGTTTTACGATTCGAACAAAGTTACTGGCGTAACTCATCTTGGTGATTACGCCGTAACCAACCTTTTAGCAGCAGAATTCTTGATGCATTACCAATTACTGGTAATACTATCTCGATGGTTACGCCGTAACCACTCGCTGCGACTTATGTCGGGGTTTTGCGGTTATGGCGTAACTCCCTTAAAAGAGTTACGACGTAACCTTCCTCTCGCTTCAATTATTTCATTTTAAAATACAATAACCTTGTATTAGTATTTTAAATGAACTTTGTGGGTGTGTTCCTGTAAGCCCTCACGAGACTTAACTCGTCTACTTGGGACACCAAGTGGTTTAAAGGCTTGTTGCATTAGCTAAATGCAACCGTGATTCCCTGAAAGTGAGTTAGGTTTGTTTTCATTTTCATTTTTTCTTTATAGAATTATTCTTGTCGGTAGTGTGATTTCGGGGATTGAAGTTTGTTCATGATGCTTATCGAAGGCACGTCTCTTTTCGTGGGCCTTCCTTCTTTATGGAGCAAATTTGGGGAAGTTCTCGCTCTAATTCTACCTTTCTCCTCACCTTTATTTAATGCTTAGTACAAAAGGGACTTTGTACAATTCAAGTGGGGGCGGGAGTAGAATTATCTCTTGAACATTATTTAGCCCTCATTTTTTAGTTTATTTTGAAAAATTATGCCATTTTAAAATTTTGACATGTTTTCTTAACCTAACTAGATTAGACCTTAGCCGAGCACATACAACCCTTGATATTATATGGTGAGATTAGCCTTATCCGTTTCAATATTTTACCCCAAATCCACCAAATTATGAGTGTCTTGGTAGCTTGTAAACTTTAGAACTTGGCCTTTGAATCATTTCGAGACCATAGGCGAGGTATGTTGAGTTAGCTCAATGTATTTGGACTTTTCGGTTTTAGAAGGCAATATTATAGGATTATCACCCAAACGACCTACCATTGTGTGTCTATCGATTAGTCACCTCGACTTGACCCTCATGTGAAACCCTTTGTTGCACTCATCTTTAGTGCAAGA
Organism: Chrysanthemum lavandulifolium; assembly: GCA_022545495.1. Classification (NCBI taxonomy): domain Eukaryota; kingdom Viridiplantae; phylum Streptophyta; class Magnoliopsida; order Asterales; family Asteraceae; genus Chrysanthemum; species Chrysanthemum lavandulifolium. Next base: position 164,164,999 of record CM040240.1, on the reverse strand, counting down.
TACCCTAGATACACCCTTACGAGCCATTCCTTTCATTTTGTTTACCCAATTTATTGTTTCGATACACCTATACACCTTAGCCTACCTGTAGTCTTTAATTGTGATTGGAAGTCATCATTTGCCTAAGTTCAAGGTTCGAGTGGAAAGGTTTGAAAATCACGCTTTCATCGACAACATTTCTGAAGATCATTGAAGACCCCCCGTATTCCCATCTCAAGTGGGCGGATATTATGTTTAGTATTTATTGTTATGTTGAAAAAAAAATAGTTGTTATGATTATGTTATTGTAAAGTTCGATGTTATAAGCTAATCGTAGTACGAGCTTTCTTGATTTAGTATCGAGGAGGCCACCTTGGTCACATTTGAAGATTGGAGTTGGTAGTTATGCCAGCGATCGGAGAAAAGGTAGTGTGCCCATCACGGCGTCCTCTAATGACACATCTACCTTGCATTTCATGATCCGGTTTCTTGACTTCAAAGCTTGAACTTTGGTGGACGGTGAAGTGGTGATGACTTGCTTATAGATTTAGACTACATGCTTGTTTTTTATTTTACACCAATTATATATCCATGTCTTATCCTACCCTTTAGTCGTGAAGCATGTCTAGGTGATCGTGAGCAATCTTTGGTGTCTTGGCCATGGATTTGGTCATATATCATTGATTTTGTCCACTTAGCGTGACATGTTAGTAATGACGAGTCACCCTTAACCTTTGTCGTGTCTACCCATATTGCCTTCGTGAATTTTTAGCCCTTAACTCTAGTGGTGGAGATTTATGTAGCGCCAAGCTTATGATAGAATACATGCTATGTGTGCAATTGAGTGATCACCCGAAATTGACACTTAGAATAATTGAGAGATTTGAGTGTTTTGTTCTTATTTTGTGAGGTGTTCGGCTTTGTTTTGTTCTATCATAAGGATTTATAAACTTATATTTTTCAGGTTATGGGAGATATCTTTTAGGAATCTTTCTAATAAGGTCTACTTGAGGGCAAGTAGAGTTCAGTGGGGGATATTTGATAACATCAAATAGTCACGAATATTAAGTGTCAATTCCCGATAATGCTTGTAATTTATATCATTTATATGGATTTACGCTTGTTTTCCATTGTTTTCCACTTTCGGGTAAATTACGAGCATTGGAGCTAAAGAGACGCAGGCGGAGAAATATCTAAAGATTTATCACGGTATGCTATTTTGAAGAAATTCTGGCGTAACTCGTCTCTCACATTACGCCGTAACTATTGCGTGACTCGTAAAACCAACTTATCATAAGGTTCTGGTAACTCTTCTCAAAGGTTCTGACGTAACTACATTAGGTCAAATGAGGTTCCACTTGCATTTTACGCCGTAACTCGCATCTCTTCGACGTAACCGAGTTTATTGAAGACTACGGCGTAACCACTCATAAGGTTACGCCATAACCGGCAGATCTAGTGCATTATTCGAAGAAATAGAAGGTTACTGGCGTAACTCCTATATTGGTTCGCCGTAACCCGGATCATCCTATAAATACCTCACGAATTCCGCATTTCTATTCATTCCATTCCACACACAACTCTCGAGAGCGTGGGAAAAAGCTCAAGGCGGTCTAGAGGAGCATACTGAGCTGTCTCGAGGAGAAATCACTCCCCTACGATAAGCATTAGCGTTTTATATTTCTTTACTTTCAATTCATGTATTTCATACCTTTGAATATTGAATTGGGTTGCATGATTAATATGAGCGACTAAGCACCTTTTGGTCTTGGCCTAGTTATGATTCCTTAATTGTTTTGTTTGCGTTTACTTTACTTCCGTACAATTATTTCTAAGTGTATGCATGCATATTTTATTGGTAGCCACCCTTGGTTCGGTAGTTTTGAATGGCGATAGAGGCCAATTGCCTAGGAGATATGACCAACTGACCCTAGGTGAGCAGACTGAGACGGGAAGGGTAAGATATGACCAACTAACGACCCTTTCTACTTATGCGATTTGACCAACTGATCACCTATCGTTTGGATGAACTTAAGAATTAGGGGGTGCGTGTCTAAGTTCCAAACGGCCGGGCATTCACTATTATAAATCTAGCATGTAGCGGTGCTTAATGACTTGGCTTAGGAGACCGGGAACAAGAGGACTTATGAGGGACACGACTTCTCTGTGGTGGCATCTTTCTTTGATAGGTTAGGCGAATTGACCAAATGTTGTCCTCTCAACTTTGACCCCACAAGTAATTGGAAGTAAGTAGGCGTAGACATAACTAGCTAGGAGGATTAACTAGGTTAGCACCACTCTCCTCTATTGATTTTCCTTTATCCTTTATTTGCTTTATTACGCTTTAGTAGTTTAATTAATTAAATCCCTATCGAAACCATTATTAATCATGACACCTAGACTTAGTAATAATCCAACACACATAGCTCTTGGGACGACCTCGGCTTTACCGTTTACTACACTACACACGACCGGTACTTTGCCTGTTAGTGCACTAGGGTGAACCATAGGTATAACGAGACACTATAAATATTAAGACCTGGTCAGTAAAACCTGCATCAAGGATGGTAGAGCAAAAGTGTATGAAAAAAAGAAAAATGAATGAAAAAACATACGAGCTACCATACTACATCTATCTTTAAATTTATGTTTGTTTGCTTCAATTTATCTAGAGTTTAGAGTGTCGAGTCTTGGCTTAGAAACGCCATTCTTCTCATGCTTGTAACATAAAGATTTTTGACTTGCCACCACTAAATCGCCTATCCCACCAAACCCTTTGTTTCCCTACCGTAAGCCTAATGTTACAACCCTTTAAAAGACCACTTGGATAGTTTTTCCTAGGTGCTTACGCCAAAGTGATGGAGGTTTGATCTAGTCTTAAGCCTATGATAATCTATGTACTAGGACCGGTTAATGAGTGTTTATCTTCCATTTCCAACTTGATATATTTCATATGCACCCGAGAGATGAGAGTATCCAAAAACCACTTGTGAGGTGCTAGTATGTAATTTCCGTGCTTGTTATGAATTTTGCGGGGCTTATATGTGTTGTGAATTTTTCTAAACTAATGCTTCATGACCCCTAACTTATAAATTAATTGGCCAAAAGCACATTTGCTTGAGAACAAGCAAATACCAAGTGTAGGGATATTTGATAAGGATTTAAAAGGTACACTTTTGAGGGTCATTTAAGCCCTTAATTGATCACTTTTGTATCCGTTACTACTTAATTTCGTTCCTTTTTACTTTTTAGGTCTCTTGAAGGCAAATTCTTTGGAATGACACTTATTCGGACGAAAAGGCGCAAATATCTGAAGAAAATGGCCAAAGTCAAGAATCGAGACACTCAAGTCTTTGGCCCGAAGGGACGGCGTCACGGCAATTGCGGCCGTCGCGACACACCTTGAGACGACTCGGAGAGCAAATTGCTATTTTACAAGTGACAATATCGGGTTTAAAAGAGTTGGCGTCACAACTCGGACGGCCTAGATTTGATCCGACGGCGTCGAGGTTGAACCAGCGGCGTCACAAGCATAAGATGACGCCGTTCTGAGTTGGCGTGGCCAAGATGAAACCCTAATGGCGGCGACCGGCGGCGTCACAATTAAAGAGTGGCGCCGTCGCATATTGTAACTCTATATATAGAATTGAATTTTCGATTATTTTAGAGATAGTTTTGTGGAGTAAAACCTAAACCGAACATAAATTTGTCTTGGGCGGTATCTTAGGGTTCCATACCCTATTTTACAACAAGATAAGTGATTTACTTCATTAATTCAATTATGTCTTCAATTGTTTGTGTGTACGCTTGCATGTTTTCCATGTCCCGCTAATTTACTTATGTGTTTGCTTAGATCTATGAAACCTAGGTATTGAATATTGATTGGTTGTCTCTTATCTTAATTGTGATTGACCTAGTATTGTGATAGGTCATTATTTGTGTTTTAATGCTTGATTAATCTTTGTTGAACCTTAGCTTATAGTTACTAGTGGAATTGTAGGCTAAATATCCAAAGATAACCTTAGTGTTAAGTTTATGAATCCTAGAGATTTCGTAGTCATTAACCTTAGGTAGATTCAAAGAGTTAAGGATAAACGCATACCCTACGACCTTAGAAAACACAACGCGTTAAGAATAAGGACGTGACAATTCAACAATCAATAGGAGATAACTAGGGAGTAAAAGCATCTAAGTAAACACATTTTTAATCATCATAAGTGCACACAACAATAGACATAGACTACACTCACCTTAGATTAGATAATTAGAGTAATCGGTGAAATACCAACCCCCAAATCCAATACCCGAGATTCGTACCTTTCAATTTCTAAAACATATAAAAGATAAAAATAATCTTCCTCAACCCCAACCTTAGCGTAGTAACTTCTCACTAGCATTCCTATTCCCTAGAGAAGCGATATCAATTCCGAGGCTTACCCTAATACTACACTACAACGATTAGGTTCCTTTGCCTAGGGTGTTGAAAAACTTGCTCGACAAAAGGAAGTTCCTTTGACCCCGAGCGCGTTATGCAGCGTATCATTGTCCATCGCTTTCTCCCTGGCAAACATGACGTCCATTTCTTCCCTAGCCTTAGTGAATGCACGAAGAAGCTCCTAAATCACGGTGTTGGTGATTATCAATATGCATTGTCTTACATAGCTCTTATCATGAAAGTTGCAGAGTCTTTCCAAGGACATGTTATCCATAACCCCCTTCGAGCTAGATGGGGTCACATGCTCAACGAGCAAGTGACAAGCTAGGGGGGACGGAAGCTCCTTCGTATCAGGGAGTCCTGTAACATAAATAAACTTGTTAGTTTAAAAAAATGTGCAGATAATTTTTTGCAACATGGAAGAAGACTTACAATGAATATCATCGGTGTTGGGCCCTTCGATGGTGGAAACACCATGCCTTACACGGCACTCTTCGCGGGTAGTTCGAGAGGAGGAGTGGGCAAGATAAGCTTCCTCTTTGATGCGGACTTAGCGACCTTGAGCTTGTACCCTTCACCTTGGACCACATCCCCTATCTTGGGAGGGTCCTCGATAATGTTGTTCCTCTGAAGGAGGGTCATCCGAGTCTGCCACATTCTCAACTAACTGGTCTTCAACATCCACATAATCATTTTCTTTCGCAGGAGGAGCATATGACACAGGCTCAATCGGTTGGGCATCAACATCATTGTTGTTAACAGACACCGAAGGAGAACCCACACCATAGATAGCTTCTTGGGGATCCTTCGGGAGAAAGCTGACTTCCTTAGCACCACCAGCAACAACGAAATTTGAATGACATTTCTGCAAAAAGGAAGGAAACATATACATATAAGAAAGATAAGTTCCTATATCTTATTTTAATTGAAAATTTAAATACTTTATCTACAACAAACAATCTCAGGATGTAACGGAGACCCCTCCCAACTTTCAGAAGGCCGACCATAAGCAGTATTGGCTCGGGAAAGGTCGGCAATCATTTGGATGTCGAGCTAGGCTCGATCTGGGATTCGTCCTCACGGTATAGGGCGGGGATCATTAAACCTCTTCTCATCATCTTGAAACTCTGGGTTTAGCAAAGAAGGGTATTGTGGAGGTACAATGGTATCTTGAATGAAAAAGAACTTTCCTTTCCAGTTTTTGATATTTGTAAAGGGCCTATCAATAAGACTGGGCACATCCCGTTCACCCCTTTTGGCCAATGTCAGCCACTCTCCTCCAAGGTACAGATTCAAAAACCCTCTAAGCACAGTCAATGACGGTTCATACCCATACGCTTTACACATGACAATGTACGTTGTGAGCTTGGCTCGGCCAAACGGGTTGAACCTAGATATGTGTAGTTCATAGTATTGAAGGAGCTCTAAAATCAGGGGATGCAATGGTATCCTTAGGTTGGAGGTGGTGAATGCATGGGTATACAAGCCTACATAGTTCTTTGGGGCATCATAAATATCTTGATTTTTGCTGGGTAACATGACTTTATATTCTTTGGGAATAGGATAATCAGTAAGGAAGGCTTTAAGCTCTTCCACGGTCAAGGTACAACCTTGTTTCGATTCTGAACTTCTTATTGGCGGACATGGAACTTCTAATCAACAAAAATTATTGAAAGCGAATGATGATGAAGGAATACTTTACCTTTTGCTCGAAAGCTCGCTCGAAGACAGCTTAATGGTGTAAATTTTGGGTGAGGGATAACAAATGAGTTAGGGTTTTTCTATTTTTGATTTTATATACCCTCTTGCATGTAAAATCCTAGCCCTACATGTGTCCTGAGATATCACCAAACTTCCGGATTTCAAATCCCTTTTAAACTTTGAAGGGACGTTTGATTTTACCGAGATATGGGTGGTTAGGATAAGTACTCAACATTAATTACGGGGTCAACATATATTTGACTTTTCATCTTCGTTCAATTTTGTGACGGAGGGGAGGTTTCGTATATATTTTTGAGTCGTAAGCAATATTTCTAGTTTGTACATATCACTTTCATTGGAGGCTAGATGGCGTACCCTACGATCGGTCGAAGGACACCCTTCGACCTCGGTTGAATTTTCATTACGAAGACCCAAGTCTTTCTTCATAAGTCATTGGTGGCGTAAAATCATTCATCTTTGATATGGTTACCAGTTGGGAATTCGCCAGCCGAATGCCTATGCCCTTCAGAGTCTTCTCTTGAAGGCACTAAGACAAAGGAGAACATTGACTTGGTCTTCCCCCATGTTCCCACTATCTCCTTAGCTTCCCCGCCAAGACATAGAGAGTGGGGATGAAGCCCTAGCGGTTACCACAAACCATGGGACGCCCCTATGATCTTCGAAACGTGCGCAAACACTCTCCAAGCTTATTTCTTCATCTATAAATAGGTTGGACGAGTCATTTAAATGGTATGTTCACTCAACACAGTATTTCACATACTCTATATTACTTATAACACATATCACATACTTACTCTCACGCGGAGGTGGTTCGCGAGGTCCAACCCCCGCAATCACTTAACGAAGTGTCTACTATTCTTATTGCAGATTGGCTACAAGTTTGGCGCAAGTATATCACCCTTATACCCTTCGATCACCATCGAAGGCCTGGTTGTACGAATTATTGTACAATCAAAAACGTATATACGAACGTCTTGTAATAATGCATATAAAACGATATGAAAACGTATATAAAAACGTATAAAAATCGTATATAAAGTGTTGAAAACGCTCCTAAACTATATTTACAAGTGCTAGTCATTTATATGTAATAGGTTGCTTTAATATGGCTTTTATATTAGTAATTAAGGCTAGGCTTATGTAGAAAGCCCTTAAGCCTATGCATAGGCCCAAAAGGCCAAGGAAGGGACTAGATGTGTTGCCCTAGCTCCCTTCCCCTATAAATATTTGTTTACTTCTCATTTGAGAAGTGTTGTTCACCTTATACAGTAAAACCTCTATAAATTAATAATGTTGGGACCGAGATATTTTATTAATTTAGCGAGATATTATTATATCGATAAATTAATAATTTATTAATTTAAAAAAGTTTTACGTATGATATTTAAATTTTCAAGTCCGATATAAGAGTTACAATGTATACTAGTTAAGGATGAAAAATAAATTAGAAAAACAAGTTACAACTAACATTTTATGAGTTTAAGTCACTAAAGAAATTAATAATGTATACTAATGAATGTTATGAGGTTCAAGCATTGAAGAAATTGTGGAGTTTTTTTACGAATTATTAATTTATAGTTTCATTGGGACCAATATATATACACTGTCGTTTCAAAAAAAGTATTATCTTATTATTTTATCGATTGGTATCCAAATTTGTACTGGTCCCAAGTTGGGACTGGACAAATTTTTAATTTCATCGAGGTTATTAATTTATCGAGTATTAATTTATAGAGGTTTTACTGTACTATTTACGCATAACTTTTGTTTATTTTCTCGTGTGTATTGTGTTAAACCTTCTTTCTTAACCTCATTTCTATCATATACATGCTTGTGTTAACTTATGGTGACCTAACAGTGGTATCATACGCCATCTAGTTGGGTGAAACACTTTTGTTTTTGAAGTTGTTAATCGTACGCGTAAGGTAGCACGTTATACACTTTTCATTTGCTAAAAAGCTTTGATTTTTTCACTTGTAAACTCAAGATTCTTATGGGTTAAGGTTTATTTAGTGTTAAAGTTTCTGTTTTTTGAAAAAAGTTACAAACTTTACGTGTTAGATTAGTTTTTGAACTTGGTTTTGGGTCGTGTACTTGTTTTACGCGTAAGGTAAAATTTCACTTTGGATCATCAAGTTTCAAACTTTGTTGTTATTTTGGTGATTTTGAAGCTCTTTTATCATTAAAATCGAGTTTCCAAAACGTTTAGTGCATAAAAATCAAGCTTGGTAAATTATGTACTTTTTACGCATAACAAAACCCTAGATTTCTACGCCTAAGCTTCTACGCCTAAGTCAAAGTTACGCCTAACAGTCTACGCGTAAGAATTTTTTCAACGATCTTCAAAGCTGTTGGTTAACTCAGTGTTTTCTTGATTGGATAAGCCTGAAAACACTTCGACTTGTGGATATCTTTTACACTTGGACAAGTGTAAAGGATTTTTGGGTAAAACCCTAAGTTTACGCCTAAGCTTAAAAGTTTACGAGTAAACACTTTACGCCTAAGTTAATCTTACGCCTAAGGTTCTTACTTCTAAGCATTTAGTTTACGCCTAAGCTTACGTTTAACCTAAAGCTTACGTGTAAGAAGTATTTACACCTATGCTCTCTTGTTTACGCGTAAGGGGAAGTTACGCGTAACATACTCAGTCTACGCCTAAGCTTGTTTACGCCTAAGTGTACTTCATCAACAACATCAAGTTTCATTCGACTACAAAGATCCATCATCTACACAAGTTTCAAGATGTCTCAACCACCATACTCCAACTACTTTCCTCATGAGTATCCTCAACAACAACAACAACAAAAACTACAACAATATCCTCAACAAGAATTTCATCAACCATCATCAGTTTACTTTCCTCAAGGTGCACAACCTCTTCCACCACAAATCCCTCAACCAAACCCTCGTCAACAATATCGACATGCTAACTACTTCCAATATCGGTTTCCATTAAGTATGCTATGAATGTCACAAGCAAAAAGGAACCTTCTTGGTTTGCAAAGATGTGTGAAGCTTTAAGCGACCAACAATCCATTCATGAAGTCGGATCCTTGATAGACCTCCAATGCTCACTCCCGGAAACTATGATCAATGGTGATACAATTTTTAGGTTTTGTGATCTCAAGAAACCACATGGTAAGTTTTTGAAGAAGGTCATTCTTGAAGGTCCTTTTCAAATGCCTACTAGCAGGTCCCAGGAGATCCAGCTGCGATCCACCAAGAGATGATGTTACAACCACTCTCGAGTAGATCAACTCGCTGTTGAACAACTACTTCACTTAGAAGCGAGATGAACTTGCAATGCAATATATCCTTTTGGGTTTACCCAATCCGATTATTCGCAGTGATGTCTAATTGATGTGTGCTCGTATGATGATTAAAAATGTGTCTACCTAGATACTATTACGCCCTAGTTATCTTTTATTAATGGTTGAATTGTCACGTCTTTATTCTTAACGCGTTGTGCCTTCTAAGGTCGTAGGGTATGCTTTTTTCCCTAACTCTTTGAGGATACCTTAAGGTTAGTGCCTACAAAATCTCTAGGATTAATAAACTAACTCTAAGGTTATCTTTGGTTTTTAGCCTACAATAACTCTAAGTCATTATAAACTAATGTTCACAAAGATTACTCAAGCATTAAAAACACAACGATGGCCTATTGCAATCCTAATCCAATTACAATTAAGAAAAGAGACAACCAATCAATATTCAATAACTAGGTTTCATAGATCTAGGCAAACACACAAGTAATTTAGCCGGACATGATAAATATGCAAGCATGCACATATACAATCGAAGACATAATAAAATCAATGAAGTAAACTACTTATCTTGATGTACAATAGGGTATGAGAACCCTAAGATATTGCCCAAAACAACCAGAAATCGTTTTAGAGTTTTACTCCACAATTCTACCTCTCTAAAAGTCTGAAAATTCGAATTCTATATATAGAGTTACAAGCTGCGGCGTCACCTCTTTAATTGTGGCCGTCGGATCACCGCCATTAGGGTTTCATCTTGACCAAGTCAACTTTGACGGCGTCACGTTGTGGTTGTGACACCGTCGGCTTCATCTTCGGCGCGTGCGGATTGGATCTAGGCCGTGCGAGTTGTGATCCCTACTCTTTAAAGCGGGCGCGTCGGTACAAAATAACAATATCACTCGGAGCCATCACAATTATTGGGAAGGCGTCACCTTTTATCCGTGACGCCATCGGGTGCATTTCCAGCATCTTGAGTGTTTTGATCTTGACTTTAGCCATTTTCTTCACATATTTACGCCTTTTAGTCCAAATAAGCGTCATTCCAACATTTTGCCTTCAAGAGACCTAAAAAGTGAAAAGGAACGAAATTAAGCTGTAACGGATATAAAAGTGGTCGATTAAGGGCTTAAATAACCCCTAAAAAGCGTACCTTTTAAATTCTTATCAAATATCACTACACTTGGTATTTGCTTGTCCTCAAGCTAATGTGATTTTGGCCAATTAATTTCTAAGTTAGGGGTCATGAAGCATTGGTTTATAACAATCCACAACAAGTATAAGCCCATAAAAGTCATAACCTTTGGTGTGTTGAAACAAAGGTCAGACCTTGATAGATCTTGAGCTCGTGGATCGTTATAGATATGCCTATGTAATCACAAGCACAATAAAGACAATCTCTAACACTAATTTGACTTATATTTATCTTGAGCTCGTGGAATATAAACACAAGTAATAACTAAGAACTTCTTGATCTTGATCCTATGGATCTTTATATTAACTAAAGCGAGTTTTCCAATCGGTACATAACTCATTCTAATGTGTTCCTTTTATAGACAAGGAACCTAAACAATATCGCTAAACCGTTTCCCAAAAGCGTATAATCATAAAACTAAATAAGATATACACAATCACTTCCTAATAAAGCTCATGTATATCCACACTAAATAAACTAAACACGGAATAAACACTTCATGAAACAGACTATTAACTATTATACTTGATGAGATTATGTCTTTGAGAATCCACTCTTCTTCGATAGAAACACTTGGCATTAATTTGACATAATCCGGACTTCACATAATTCCCAACAATCCTCCCTAAAGCTGGAATTTGACTTGGTTAAGTTCGGTTTCTTGATAGATCATGAACACTGATCGCCGGAGGATTGGGCACGAACAACGACAACAACAAAGAATCCCAATAAGAACATCTCTATGATGAAGAAACTACGAAACACCATATCTTTGCGACAACAAATGACAATAGATACATCAAAAGCAGTTAGTTTCATACTATTCTCATCACATCCGGTGTGTTAACTCTGTGAGAGGTGAATCATTGAAAATAAATGGATTTGATGTCTCTTTACCAATAGCCATCACTCTTGGAGTAGCCATATGTTTAAGTTAAGTAAACTATGGTACACCGATAACCATCGATTTATTGGCAAACCGGCAACCATATAAGCGGTTTGAAATGTCTTTACACATAGCCGTTTGCTCGGGACTAGTCAATTCTTAGAATTGGTGAATTGATAACCAAATATGGAATGCCTTGCCTTTACCACAAGCCATATACATGTGGGCTAGTCAATTCTTGGATTCCAAAAGGAATAGACCATGGTGAATTGAAAACCATACAACACTCGACAATGAAGCATAGGTGGTTGCATACCCTATGATTTTAGCAAACCATTCTGACTATCAATGATTTGATGTGTCTTTACCAAAGCTGTACCCTTTGGACTAGCTAACTCTTTAATATACACAAGGTATATCGGTGAGTCAAGAACCAGAAAAAGTATACAACAAACACGCAAGAAAAGTTAGATAAAACCAAAAACATTTTTTTTTTTTTTTTTTTTAACTAATAAACAAAACAAATATTACAAAGTAAACAAACTATTACAAGCAAGATGAACCTGTATGTGACATAAGCCGATTTTTAATCAAACCAACACATTGAGTAGCATGAAGTTCATCATTGCCAACCGGATTAGGAGGCACTTCCAACTTGTGTCTCGACAACCTTTCCATAAAAGTAACGAGATAAAGGATAAAGCTTATCGATAGCATACACAAAATCATCCCACATGTAGTGCATACTACATGAACACAAAGCAGAGGATAAAATCTCCAACTCTCAATCTCCCACTTATGAGAATTCTTCCAAATAGAATATCCTTTACCATTTGGAGAATGAGAATCAAACATAACACGAAGATCACCCAACAAATATAAACCGAACCATTTCTTTGAATGAAACTTATAATCTTGAATGACATGTTCATACAACATCTTCAAATCATGTCTAGTCACCAAATGAAGAATGTCCTTCAAGAAGTTAAACTCAAAAACGAGTATTATCCGACCTATAAACCGTGTTAAGCTTTCCAGCTTTCCAATTGACCAACACCACATGAGTTCCTTCAGGAAAAACTTCAACAGATCCAACTTCAATAAAGGTAGATTCATCAGCCTTGAGATCTAAATCAGTATTCCTTGAAGCATGTTTCTTAGCCAATCTATCAGAACTCCTTGTAACCAAGCTCTGCTGCTCCATACCAACAATGTTATCAGTATCAAGCTGTAGATCATTGTCCTGACTCAAAGGATCACTCAACTCCACACTAGACAACATTTCGGAAGAAACCAAAGAAGATTCGTGAAACAATCACATCGAAGAAGGAGTAGCTTGAAGTTGTGTCGGAAGTAACAAGCGAAGAGATCACCAAAGGCAAAAGCAGTATCAAAATTATCCACAATTTCAAGCTGTTTTACGTCTCTTAGCTTGAGGAACATCGGACATTGAAGCAATGCTTTCCAATTGAGAAGAAGAAGTAGAACCGAAGAAGAAAACTTCATAACCATATTATCTTGTCTAATCAAAGCATCATCGGACAAAGCACTGATTTGCTTCATAGACATACGAATTATACATAGCGAATTCTTCACAACTCTTCTCATATAATTCCTCTTACGAGCAATAGTCATAGGTTTTCTCTTTTGGCTTTATTTCTTTGATCAATAAGAGCTCTTCTCTTTCGTGATTCTTGCTTCCTTTGATTACCAAGTTCCACCATTTTATCCACAAAATTCTCATCATTAAAAGATGCTCCTAATATAAGTTTTGCAAGATTTGGATCGGATGCACCTTGAGAAGTATAACCATCCCATTGATCATCGATGATCGTAGGAAGTAATGCATCAAGCTCTAATTTCCTTCGGAGACAAATTAGAAGCATCTTGATCTTGAAGAAATTTAGCCACAATCGACTCTTTTGCATATTTTCATAATCGGCAAACAATCTAGCTGAGCTTGATTTTCTTCTTGATCACTATTCACGAAGTAAGTATATCATCAATCACGGAATCTGTCCTTTCTCGGAAAATGTCTCGGTAGAACCAATTTCGTGAGAACCAATGTGAGCTTGAAGGAACAATCAAACCCGCATCGGAGGAAGCAGGTTGAGACAATTCCTCAGCGGTGTAGAGAACACTTGGATGAAGAATTCAACTTATACATTCTCCCGACAATAAAAACCTCTTCATCATCTGCTGAAGGTGAAACATTTGGTTGTTCTTGTATAGGCGAAGTTTGACCATGATCGAAGCAACCTCCTCAACTAGAACATCGCGGATGCATCAACCATATTTGGCTCCTTTGAAGTGTCGTGAGATACCTTATTCAAATATTGTCTTCTTCTTTGCTAGCATATAGAATAGGCTCCTTGCGCCTTGAAGATTTAGCAATAGGAGAAGAAACATCGGATGTAAGTGCTACATCGACCAATATTCCAAGGGATGCATGAAGATTCTCTTAGTCCTCCTCCTCGGAAGAAACCAAACTTCTCTTGTTACCTTTCGACTTAGTAATTCCTCCAAGTGCTCAACTTTAGTCTCCAATTCCACAATCTTATTACCAAGAATAGACTTGGTTTACGCAAGTTCTTTCTTAAGACCGGTCACCTCACTGTAAGCTTGTTCATCGAGCATATAATGAGGTAAGTGTAATAGGATTCTCATCGACATCGGTGATTGCTCGATTGGAATTGGAACTTCATTAGGCATTCGGGAGTAACATTAATCGATCAACATTAGAACAACCTTCACCAAATTGAATCCTAACGGGACTAGGTGTAGGCAATCTATCGACATCAACACGAACTTCATCAATATTCGAACCTCATCAATATGAAACCTCATCAATAGAAACTTGTGTAGGTGCTTGACTAGGACATGGTCTAGGTGAAGGTATAGATGCCTCGGCAACAACGAGAAGGACCCTCATCACCATCAACTAAAAGATTTCCATCGGTAGGATTGGAAGAAGGTAAAACAACATTAACCTCATTAGCGGTCTCATTCTCACGAGGTAACATGGCGACTAACAAAGGAAAATGTGTCCCTCAAATTTAGTTCTCATCGTGGCAAATAACTTAGGAGTCAAAACACTTATGGGATGAAAAGCTTGGGTTTGTGTAGAAACATTCAATATCATCTGTAAGAACCTAGGGTACATCAAAACTTACCCTTTTCCTAGTTATATTTTCTACCATATTATCAAAGATAAACTTAGAAAAATTATAAGTCAAACCCTTAGATAAACAAACAATACCACATCCCATTTGTGTTGGCATCCCATCCTCGGACTTATTGCTCATACTTTGGAGCAACGTATGAACCAAGAACCTCCACATAGGACAAAGCTTATTTTTCAACCACATATCGTCCTCGTGCTTTGATATCCAATCGCTCTAAGCCCTTCAAGTACCATCGTAGAATCGAATGATAAACTCCATTCTCATCATCCAAGCGAAGTTGTCTTACGATCGGTTCCTCTGTCACCACATACTCTTTTCCATCAACACTTGCAACTATCTCGGTATCACTTCTTCTTTACGACGGCCCGAATTGAGTAACCAAGGATTCATATATAGCATTTGGAGAATGTGTTAATGCATCTTGAATCTTTGATCTTTGTAAGAATGAAATCATCGGCCTATCTGACTCATCTCCTCGGCGGTTCAAGAAAAGCAACCTTATTATGATCATGTTTAAATTGAGCGCCATGAGAGATTTTGAAGATTAGGGTTATGATTTGCACAAAGGAAGTGTTTTTAATGAGAGTAATAATCGAATCACTTAATATGGAGCGAAAATATGCGGTAGAGAATAAATAGAAATTTCCCAATTTTGGTCAAAGTTGACCAAAGATGGCGTGATTTCTACTTTTACTCGCATTCACTTATAACCCGGTGAAAGCGAAACCATTCTGTTGAAGTAGAACAATCGTGACAGAATACTTCTTCAAGAAGCTTGATAAATATCTTTTCTTGTTTCACCCACACACATTAATTCTCTTACCACTTGAACCCGTCTATAAAACAATCCCAAAGCATACATACTTCTTCATCAAAAACCCCAAATATTATTTCAAACCTAATTCCACCAATACTCCAAAATTAACCATAATAAACCATGAGTACCAAACACGAGATCATAGATCTCACAACAACATCCTCATCATCATCATCATCATCTAGTGAAGATACCAATCCATGGCTTCATTACTTTCCAAAACCATATCCACTACCAAAGAAATCACCTTTCTCTCCTTCATCGGAAGATGAAAGTGTGAGAAATCAAGTGAATCTGCGATGATTCGATGACTCCTATAAGGAGGAACATCTTACTCCCAACCCCGGCACCTCGGCCTCAACGAAGGCCACGAGGCAAAATCCACCACTTCCGGAAGATAGAGGTGGTTCTTGGTCTTCTGCATCATGTTTTGGTGCATCATCACATATCGTATAAGGGAAGAACTTAAAGAGAGTAGATGGGTTGCATTTTGGTTGAAATACATAGATGAAGCACAAAGGACACATTATTTTCTCCATCATCAAATGTGGTCATTGTCATCATCAATCGTTTGCATCAATCCATCCTCTCCATTTTGATCCTTAGCATCTGTTAGGGTTGGTTATGCTCATCACAAAAGCATAGCCCGACATTTAGTGTGAAAGATGTGGCGATCATGCATATCCAACGACTGTTAGATGTTGGAGCGGATGATATGTAATAGATTAGGACTAGTAGATCATGTAGATGCATTTGATGTTGCTAGTACTCTGTGTGGTATGGTACGTAAAGCATTTCTTGAATGAATGAATGATCAATTTGCTTGATGCTTCTTTTGATTGAATCATATAACTTGGTACATCAACTTCGGAGGAAACAAATGACACTCTTCAGCACTTTAAAATCAGTAGAAACAAGCTTAAGTTTCTTTGACCATATCTCAACTGAACAGAACAGACACTCTGCAAAACAAAACAAACACAGAGAAACACACAAACCAACAAAGAAACACACTAAGATTACATTAGCAGGTTAGAGTTAGTTAAAATCAACCAAATATACAAAATTACATAGCAAAATGCAAAGTTATACACAAATCCTCCCCTGAGGCATATGCCTCCCACGAGGCCTATGCCTCCCTTAAACTTTGCGGTTAAGGGTTAAGCATGCCAATATGGACCACAAGGTGTTGAAACCTTGGTCCTTCAAAAGCCTTTGTTAACAAATCGCCACATTATCATCGGTATGAATTTTGACCACATTTATCAAATTTTATCATATGCATCTCTTATAAAGTGGTGCACGATTTCAATATGTTTTGTTCATTGTGAAAAGCTGGATTTTTAACAATGCATATGGTACTTTGATTATCAATAAAAATTGTTGTGTTCATGAAATTGTACCCATAATCCAACAAGCGATTTTGAATCCAAAGAACACATCCACGACAATTTGCGTGACAACATACTACCTTGATAGATGAGGTAGCCACAATAGTTTGTTTCTTGCATTGCCAAGAAATCAATCTCTTTCAAGGAATTGGCAACCTCGGTGGTGGACCTCCTATCCAGATTAGCACCGGCATAGTCACTATCACTATAAGCTTCCAACTTAAAGGAGACTCTTTTGGGTACCAAAGACCTAGAAAAGGTTGGCCTTTGAGGTACTTAAAGATCTTCTTATGACATTGAGATGGGAAGTCGGTGGAGTAACTTGATGTCGTGAACAAACACTCACGACAAATGTAATATCGGGCCTGGAAGGCTGTTAAATACATCAAAGACCCAATCATAGACACTGTACAAATGAACATTCACGGTGGATCGGCTTCATTGTTGGTCTTTGTCTTTGGAGCTTCATAAGGTGTAGTGGCGATCCTTACACCCTCCATACCAAACTTCTTCAAGATGTCCTCACATATTTGTCTGGTGATAAAGATACCATCGGTTTCTTTGAACTTGAAGACCCAAAAGAAAGTCATCTCTCCCATTGCACTCATCGAAACTCTCCTTCATAAGCTCCTCAAACTCCCTGCACCAAGCTTCCTTTGTGGATCCAAAATAATGTCATCCACATACACTTGCACAAGAATTATGTCGGTGGAATTCTTCTTTAGGAAAAGAGTCTTATCAATTGCACCTCTTACGTAACCATGCTTGAAGAAATGTAGAAACCTAGCATACCGGGCTCGGGTGCTGATGTAGTCCATAGAGAGCTTTGACCACCTTATAAACATGATTAGGATGATCGGATCTTCAAATCCTTTAGGTTGAGTGACATACACCTCCTCTTCAATTTCACCATACAAGAAGGCTCCTTTAACATCCATTTGATAGACCATAAAGCCCATATAGGATGCATAAGCTAAGAAAATCCGTATAGCCTCAACTCTTGCCCTTTGGTGCAAACACTTCATCATAATCGATCCCTCCTCTTGTCTATACCCTGTGCAACTAATCTAGCTTTGTTTTTAATGACAACACCCCGAGCATCTCTCTTATTCTTGAATCCATTTAGTCCCAATAGCATACTTACCATCGGTAGTGGTACCAATATCCAAACCTGCGATTTTGAAATTGTTGCATCTCATCTGCATTGCTTCAAGCCAACTTGAGTCTTCAAGAGCACGAGTAACTTGGTTGGTTCCACTTGTGAGAGAAAACAAGCAAGCAGACAATGTTGATAGTACGTGTGATTGTCTCTCTGCGATTTGAGACATAAGAGATAAAAGCCACGACCATATTTAGAGCGTGCCACGGTACCTCTTGTTCTAACGGTGCATTAGGATCACCAATAATATTAGGCGTGGATGAACATTGTTGATCCTTGTAGTAGTGGTGGTGTTGACATCAATGGAGGAATCAAGATTAGTCACGATGGGTTCAAAGTCGATATCATAGGAAGGTGTGTTGAAGATGCACCTTTGGGTTGATGATGACCAAGATCGAAGGTTTGGAAACCTTGTATAAGGTTCTCAAGGTGCATTGACACTCTAGTAGAAATAGGAGTAGAGGCAACATGTCTTTCGGCCGAATTGGAGAGGTGAGGAGAAAGCAGAACCACTTTCGGTGAATTGAATGTTCCTTGATTGCTTCACTTGTACTATTTTCAACATTCCTCTCGACATCTAAATTGGTGCATACTCTTGTTTCTTGATCTAGCAAGGTCCTCGGCATAATAGAATTCATCTTCACCCACATCGGTATAATCTTTAGAAGTGTCACCTACAAAATTGTTAGGAGAGAAGGAAGGTACTACAATGGGTTGTTCATCATCATCGGACCTTTGTCGAATGAGCTTCAAAGTTTACGCACTAGTAGTTGGAGATGCTTGAATCGCATTTTGGTTAGCCATATGTCTAGCATAACCCAAGTAATCGGTCAAGTAATCAAGGTCAAATGACCAAATATGACCACGTCCTTGAACATTAGGCTTGTCTTCAAGATACCTCATTCAATGTCTCCTCAATCTTCTTAGCGGATACATTGTAAACTCTGTATGCCTTACTATGAGCGAGAATACCCACAATGTAACCATCATCGACTTTCTCATCAAATTTGCCCAAAGGATCCTTTGGTATTCAAAATTGTCACTTGGCGACCAAGCGGTTTAAGGTAATGAATAACGAGGAACTTTCCCAAAAAAGTTCATATGGTGTTTTAAGGTGTGGTCTAGTAATGGACACTCTATTTAGTACATAACAAAATTGTACCTGTGACCTCGGTCAAAACATGGTAGGAAGTTTAGAGTGCGCTAGCATTGATCTTGCGACCTCTATTAAGGTTCTATTTTTCTTTACGCCACCCCATTTTGTTGAGGGGTTCTTGGAGTGCTATAGTCCCTTTTGATTCCCTTTAACTGCGAGTTCTATTAGAATGGCATTTTGAACTCTGTACCATTATCACACCTAATTCCTTTCACCTTTTGTTCAAGCGATTCTCAATAAGGGTAATGAAGTCTTTCAATATTTGGATGTTTCATCTTTGGTCCTTAGAAAGAATACCCAACAAAATTTGCTATAACCATCGGTGATCACCGGACAAAAATATTTATGATCAATGCTTCTCACTTTAGTTGGACCAAGCAGATCCATATGAAGCGGTGAAGAGGTTCGAAATAATGCTGCTTCTTGCATGTGAGAACACCTTTGTATGAGGCTCTGTCTTGCTTTCCTTTGTTGCATGCAACACAGTTATGATCATTGGTGAATACTTTGGCGGAAGACCTTGAACTAGGCCCGGTTTAGAGAGCTGGTTTATGGTCTTGAAATTGACATGGGCCATCCTACATGCCATTTGGTGGACTCATCCACGGATGCTTTAGCCACCAAACATGTTAAGTCACTTCTTGGTTGGACATTAGTTAAGTTGAATGTATAAAGATTGTATTGCGAGGAACCTTGATGAGAATTGAAGTTTCTTACGGGAGTTTGAAGTCTTTAGACGACACAAGACATTCATCCTCTGTGAAGAGTACTTTGTTCTTAGTGTCACAGATTTGTGAGGCGAAAACAAATTGAAGTGTTGAAGTTCCTTGACATAATAAACATTCTCAAAGTCCGGTGAGGTGTTTTGATGGTCCCTTTTCGATAATTCGTCCATCACTTCCTCCAAAGGTTACATTGCCTCCTCCTTCAATAGGTACAAAGTTATGCATCATGTCCTGTTTCACGACATACTTCTAGAACAACCCCATCAACAATTCCAACATCTTTATGCTTAAGGGATGATCCTACAACAACAAAAATATGAGATAATTAGTACACTATGGAGGCTCAAGTCATTCTTGACTTGAACACGCCTTGTGGATCATATGAGTTGTGCCATGTAGAAGTATAAGATCCACTATTGTTCTTGGGTTTCCAATGAAACTTAGGTCCTGTTTATTCCAAGAACAACTCTTGAGGTCTTGACAATGATATCGATACCCTTTCCCATCGGTCATTGGGTTAACATATCTAGGCCAAAACCATTTTAAAATATTCTTTGATTGGTTGAACATATGGTTTTACAATTGGTTTCCTCAAGAAAAGGAGTATTATAATTTGTATCTTGTGGAACATAAGGTGGTATATCATTTACATTTGTCCACATTGGTCTAGATTTCCTAGAAGCACCACACCTACTCATCCTTTGCTCATGATAATCACAATCCTTAATTAAATGAGATTTACTTCCACACACAAAACATTTCTTGATTAGAAGATTTATTTAAACCAAAGAAGTATTCTTACAAGCGAGTATTCAAACCAAAACCATGAAAAGAATTGTTTTTAACGGTACTATTATGCAAAGAATTAAAATGCAAGTCTTGAGGCAACTGTCTTGGAAGTGGATTCCTTGGCGACAACTCGACATGCTTATTGGTAGTCTTGGGTGCGGCGGGGGTGAAGACTTGGACTTGGGAAGGTCGGACTTGGGAAGGTCGGACTTGTCATTTGAATCACACTCTGTAGACCCTTGCTTGGAGGACTTGTCCTTTGTTAACACAAGAGACAAAGTCATTAGTAGAAGTATTAGGGTGCAGCATGTCTCTTGACTTTTGCCATACGGATGGTGTGATCCATCAAAGTCATTAAGAGTGGAAAGGTCAATGGGCATATGCTCACCTCTAATTGGTCCACGTCTGACATGTAGGTCACCTTCTTTCACAAAATTAGCTAGGCTTCTTGATGTAGATTTCGTGTGTCATCCCTAGCTTCTAAGCCTACATATTTCTTAAAGCCTAAAGCCCTTTGTAGAATTGGGAGCTTGACTACTATAAATGAGACCAGCTAACTTATTACCATTCATCATCCATTCTTTATGCCTAGCAATTTCCTCCTTAAGTTTCTCCTTAAGCTCTAGATTTTCGACTCTACATACGCTCTTAACTTCTCGGACCATTTTAATTCATTTGTAGCACATTCGAGATCTCTTTCTAAAACACCTATTTTCTCATCATAAGCTATTTCATTCTTACGAAACCAAACCTTTTGTCTTTCTAGTGTTTTTAAAGCACTGTTTATAAGCTTCTACTTCACATAGCATTCATTATATTTAGGTTCCATAATATCATAAGCTTGTTTGAGTTCATTATAACGCTCACTACAACCAAACAAACAGTTTTGTACACGAGAGATGCCCATCAAGGCAATCGATCATGCCTATCCTCTGAAGTACGACTTGCAATCAACCCAACATTATCGGGACCATCATTATCATCCTCCTCATGTTGCTTCCGGTCCACATTGCTATCGAGTGACCAAAGCGGTTGAACCCTTTGAAGTTCTGCTGCATCCTTACGATCTGGCGATAAGTAGAGTATCTTGTCTCATCACCGACTTTCTGTCTTTGCATTCTCTAGAAAAGTGACCCATCTGTTGACATGTGAAGCATTTAACCTTCCTTTTGTCAAACCTTCTTTGGATCGCGTCCTTTGAATCAAACCTTACGCGACTTTGCGCTCAAAGTTCTTGATATCCATGGAAAGCATGGCCACTTGCCACCTCGACTTCATCTCTTCCATCTCAATCGGGTCCACACGATCAAAATCCTCATAAGCGGATCTGCTGAGGATCATAATCGACAAAGAAGGATCCAAGTACATCTTCCATAATGTTGCTTGATTTAGAGTGAGAACTTGATGAAGGAGCGGCATAAGATGATGATGGATATGGGCTTGGACCATAGCTAGACTTTGGAGTAGAGGCTCCAACAAATGCGATATGACTAGCGAAGAAGATGATCGAAAAGGGCTTCTTACATCATGTTCAAGAGCTTTAAGTTTGTGATCTGACTCATCAAAGGTAATCATGTCCAAACCACCTTTAGCTTTTAAAGCTATGCTTACATGTAGCGGGATGGAGGTAATGACCTCGAAACTTAGAGTTCTGATCATCATTATCCGGCTTTGCACATGGTGATTCAAGCGACTTAAAATCTTGTGAAACTTATCATAGCCCTTGTGAATTCCTTCCTCTTGAGAGATTTGAAAGTCCTGGCTGTTGTCTTAGCATGGACTTCTTGAGTCTCTAGACTCCTCATTCCCACGAACTTCGCCTTAATTGCTAACCATATATCCTTAGCATCTTGCATGAAGTGAAAATCACTCAAGTGATCCTCGGGAATAGCTTGCGGAAGAATAGTTCGACCTTGGTTTCTCTCGAGCGCCGACAACTCTTGGCGGTTTTGGGAGGAACATTCATCATATTACCAGTGACATCCGTGGTAGTTCTCTTCAAATTGTTCCCTTCATAATTATCGCCATAGATTCCAATCAATGTTGGAGATCCAGTTCGCATCTTCATCGCCCAAAGATCATATTCCTCCCTTTTAAGGTAAGGAAACTTAGCATTGCTATTAGAGACTTAGTTGTTGCGGATGGGTGGAGTTTTGGTTGTTGGTGAGTTCGGTATCAACATCCGAACCGGGCATGATGATTTTG
This sequence comes from Chrysanthemum lavandulifolium, assembly GCA_022545495.1. Lineage (NCBI taxonomy): Eukaryota > Viridiplantae > Streptophyta > Magnoliopsida > Asterales > Asteraceae > Chrysanthemum > Chrysanthemum lavandulifolium. The sequence goes on along the minus strand of CM040240.1, from coordinate 164,142,092 downwards.
TTATGGTTGTATGGGTGTTTAGAAAAACTTGTCCTTAGTATCGTAGAGACTCTCACGAGGCTCGATACCACTTGTTGAAACAAAGCAGACCTTGATAGATCTTGAGCTCGTGGATCGTTATGTATGCCTATGTAATCACAAGCACAATAAAGACAATCTCTACTACTTATATTTATCGTGAATATAAACACAAGTAATAACTAAGAACTTCTTGATCCTCTATGGATCTTTATATTAACTAAAGCGAGTTTTCCAATCGGTACATAACTCATTCTAATGTGTTCCTTTTATAGACAAGGAACCCTAAACAATATCGCTAAACCGTTTCCCAAGAAGCGTATAATCATAAAACTAAATAAGATATACACAATCACTTCCTAATAAAGCTCATGTATATCTTGAGAAACACACTAAATAAACTAAACACGGAATAAACACTTCCCATGAGTCCCAATCGTCCCAAAGCGTGTACAAAAGATATGACTCAACTTAGACTAATAACTATTATACTTGATGAATTATGTCTTAGGCTAAGGTGAATCCACTTCATTGATCTTGATCAGAAACACTTGGTTAACATTAAAGATGAGTTGTGGGGAATTACTCAACCAATGTGGAAGAAGTAATTAATCCGGACTTCTTATCATTTAATTCCCTAACAAGTGTCTACAAATCTAAGGCGAACCTCACATTTTGGGGTGGAATTTGGGTGGTAAAGGGTTTTGTGCTAGTCATATAACTCCTATCCATGAGGCGCTTTTATTAAGACTAAAGACCCACTCCTATATGTCATGAAAAATTTTAAATTTGGTGCCAAAATTACCCTAACCGATATTTTCTCATGGTTTATTACACAAATACAATTGGACAAGACAAATAATCAACGATAAGCATAGTTTCAAAGTTCCGTTTATTTTCCCTCCTACACTTAAAGCGAACATTGTCCCCAATGTTCCCGAAAGTATCAAAGTTATGATAATGGAAGGTAATTAAAAGCGAAAGAAACTAATACTCCCCGATTAGCTCGGTAGGATCCGTGTGAAGTAGTGGTTAAATTCTTCTTCAAGAAGAATGTATGCGTGAAAAGCTCCATCCAATCTTATGTTTCTTCTTCTTGATAAATAAAACACGCACACTTAAGAAAACAAAGCGAAACCTTCGCGTAAAATTGGCGGTAATAATATATATGACTCAACTAAACTAGGATATAATGCTTGTGGAATGGATGTTTACAGAATTTCGGAAAATTAAGACACGAAAACTCAAAAATTTATAAGTAGCTCGAAAGCGAGAAAAAGTTAGATAAGTTGTTTTTACTCCTCACGCCGTCGTTGCGAATCGACGCCGTCGGTTATCGACAAAATCGGTATGCGATTTTCGGAAAAATTCGGAAAACTACATCTTTAGAATCTGGAAAATTTATGCAAAACATCCATTATGACTCGATACAAGCATTTGACTCTAACAAACACACATATATATCTTTTCAATAATTGTAATTCTCATGTTCATGTTCTTTTGAAAATGTGTGTAATCCTCCTACACTTATCCCTTTTGTAAAATACCTTTATATGTAATTAAGGCGAGGTTAAAGACAAAATAAAGCATTTTCACAAATTCAAACATGAGAATAAACAATCAATGAAAAGATATATGACACACAAATAAAAAGAAAAAGAAAAACACATGGGTTGCATCCCAAGAAGCGCTTGTTTTGTTCGAGTCACGAGCTTGACTCTACCCTTATTTAACGGATAAAGGGAAGTTTTTTCTACACTTAAGCTTAAGTGCGGGTAATAGTAGCGATACACACCCTTAGGGTGGAAATTTGCTACGTGAGGAGAGGTGATGGGTGATTTATATGCTCAAAGGGATGTGCTCCATTCATTCTAACCTTACCTAATTTTATGGGTGTAGTGGTGAATCAAGTCTATTTCCTAGAAATAGATCATCTTCTATCAACTTCAAGAGATTCTTAGTTAAGGATCCATCTTGACCTAATAAACCCGGTTTAAACCCATAATGTTTTTCTTATCAACCATGAATGGGTGATGTAAGTGTGTAAGGTCATGGGTTACTCCTATATTAGCTTCCACTCTACATGGCCTAGAGTCTACTACCTTTATCAAGCAACTACCCGGATGATAAGGTTTTAAAATGTACCTTTTGAGGGTCGTTTAAGCCCTTATTTGATTACTTTTGTATCCATTATTACTTAATATCGTTCCTTTTCACTTTTTAGGTATCTTGAAGGCAAAATGCTGGAATGACACTTATTTGGACGAAAAGGCGCGAATATCTGAAGAAAATGGCCAAATTCAAGAATATAGACACTCAGTTGCTAAAATTGAAGGGGCGGCGTCGGTGTTATCTCTGACGCCGTCGCATCACTTTTGTGACATTTCGAGAGCTAAATTGCTTATTTACAAGTGACGGTGTCGGGTTTTAAAAGAGTGCGTCGTCGCAACTCGTACGGCCTAGATTTGATCCGACGACGTCGAGATCGAAGGAAGGACGTCACAAGCATAAGGTGACGCCGTCGCCAAGACAAACGTGGCCAAGACAAAACCCTAATAACGGCGACCGGCGTCACAAATCAAAGGGTACGCCGTCGCATATGTAATCTTATATATAGAATCCGAATTTTTAGTTTTCGATTGTGTTGTCTTTTGAGTAAAACCTAAACCGAACCAAGGTCGTTTTGTACGGTATTTTAGGGTTCCAAACCCTATCTTACATTAAGATAAGTGTTTTACTTCATTAATTTAATTTTGTCTTCAATTACTTGTGTGTATGCTTGCATGTTCCCCATGTACGGCTAATTTACTTGTGTGTTTGCTTAGGGAATATGAAACTTAATTATTGAATATTGATTGGTTGTCTCTTATCTTAATTGTTAATGATCTAGTAATGCGATAGGTCATCCGTTGTGTAGTTAATGCTTGATTAATCTTTGTGAACATTAGTTTATAATACCTAGAGTTATTGTAGGCTAAACCATCCGAAGAGTACCTTAGAGTTAAAGTTTATAAATCCTAGAGATTTTGTAGGCGACATCCTTTGGTAGTTTCAAAGAGTTAGGGATAAACGCATACCCTACGACCTTAGACACACAACGCGATTAAGAATAAGGACGTGACAATTCAACCATCAATAGGAGATAATTAAGGAGTAATAAAACCTAAGTAAACACATCTTTAAATCATCATACGAGCACACAATAATTAGACATAGACTACATACACCACTAGATTAGACAATTAGCTAAGTAGAGTAATCTATAGAAATACCAACCCCAAATCCAAACCCCGAGATTCGTACCTTTCCATTTCCTAAAAAACATAAAAAGATAAAAATAATCTTCCTCAACCCCAACCTTAGCGTAGTAACTTTTCACTAGCATTCCTATTCCCTAGAGAACGATATCAATTCCGTGGCTTACCCTAATACTACACTACAATGATTAGGTTCACCGCCTAGGGTGTTGAAAAACTTGCTCGATTTAAAAGGAAGTTCCTTTGACCCGAGACGCGTGTGGCGTTATCAAGTTTTTGGCGCGCTACGGGAATAGAATAGCTATTTAGAATTCCACCTCGTTTAGGTTTCCTTGCTTGATTCCTATCAAGTAAATTTTTCCCAATTTTAACTTTCTCGTAGTCTATCCCCTTCTTCGTGACCTTTGTTAGTAACCCCATCATGGAAGGTGATAACCAACCACCATTCATCAACCTACCACCAAATGACCCGCCAAGAGGCCGTACTCTTGGTGAATAGTCGAGACCAAGCCACCGGCTATAAGAACACCATTGAGCTTCGGACTAAGCCCAAACTACGGCCTGCGATCCGACACCATCCGGTTGGTGCAAAGCGGATGTGCATTCCATGGACTTCGTTCAAGATCCTAATCAAGCATCTTAAGGATTTCCTTAAAATTGTCGATTCCATCGACCTCGATGCTACTATTCGGGAGACCACGTATCTGCGTCTCTTCCAATTCTCTATACGGGACCAAGCTAGTAATTGGCTTGAGCGACTTCCCGGCTCCATCTCAAGTTGGGATGATCTCACCTCTCGCTTCCTTGCTTAATTTTTCCCACTGGGAGAACCACTAAGCTTAGGAATGATATCTTGATGTTCAACAACGTCAAGGTGAATCTCTCTACGAAGCATGGACTCGATTCAAGGACTTACTTCATAAAGTCCCTCATCACGGCATTCATCTTTGGCTCCAAGTCTAACTCTTCTATGATCATGTCAACTTCCCCACCAAGCGATCCATTGACCAAGCGGCCGGTGGAAAACTTAGTGATCTCACCGCGGAAGAATCATGGAGTATAATAGAGGACCTTGCTCTCTATGACAACGAAAGTTGGAATGACCCCCGTGAGCTGCCCAAAACCGTTAAGGGAATCTCCTGGCCTCCCATTGACTCACAACCTTCCGACCGTAGGTTGCTCGAACTTGAAGATCAAGTTAAATTCCTAATGAGCTCCTACGAAAATCCTAAGTCTTCACACCATGTGAACAAAGTTTCTTCCTCGTGTGAGCCGTGTAGTGCTCCTCATAACATGCACTTGCACCCAATTCCCGAACAAGCTTCCGTTGACTCTGCATCCTCAGTATTAATGGAGCGGGAGGAAGATTCCTACAACACCGAACCTAGGACTTTTAATGGCCGAGAAGCATGGAAGGGCAAGCCCGACTTCTATTGGGGACAAACCAAAGAATTTACTTCCAATGATTTCTCATGGCCCCCATCTCACGGCCCTAACCAACAAAACATTTAAGGGATGTTGCAACACCTAGTCGCATCCCAAGAAGCTCAAATAGCTAAGCTCTCGGACCGTTTTAACCAACAACAAGCCGAGATGGATAGGAAGATAGATAACATATTGAAAGCCAAGGTTAATGCTATCTCAACTCTCGAACCTTCCGATGTAGAGATTAAGGACCCAAGTAAGTTAGCTAAGCACGTTCAATTCGTCAATACCATCACCTTAGTGGAACCTAATAGAACAAATGACGAAGCGAACCATGACACGATACTTGAGGTTAGTGAAACACCGATGAATGAAACAACCGAGGAAGTAGATGAAGTAGACAATGACTATTTCAATAAGTTTCCTACGGAAGAAGAACTATCTCGCTACCCTCACTTAGTACGTGACCTCCGTCACATGTATGTTAGGAAGAGCCCTAGGATCAAGTTTGGTAACCCTTGGAATCTTAACATACCATGTTGCATAGGACACCTTTTCATGGCAAAGGCCTACATTGACCGCAAGTCTCCAATAAACATCATGACTAGCACCTACTATAATTGGGTAATGAAGAAGTCTATCCCAACTACGCAAGATCCCGATAATCCTAGGGTTAGTTGCAATTTTCTTGGTAGAGTTAAAGGATTTCCGTCTATGTAGGCGGTTTACATTTCCTCTGATTTCATAATTGTGGATGATATTAGTACGGCCATAGATCCTAGCTTGTCCCACGTTATTCTAGGAAAACCTTTCATAGAAAACACCGGATGACTTATGATCCTCATTAGGAATAGTGCGATTCAAGGATGAGACCGATGATGTAGCCTACCAAATTCCGCTTAAGATTGAGAAGTTTTCATCACTCTCCAATGATGAAAAGGAACTTAAACTATTGGTCTATTATAGGAATGAGGAGGGTGTGGAAAACTAGAAGGGGGTTGAATAGTTTTGCCGATTTTAAGTTAGTTTCAAAAACTTTAGATTCGTTAATATGTGAGATCTTATGGATGTAGAAAGTATAGATCTAATGATAAAGCAAGTAAATAAAGTAAAGCGAAGGAAAGAAAAGACACAACCGATGTATAGTGGTTCGGCTACAAGGACACCTTCCTTGCCTACTCCACTCCCGAGTCACCTACTCGAGAGTTCAAGCACTATGTCAACAAACTCCTTCACTTGGCGGAGAAGCCTTCACAGCGTTGCTTACACTTTTTCGGTACAAAGCTAGATACCGAGTCCGTAGCACGGTGGACCAAACCAACACGACTATTACACAACAAATATGTGAAATATCAAATACAAGATCTTTGCTACTGAAATCTTGCGGGTGACAAATCAATCAAGGACCCTTGCTTGGATGACTTGTAGAATGCTCGTGATCTCGCCTTAGAGAAGGACCTATATGAGAATCACAATAGAAAGAAAGAAGAACAACTCTCTAGATCAAGTGATCTATATGTTAGAAGAGAATGAGAGTGTTTGAGAGATTTAGTAAGAAGAGGGGTGAGTTAGAATGAAGAAATGGCTCTCTATTTATAGGCAAATTTCTCCTCTATTCCACGGATCCCACGGATCCCTCCCACTTGGGATCAGTCTAGTGTAATCCTAGGGATCCGTGGGACGCTCCTCTTTGCCCATGGGTTTTGTTGGTTATGGGTCATGGGTTATGGGTTGGTCCATGGGTTTTCTTTAGATTCAATGTATCTAAGTATACATTGTATCTAGCCAACTTGGGTATGGGTTATGATCCATGGGTTATGGTCCATGGGTTATGGTTTTTACCCATCCTAATAAACTATTACAACAAATGCTTAATTACTACATTTTTGTATTTAAATGGCTATATGTAAATGCTTTACAAAAATAACATGTATCCTTATAATTATACTTAAGATAACATTATATTTGTTATCAACAAAACACAAAGAGATCGCAAAATATTAATAAACGTTTTACGGTTTATTTGTATTAACAATCTCCCCTTTTGTTGATGACAAAACATAATGTTATGATGAGTAAAACTTAAGAATAGATGTAAGTTTTGAAAGCCCCTAAGTTTTACTTCTTCTCCCCCTTTTTGTCGAAACAAAAAGTTAACCCTTGGAAGAAATAAACATAAAAGTGTGGAAAAATTAGTCCACGTATCGCTAACTCCCCCTTGACGGTAGCTCCCCCTAGTTTGGGGCGTCAATTGAAGAAAAATAAAAAAATCCTACAAAAAGAAGGGTTAGTAACATGCTTAAATAATCTTGTGATTGCCGAGAATCAAGATTGGGAGCCAAGGTATGTAAACAAGGCCTTGTAATAAAACAACAAATTGTAGTGGTATTTATGCCATCTACAAGCATGTAAAAATAAGAACAAGACTTGTTCTTGAAAATGACTTCAAAAGAAAAAGTACTAAAAATAGAAAATAGTAGTAGTGATTCCTTCCATGCTTGCATAAGGTTATGGATGGAGGTTTGGATGAGTAATGGTATTGATGCGATCAAGGATGAGGTTGAGTATGAATCGCATTTCTTCCCTAACTTCTATTGCAATTTCTCTAGTGGATTGGCAATGTTCACAATGTAGGTGACGTGGGTAATGAGTACGGAAATCATTCGGTTTGTTTTGATTTGTGAGTTGCGGAAGTTGTGGTGGAAAAATAGGAAAATACAGATCAAAGTCCGGAATGATTAGAAGTGGTGGTGGAAAAGAACCTAGATGTTCTTGTAGTTTAATGGGAGCTAAAGGTGGTGATGTTTCAAGATCATTGAATATTGTGTTTGGAGAAGTTGGAGGTGTCAAAAAGGCTAATTCTTTTTGCTTTGGTTGTGGAGATCTTGATGGAGTCGTAAGGAGTTCCAAAAGAGTGATTTTAGGTGATGAATAATTTGGTGATGAAGTTGGTGTACTCGTTGGTGATGAGGGAGGTGCTATGATGGAAGCATCTTGTGGTGAGTTAGTTGATGGTGATGAGCCATATGATGGTTTTTCTAAGCAACAAGATCGGATGTTAATCCGTGCGGATATCCTAGAGTTTGATTTTGGTATTTTGGAAGGTGGAAGTACAAAGGTTTGAGTTTCATGGAGATGATTGTTTGTACTAGGTGATTCATCTAAAGGGTTTGTGGATGACATGGTGTATTGTGTTTGTGAGGATGAGATGGATTATGCAAGCATTTTGGGAGTTCTATATATAGAGAAAAAAAAACAAAGCATTGTAATGAATGCTTGACCCAAAATGTGGATTAAAATCTAATGATTAGATATGAATTTAAGGCATGTGATCATGAGAACACAAGCATTAAAGAGCATACTCCCAAAAATAAAACAAATGTGGATTTTTCATCCAAAGTGAGAAAAATAGAAGGTAAAAGCGACACGTCTCACGGATCCCACGGATCCTTCCTTGAGGATCCGTCCGGCATGAATTTGGGATCCGTGGGTGCAGTGATTCGAGCGACACAAAATTTTCCTTTTGGAAACATTTTTGCCTAGTGTGTGCCTATATGCAAACTATTTGGAGTTACGGTTATCTCGACCCTAAAAGAAAAAGAAAAATAAACTAGAAGTAGAAAAGCATCCTATTGAGATAACCCGAAAACACATATTTAGTACATAAGTACGTAATTTAGTGTTATCAATGCTCCTAATTCATTGTTGCTTAAATGAATGTGCCGAAAACACATATTAGTTATGTGTCCCTTTAGCATTCAAAAGACATGAGATGCAATGAAAGCGGGTTTTACTTTGTATTAATAATGAAAAGCGATTTGTCCTAGGCGTGAGAAATTGCTTTTGTGAAATTGATACGGGAAGGTATCATCCTTTTAGAAAACATTTTGAAAAGAGGTTTTCTTTGAAAATGTGTATGTAGTTATGTGTTTGCAACTTGTAAAAAAAAATAAGAAAGCTATAAGTAGAAAGCTTATCTTGGGTTTTGCAAATTCCCGTATTGTTTGTGAGTTGTGCATGAAATAGAGATCCTAGACTCAGAAAGAAGAAGGATAGTGTTTACATACCTTGCAGAGTCAAATAAGTTCGACGTTTGTTCCATTAGACCAAGACCAAGGCAAGTAGGTTGAATTGTTCCGCTTCAACGGTTTGGTGAGGACGTCGGCTATGTTGTCTTCGGATGCTACCTTCTCAATAGAGATGTTCCCTTTTGAACATTGTCTCTTAAGAAGTGATGACGAATCTCTATATGCTTTGTGCGAGAATGCAATACGGATTCTTGCTTAAGTCGATGGCACCTTTGTTGTCACATAGGATGGCTATGTCGCTTAGATGAATGTCGTAGTCAACTAACGCTTGTTTCATCCATAGTGCTTGTTGGCATGCTTTGCCGCGGAGGCGTACTCGGCCGGTTGTTGATATTGCTAGTGCCGTTTGTTTCTTAGAAAACCAAGATGTTAAACAACATCCCATGAAAGTACATACCCACTTGTACTTTTTCTATCAACGTAATCACTGCATGGTCGAATCTGCATATACAATTGTTTCTACTCCGTGCCCTTAGGATACCATAATCCTAATTGTGTTGTACCCTTAATGTATCTAAATATCCTTTTACGGCTTCTAGGTGTGATGTTTTAGGGTCTTCTTGAAACCTAGCACATAAGCAAACACTAAACATGATATCCGGCCTACTTGCCGTGAGGTAGAAGACTACCTATCATGCCACGATATTTAGTATTATCTACGGATTCGCCGTCTTCATCTTTTGTGAGTTTGGTGTCGGATGACATTGGAGTCCTAATTGGTTTCGACTCTTCTAGACCGAATTTCTTTAACATCTCCTTTATGTATTTAGATTGATTGAAGAAGATACCATCTTCTACTTGTTTGATTTGTAGACCAAGAAAGAAACTAAGTTCTCCCATCATACTCATCTCGAACTCGTCATGCATGATTTTAGAGAAATCATCACACATGTCTTGACAAGTGGATCCGAATATAATATCATCTACATATATTTGCACTATGATTATATGTGACTCTCTTTTCTTAGTAAAAAGTGTGTTGTCAACTAACCCCATGGTATAGTTGTGTTTAATTAAAAATGACTTGAGTCTATCATACCAAGCTTTTGGAGCTTGTTTAAGACCGTAAAGGGCTTTCTTTAATTTATACACATGTTTGGGTTTTCAAAATCGATGAAGCCGGAGGTTGAGCTACATATACTTCTTCATTAATGAAACCATTTAGAAAAGCGCTTTTGACATCCATTTGATAAAGCTTTAGATCATTAGCACAAGCATCGCAAGAAGTATTCTTATAGACTCTAATCTAGCCACGGGGCATAGGTCTCATCAAAGTCTATTCCTTCTTGTTGGTTATACCCTTGGGCAACGAGTCTAGCCTTGTTCCTAGACACTACTCCGTTTGCATCTAATTTGTTTTTATAAACCCATTTGGTTCCTATTATGGTTTGATTACTAGGTGGAGGGACAAGTGTCCAAACATCATTAGAAACAAATTGATTCAATTCTTCTTGCATAGCCATTACCCAACTCTCATCTTTTATGGCTTCTTGTGTATTCTTAGGTTCTATGGTTGAAACGAAACAAAACAAGCTACTTTGGTTTTGAACTTGTGACCTTAATGTTCTTTCGTTTAGCTTTCCTATGACCTTATCTACGGGGTGATCTTTGGACTCTTTAATGTTTATGACTTCATCATTTAAAGGTTCTTCTTCATTTATCTTTTTCTTTATTACTATAGCTTCACTTTCTATAATCTCGTCATCGACAAGAGGTGGAGAGGGTTTGGGTGGACTTTCATCAAATTTTATATTTAATGACTCTTCTACCTTCATTGTTTCTTTGTTTAATATAGCGTAAGCTTTGCTATTTGGAGAGTAACCTAGAAAGATACCTTCGGTTGATTTAGGATCAAATTTTGTGAGGTAATCTTTAGTGTTAAGAATGAAACATTTACTTCAAAGACTCTAAAGTGATTTAACGTAGGCTTTTGCCTCGGAGTAACTCATATGGAGTTTTACCTAAGATTGGTCTAATTAAGACTCGATTGAGTATGTACGTTGAAGTATCAACGGCATTACACCAAAACTTTTGAGGTATGGATTGTTCATTAAGCATGGTTCGACTCATTTCTTGTAGGGTTCTATTCTTTCTTTCTACTACCCCATTCGATTGTGGAGTGCGTGGAGCCGAGAAGTTGTGAGTAATACCATTAGCGTCACAAAAGGCTCAATTGCACTTCATTATCGAATTCCTACCATGATCCGTCCTAATAGACACTATAGGACTTCCTAGTTGCCTTTGGATCTTTTGCTTAATATTTCAAAATAATTAAAGGTTTCGTTTTGTTCTTTAAAAATTTTGTCCATGTATACCTAGAGTAATCATCCACTATGACCAAAGTGTAGTAGTTGCCTCCATAACTTTGGATAGCGGATGGACCAAATAAATCCATATGTAGTAATTCTAGACACCTAGTTGTAGACACCATGTTTTTAGCTTTATGACTAGAATGGGCTTGTTTTCCTACATTACAAGCATCACAAAAGTGATGTTCATATTTTAACTTAGGTAGATCTCTTACTAGATCTTTGGATGATAGCGATTGAAGAAGTCGCATGTTGGCGTGACCCAATCTTGATGCCATAAGGTCAAGTATCATCCATAGAGGTAAGACATAGTTTGTCTTTAGGTTCATTACCGATTTTAATGACATAGACTCCATGTTTCCTAATTCCTTTTCCTATGGTTATGCCATTTTTAATATCTTACTACGGTTTTGGTAAAAGTACATTGCACTTTTATCACATATTTGTCCTATACTTAAGAGGTTAAAGTTTAGGTTTTCTACGTGACACACATCGTTAATGGTTAGAGATTTGTTAGAAATCGTACCTTTACCGATGATTCTACTTTGCTATTTCCAAACACCACATTACCTCCATTGAAGGATTCATATGTGGAAAATAGATCTCTATTGCGGTCATGTGCCTCGTGCACCCGCTATCCTTGACCCATTCATCCGGGTCTAGGTCGACCTTTAAGCATACCTAAGACAATAATAAACTCAAAGTTTGGTCCCCATTTGTTCATGGGTCCATTAGTGTTAAACATTCCATTCATGTTAGACATGTATGGATGAGATGAGTATGCATTCCATGGAGCAAAGTTTTGAAAAGGAAAACCATTTTGCATATTTGGGTTCCATCCCATTTGATGGTTACTTCTTGGATAAGCGTTATTAGGTCTCCTAGATGGATTATGTTTTGAGAAAGATGGAGCTTTGTTTCTTGCAAAAGTAGGATTATATTTTGGAGGTGGTTGTCTAGTGGTGACATGAGTTGGTTTCTTCCTATTAACTATAACAAACTCGGTTCTAGATGAAGAAGCTACGTTATTGCTCTTTGTTTGCTACACAGATCCACGGATCCCTGGCTGTACACTAGCCGGTTCCCTTATCAAGGGATCCGTGGGATCCGCCACAACGATGGCTGGTTTTTCTAGTGCCTTAACAAATTTTGTTTCTTTACTTTCACTAGTTGATGGATCAAGTTGTTGAACACCTAAACCTTTTGGTTGTTACGGTTTTAACACCATCTAATATCGTATCTAAAGTGTTCGTACTCATTCTAGCAATTTTAGAATCTAGATGATCAACTAGTGTTTGAAGTTGAGCATAAAGTTCACATTCACCACTTGCTATTTTACCCTTTTCTAAGCGTTTTAGTTTTGCTTTTAATTCTATGACTTCTTTATCTAAGCGTTGGTTTTGACTCTTTAAAAGCTTGTTTTTGTTAACTAGTTTTAAGCTAATATTGCATAGTTTGTCATATTCATTATGCAATGAGTCGTCATCAAGTGATGAACTACTATAGTATTCGTGACATACCTCGTCATTTGCCATGAGACAAATTTCTTCGTCCTCCTCGTCGCTCATTCCCCACGTGCCGCTCACGAACGCCTTTTGATCATCCCGTTTGGGACACTTACTAATAAAGTGGTTTGGGTCCCCACATTTAAAGCAAATCGATCATCTTTTGGCTTCTCGTCCTCTTTGCTTTTCGAAAGCCTTTCTTATCGTCATATGGTTGTTTGGCGTATCTTCCTTTCTTCTAAAGAACTTTTAAAGTCCCTTACCGCCATAGCGTACTCCTCGTCGTCACTACTCGAAGAGAGTTCTCTTCATCGCTTGAAGCCTTTTTGGCTTTAAGGGCAAGAGATTTGTGTTTCTCTTTTACCTTTGAGGCTTGAGTCTTTAGCAAGGACAAGCTCGTAGACTTTTAGGTTGCCTATGAGTTCATCGAGGGTGAGGATTGTCAAATCTTTTGACTCTTGATCGCCGTCACCTTGGATCTCCACTTGATGGAAGTGCCCTTAGATATCTCCTAACATGGTTACGGCTAGAAAAGATTCATCAAGTGCTTGTAAAGATGTAATAATAGTATTAAAGTTAGCAAATGAATGATCTATAGTTTCCTCATCCGATATTGAAAATTGTTCATATTGTTGAACAAATAAATCAATTTTATTATTTTTAACTTGTTGGTTGCCTTGATGAGTTACAACTAAAGAAGTCCAAATTTCTTTAGAGGTTTTAAGCATAGAAATTCTTTGAATTCCTTTTCGGTAAAGCATTATATAAAACCATTTTGCTTCACTATTTTTAGAAAGCTTTTCTTCAATTCATCACTTAATTTATCATGAGGTATGTTAACTACATTCCCTTTATCATCTTTTGAGGTAGCCTCAAAATCGCCTTCAACAATAATGTACCAAAGATCAATATCTTTAGATTTCACATATGTTTGAATCTATTTTTCCAATATATAAAACCATTAGTTTCAAGTAGTGGTGGTCGTTGCATAGATTGCCCTTCCTTATAATTTTCGAACCCATAGTGATCGAAAAGTTTTAAAATACAATTTTACTTTAAAACTTTTATAAACTTAGCTCTTGATGCCAATTGTGGAAAACTAGAAAGGGGTTGAATAGTTTTGCCGATTTTAAGTTAGTTTCAAAAACTTTAGATTCGTTAATATGTGAGATCTTATGGATGTAGAGAAAGTATAGATCTAATGATAAAGCAAGTAAATAAAGTAAAGCGAAGGAAAGAAAAGACACAACCGATGTATAGTGGTTCGGCTACAAGGACACCTTCCTTGCCCTACTCCACTCCCGAGTCACCTACTCGAGAGTTCAAGCACTATGTCAACAAACTCCTTCACTTGGCGGAGAAGCCTTCACAGCGTTGCTTACACTTTTCGGTACAAAGCTAGATACCGAGTCCGTAGTACGGTGGACCAAACCAACACGACTATTACACAACAAATATGTGAAATATCAAATACAAGATCTTTGCTATAGAAATCTTGCGGGTGACAAATCAATCAAGGACCCCTTGCTTGGATGACTTGTAGAATGCTCGTGATCTCGCCTTAGAGAAGGACCTATATGAGAATCACAATAGAAAGAAAGAAGAACAACTCTCTAGATCAAGTGATCTATATGTTAGAAGAGAATGAGAGTGTTTGAGAGATTTAGTAAGAAGAGGGTGAGTTAGAATGAAGAAATGGCTCTCTATTTATAGGCAAATTTCTCCTCATTCCACGGATCCCACGGATCCCTCCCACTGGGATCCGTCTAGTGTAATCCTAGGGATCCGTGGGACGCTCCTCTTGCCCATGGGTTTTTGGTTATGGGTCATGGGTTATGGGTTGGTCCATGGGTTTTCTTTAGATTCAATGTATCTAAGTATACATTGTATCTAGCCAACTTGGGTATGGGTTATGATCCATGGGTTATGGTCCATGGGTTTTACCATCCTAATAAACTATTACAACAAATGCTTAATTACTACATTTTGTATTTAAATGGCTATATGTAAATGCTTTACAAAATAACATGTATCCTTATAATTATACTTAAGATAACATTATATTTGTTATCAACAAAACACAAAGAGATCGCAAAATATTAATAAGCGTTTTACGGTTTATTTGTATTAAGTCGATGCTTGTATCGAGTCATAATGGATGTTTTGCCGGAAATTTTCCGATTCTAAAGATGTAAATTTTCGAATTTTTCCGAAAATCGCAAACCGCTTTTTGTCGGGATAACTTTGACGGCCAGATCGCAACTGACGGCATCGTGAAGGAGCAAAACAATGATTACTTTTTCTCGTTTCTCGAGCTACTTATAATTTTTGGAATTTTCCGGTCTTAATTTTCCGAAATTATGTAAACATCCATTCCACAAGCATTATATCCTAGTTTAGTAGAGTCCTATATATATTATTACCATGATTTTACGCATAGGTTTCGTTTGTTTTCTTCAAGTGTGCGGTTTAATTTATCAAGAAGAAGATACATAAGATGAGAAGGAGCTTTTCACGCAAACGTTCTTCTTGAAGAATGTTACCACCACTTTACACGGATCCTACCGAGCTAATCAGGGAGTACTTGTTTCTTTCATCTTTATTACCTTCCATTATCATAACTTTGATACTTCGGGAACATTGGGGACAATGTTCGGTTTAAGTGTAGGAGGAAAATAAAGCGGAACTTTGAAACTATGCTTATCCTTGAATGTTTGCTTTGTCCAATTGCATTTGTGTAATAAACCATGAGAAAATGTCGGTTAGGGTAATTTTGGCACCAAATTTAAAATTTTTCATGACATATAGGAGTGGGCTATTAGTCTTAATAAAGCGTCTCATGGATAGGAAGTTATATGACTAGCACAAAAACCCTTTACCACTTAAATTCCACCCAAAATGTGAGGATCGCCCTTAGATTAGTAGGAATTAAAGCATTCATCTTTAATGCTTAGTGTGTGAACCGGTAGTATAATAGATTCTAGAACTTGTTTTGTGATGCATCCCGAGATCGCTAGTAAGACTACACTTGTGTAGTTAGGAATAACTAAATGATAAGAGGCATTAGGATAACCCTTGTTTAATACCCGTAATATAATTACTTCTTCCACATCGGTTGAGTAATTCCCCCACACCTTTGCGTTGTACTCATCTTTAGTACACGATACCCTAGTTAACCCCTCGAGCCTATCCTTTTCGCGGTTCTCGTGATGTTTCGGTTTTCTGGAATATTAATGAAGATCATTGTTTACACCCCACCCCCAAATGTACACCCAAATCGCCTTAGCCTACCTTGTATGTACTCACTTTTAGTGCATTATTGTTATCACACTAAACCCTTAGTTCAATTATCTAGTTGCTTGCATAAGTTGCTAAGTCGAGTCATATCCTTTGTACACAGTTTTGGGACGATTGGGACTCATGGGAAAAGTTAAAGTTTATGAAATGACGGGAAGGGAACGTTAAATTCAAATTCCCTTTATTTGCGTAATAATGTACTCCAAGTGTTTTGATCTTTTCAATTCGGGTCAAATTAGTGATTAGAGTAATAAAAACTCAAGTGTAGGGATGTGCCTATGAATCCCCATCATTTTGATGTTATCATAGAGGATGGTAGAGTAAAAGTGTATAAAAAAAATCGAAAAAAATAGAAAAAGAGAAAAAGAAAAAAAATAGAGTGTTGAAAACAAAATACGGGTACCATCCTACATCTATCTTTAAATTATGTTTGTTTGTTTCAGTTATCTAGAGTCTAGAGTATCGAGTCTTAGCTTAGCAACGCCATTCTTCGCATGCTTGTAACATAAAGATTTTTGACTTGCCACCACTAAATAGCCTATCCCACCAAACCCTTTGTTTCCCTACCGTAAGCCTAACATTACAACCCTTTAAAAGACCTCTTTGATAGTCTTTCCTAGGTGCTTACGCCAAAGCGATGGAGTTTTGGTCTAGTCTCAAGCCTATGGTAATCTATGTACTAGGACAGGTTAATGAGTGTTTATCTTCCATTTCCAACTTGTTATATTTCATATACACCCGAGAGATGTGAGTATCCAAACACCCCATGTGAGGTGCTAGTATGTAATTTCCGTGCTTGTTATGACTTTTATGGGCTTATATGTGTTGTGGATTGTTCTAAACCAACGCTTCATGACCCCTAACTTATAAATTAATTGGCTAAAAGCACATTTGCTTGAGGACAAGCAAATAACAAGTGTAGGGATATTTGATAAGGTTTTAAAATGTACCTTTTGAGGGTCGTTTAAGCCCTTATTTGATCACTTTTGTATCCGTTATTACTTAATATCGTTCCTTTTCACTTTTTAGGTATCTTGAAGGCAAAATGATGGAATGACACTTATTCGGACGAAAAGCGCGAATATCTGAAGAAAATGGCCAAAGTCAAGAATCGAGACACTCAGTCGCTAAAGCGAAGGGATGGCGTCGGTGTTATCTGCGATGCCGTCGCATCACTTTCGTGACTACTCAAGAGCTAAATTGCTTATTTACAAGTATGATGTCGTTTTAAAAGAGTAGGTCGTCGCAACTCGACGGCCTAGATTTGATCCGACGACGCCGAGACCGAAAGGGACGGCGTCATAAACATAAGTGCGCCGCCACAAGACTAACGTGCCAAGAAGAAACCCTAATAACGACGACCCGACGACGTCACAAATCAAAGGTGACGCCGTCGCATATGTAATCTTATATATAGAATCCGAATTTTTAGTTTTCAGATGTGTAGTCTTTTGGAGTAAAACCTAAACCGAACCAAGGTCGTCTTGTATAGTATTTTAGGGTTTCAAACCCTATCTTACATCAAGATAAGTGTTTTACTTCATTAATTTAATTATGTCTTCAATTACTTGTGTGTATGCTTGCATGTTCCCATGTCCGCTAATTTACTTGTGTGTTTGCTTAGGAATATAAAACTTAATTATTGAATATTGATTGGTTGTCTCTTATCTTAATTGTTAATGATCTAGTAATGCGATAGGTCATCCGTTGTGTAGTTAATGCTTGATTAATCTTTGTGAACATTAGTTTATAATACCTAGAGTTGTTGTAGGCTAAACCATCCGAAGAGTACCTTAGAGTTAAAGTTTATAAATCCTAGAGATTTTGTAGGCGACACCCTTTGGTAGTTTCAAAGAGTTAGGATAAACGAATACCCTACAACCTTAGACTAACAACGCGATTAAGAATAAGGACGTGACAATTCAACCATCAATAGGAGATAATTAGGAGTAATAAAACCTAAGTAAACACATCTTTAAATCATCATACGAGCACACAATAATTAGACATAGACTACATACACCACTAGATTAGATAATTAGATAAGTAGAGTAATCGGAGAAATACCAACCCCAAATCCAAACCCGAGATTCGTACCTTTCCATTTCCTAAAAACATAAAAGATAAAAATAATCTTCCTCAACCCCAACCTTAGCGTAGTAACTTCTCACTAGCATTCCTATTCCCTAGAGAACGATATCAATTCCGTGGCTTACCCTAATACTACACTACAACGATTAGGTTCACCGCCTAGGGTGTTGAAAAACTTGTTCGACTAAAAGGAAGTTCCTTTGACCCCAAACGACGCGTGTAGCGTTATCACCAGACTATTTATTTTGATGCGTGGATTGGGGCCTAATTCAATTCCTAGATTCACATCTAAAGACGGAAAATTGGGTAAGGTTTTTGGTTGAGGCTCTGGCTCATCAAAATTAGGAACTTCCCTAGGACTAAGAGAGGTCATGACAACAAGCATCTAAACCTACATTCTCTAGTGGCGTTTGGTCCAAAGGTTCTATATCAATCGGGTTCCTATAGTCTCTTCTACTTCTTAGGGTAAGTTGTAGGCGATGTGTGTTCCTCAGTGATGGTAGGGCTTGTGGGCTTGGAGTTTCCACCTCATTCTCCATTATATCTAGATCTCCTAAATGTTCATCATGTGTTTTAGTATGATCTAACCCAAATACACTCCTAAGTATCTCAAATCCTTCTTTAGCCATTTCAAATTCTTGGTTCGATTCATAAGAATCATTCTCAAAAATTTGATCACTATGTTCTATTTGCCTAAAGGATTCCTTATGCGTGTCATATGTTTTGAAATCTATCCCACACATGCAAATAGGTGGTTCAACTCTAACCATCTCACAATCTTGTTCGAGTTTAGGTTCCATGTTCTTAAAAACTAGGTCTTTTTTATCATGGTGCCTAAGATCATTCAACTGATGGTTTATGCTTAGGAGGCTTTTCTAGAAAAATTTCCAGATGGTCTCACTAAAAGTAGTTGATTCTAACAATGATCGTTGAATAGAAGCTACACAAGCACAAAACTTATCAAATCCATCCAACCTTACACCCGTCTCCTTTTGGATATCTCTAAGATCACTCACAAATTCATTAGAACAATAAAAAGCAATCCAATTTGTGAAATTCAATTGTTCCTCATTTGTTAATGATTCAAATGCTACTTCACCGCCATAGCGACAAATGAAAAGGGTTTTACGAACACAAACACAAAGAAGGGGATAGACTACAAGGAAGCTAAAATGAGAAAAATCTTACTTGATAGGAATCAAGCAAGGAACCTAAATGAGATAGACTCCTAACTAGCTATTCTATTCCTCGGCAGTGGCCTTAAAAACTTGATACGCGACAACGCGTTCGGGGTCAAAGGAAACTTCCTTTTCTTTGAGCAAGTTTTTCAACCACCTAGGCAAGTGAACCTAATCATTGTAGTGTAGTATTAGGGTAAGCCTCGGATTGATATCATTCTCAGGAGAATAGGAATGCTAGTGAGAAATTACTACGCTAAGGTTGGGGTTGAGGAAGATTATTTTTTATCTTTTTTATATTTTTTAGAAAATTAGAGGTACGAATATTGGGGTATTGGATTAGGGGGTGGTATTTCTACCGATTACTCTACTATTATCTAGTCTAATTAACTAAGCTAAGGGGTAGTCTATGTCTAATTGATGTATGCTCGTATGATGATTAAAAATGTGTCTACATAGATACTATTACTCCCTAGTTATCTTTTATTGATGGTTGAATTGTCACGTCCTTATTCTTAACACGTTGTGTCTTCTAAGGTCGTAGGGTATTCTTTTTTCCCTAACTCTTTGAGAATACCTTAAGGTTATTGCCTACAAAATCTCTAGAATTCATAAACTAACTCTAAGGTTATCTTTGGATTTTTAGCCTACAATAACTCTAGGCGATTATAAACTAATGTTCACAAAGATTACTCAAGCATTAAAAACACAACGATGGCCTATTGCAATCCTAAGCCAATTACAATTAAGAAAAGAGACAACCAATCAATATTCAATAACTAGGTTTCATAGATCTAGGTAAACACACAAGTAATTTAGCCAGACATGATAAATATGCAAGCATGCACACATACAATCGAAGACATAATGAAATCAATGAAGTAAATTACTTATCTTGATGTACAATAGGGTATGAGAACCCAAAGATATTGCCCAAGACAACCAAAAATCGTTTTAGGGTTTTACTCCACAATTCTACCTCTCTAAAAGTCTGAAAATTCGAATTCTATATATAAAGCTACAACTGCGACGACGTCACTCTTTAATTGTGAGTTGTAACGTCGTCGGATCGCCGCCATTAGGGTTTTGTCTTGACCAAGTCAACTTTGTGACGGCGTCACGTTGTGGTTGTGACGCCGTCGGCTTCATCTTCCGACGCCGTCGAATCGGATCTAGGCCGCCCGAGTTGTGACGCCTACTCTTTAAAGCCCGATGCCGTCGGTACAAAATAGCAATTTCACCTGAGCCATCGCATTAGAGGACGGCGTCGCCCTTTATCCGTGACGCGTCGGGTGCGTTTCCAACATCTTGAGTGTCTTGATCTTGACTTTAGCTATTTTCTTCACATATTCACGCATTTTCATCCAAATAAGCGTCATTCCAGCATTTTGCCTTCAAGAGACCTAAAAAGTGAAAAGAAACGAAATTAAGCAGTAACGGATATAAAAGTGGTCGATTAAGGGCTTAAATGACCCCTCAAAAGTGTACCTTTTAAATCCTTATCAGACTACTTGAAGCACCATCAAAAGGAAATAGACAAAGATAGAGCTATCAGTGGAATCACTGCATCTCCAACTCTACCGGTAATCAAACTCTTGCTTTGTACACTCAAGCTTGTTATCCTCAATTTCCAAATTTTCCAACTGTTTTTACTAATCCACCATACAATTTGATCAGATTACACCATATGATCCTTCACAGCAATCACAAGAAACTCAACTGGTTCCCTACAACAACAACACTGATTCAACAGTTTACATTGAGACACCAAATGAGGATGTAGAAGCTTTCGATACGTTGAATCAAGGATTTTCGTTAATTGCTAGAGCCTTCGGGAGATTTGCTACCAAATCCAACAACCGTATTCGTACCTTATCTAACACAAGGAATCAAGCAGTTGTTAACAATCGAAAGGCTGAGGTTCAGAACCGTGGAAATGGTCATCAGATGGGTAGTGGTCAAGAATTTAATGCTAATGGAAGGAATAACATGGGTGCTCCACAACAACGGGTTCAAATGGTTGATCAGGGAAATGTTCAGACTGGGAATAATGGTCTTCGATGCTACAACTGCAACGAAAGGGTCATTTGGCAAATGTTGCTTAAAGTCGAGAACAAGAGGCAACGCTTATCACAAGGAGGCGTTACTCTTGGCTCTCAAGGATGAAGTTGATGGAACACTTACCAACAAAGAACAGAGTTTCATGGCTAATGCAGAATCTAATGATAACATGGAGGACTTGCAAGCTAACGCAGCTGTAATGTCGATGGCCAACATGCAAGAGCTCCACATGAGTGACACAGGCCAGTCTATGACACTGATGGCTTGTCTCAGGTACCAGATCCTAACATATGTCTTATACATGATCTGTTATCTCTGCCTGCATCTGCATTCGACGAGGCATATAGTGTTCAACATGAGCCTTCTACATCTCATCACGAAGAAAATCAAATGGATCTCGTAGTTACATTTGACGATCAAGATGACCTTATGGTTAACATTGATGATCAAGTTAACTCCGTGATTATATTTGAGGATCTAAATAATGATTATGTTGAGACTCACGTTGAACAAAATGAGCCTCTGTCTAATCCAGATCCCAGGCTCATGACCTTATTTCAGACCACCCAATCTCAATTAGAGAAGTGCAATGAGATTAATAAGAATCTTAATGCTAAGATTGCACTGTTAACTAAAGATAATGAATGCTATAAGTTACAACTTAAAATTTTTGAAACCAAAGAGAAACGTGAATACAGTTTTGAAGTCGTTTTTTCAAAATCATACCAAAATGAAAAATCTTTGGAAATATAGATACGTGATCTAGTTGAATCCAAGAATGAATTGCTTTCTAAAATAGAACAACAAAATTTGATCATCAACAACAAATTAACGCTCTTACTTGAAACTCAAAAGCCAAGTCCGAGTTGTTAACATGTCAAAATAGTTTTCGAGTACAAAAACATTCAAGGACGCGAATTGATCAGTATCTTGATGAAATTGTCGATTTACAAAACAAAATCAAAGAGTTTCGAAATGTTGTTTATAAACATGGTGAGTCAATCACAACAATTCAAAAGTTTACTTTTAAGCCAAATCCACATGGATATGGGCCAATTCTTGCTGATTACAAACCACGTTTTCACATAGAGCATTCAAACCAAATCCTCAAGTGTACCAAGGCAGAACATAGAATTGATGATTCCATTATGAGTGTTGTTGAATATAATCGTGAAGAGGAATTCGATGCAGAAGACGAGAGTCAATTGAAAATGGAAAAAGTTGAATATAATAAATCATTTGATTATTCAAAAATGACTTTTGTCAAACAACAGGATAATACAAATACACCGTAGGTTATCACACCTGAGCCCTCTTCTAATGTTGTTCCCGTCCAACAAATTTAAACAATAATCCAGTCAAACCAAATTCATTAAAATCAAACCGGCATATACGAACCACCATCCTCCAAATCATCATCAACAACCGAAAGCAATGCCCCATACGACGACTCACCGTCCCCCTCAGCAGCTCTCAAAATCGCATGTAAACTCACAAACAAGCCCATTATCAAAACTGACACCAACAAATTCCACCAAATCCCACTCACAACAACACCAATAACACTTACAACACTCAAACCAATCAATACAACTTTATCCCCTAACTCGAAGTCGAAAATAACAAGCGGCTCGTCTCGCGCGAAAAACAGAAAAACCCATGCGGCAAATAAGATGATGAAAAAGATGGCAGTGAAGTGACGGGTGATTAGGGTTATGATGAAGATTAGGAGGGATATGATGACGTAATTGCCATGAAAAAAGTGGAGGTTGGCTGTGAAGCGGTTGTATAAGGAGGTGAGGGAGGGTGGGAGGGAGAGGGTGGATGGGGAGAAGAAAGTGAGCCATGGTTGGATTGAGTGACGGATTGTGGCTGTTGTTGAGTGTGTGTTAGTGGCTGGTGGTGGTGACGACATTGTTTTTTGATTAGGGTTTTGATTTGATTGTGTGTAATTGGTGAGTGTTTTGTGGTGGGATTGGCCGTCTATGGTTGGTTACTCCGTCGTCACTGGTGGTAGCTGTCAAGCGATGGTCAATTTATGTAAAGATTAAATAGTGGTTTTCTTATATTGATTAGTTTTGTATGTTAGGTTGTGTTTTGTTCCCTTAGTTAAGGGAGTGGGTCCATATAACATTTAATAATATTTCTTTTTAAGTAGGACCCACTAACTTTTATTTACTTCCTCTATATACACAAGCCAAAAAATAATAATCTCATCTCATTAAGATGCTAATATAGATGTAGACCCCACTATTCCTTCCCCATATGAAAAAAAGAAACAGCCCCTTAGTTAGCTTATGGATTAAGATAAAAGTAGTATCGTTTATTTATTGGGTTAATAAACAAAATAGTTATTAAACTTTTCAAAATAATCGTTTAAACTCATGAACTTTCATTTTGTTTATTTGAATTATTGAACTTATGAACATAATATTTTAGGTTTATGTCTTACCCTTCCAACCATTATAGTTACATTCTTAAATTTCAAGTTTAACGCCTCCAAATGTTTGCTACATTACACGAGTTCAAAGAGCAAGAGTTGTTTAACACTTGTTCATATACGTTTTTATTAAAATACCAGTAGGCCATGAAATATACGTACAAATCTTCCTAAGACATAGAGATACCTAATGGTTAAAAGAAATTTACCAAAAAAGTTTATTTACATAGTTAAAAATCGCTCTTACGTGACCCATTTTCTGGAGAGATTTAGTGTTTATTAACAACTAAGTTTAAATCAACTTTCAACAATACAAATCTATAAAGGTGATATGAAATGATGCATGATATTTTAAAAGAGAGTAAAGTAAGTTATTTGAGACACTAACATGAAAATATGATGCTTATAATGGTAGAGAAGTGCACAAAATCTACCCAAAAAGCTTAGAAAACCCTATTCTTCGATACCAAAACCTTAGCTTTTTGTGTAAACTCTTAATCAACCTTAAACCTTGCTTGAATACTTGAGAGAGAGCTGAGATGAATTGAGGTTTATGTGTGTCTGAGTATGTATAGAATGAATGACTAGTTGGTTTAATTTATAGTGCAAGAGTTGGAATGGTCAAAAGAGGATTTTCCTAGTTGTATGGTCTTGCTAGCAAAAAAAGGAAAAGCATTGCTTGGGGTCTTGGGAAACCCTTGATCCATGGGTTTTGACAAGGAGAAATGAGGGAAAAGTTTCCATGTCTTGTGGCTATAAGGGTTTAGTTATGGTTAGGGTAAAGTAGTGTTTCAAGGCAAAAATGAATATGTTGGCATACCTTATTAGGGTGGCCGGTTTTGGTAGAATAAAAAAGGATGGGAAAATCAATTTTTGAACTATATATGTATATGTATTTGTATATAGTAGTAAGGTGGTGATTTTGGTTAAGGTTGTATGCATGCATGCAAAATGACTTAAGTATGCAACTTGTGTAGACAATGAATGTGAATGCATATGATCACCTAAATGATTATGAGTATGCCATGTACTTGCCTAACATAGACTAAACTTAGTCTAGTGACGGAATACGTTCAAAGATGTTTCTCGTTATACACGGGATGACCTAACGGTTATACGTAAAGTCTAATATTTACGTGCTTAAAGTAAAACGTTCAAGTTAAATGAATAAGTGTTAACCTGAAAATGTCAATTGTCACACTCTTCCCAGGTTAAAAGAATTTCGTCCCAAAATTCAGTGTGTGTTATTCGATGGCGAGGTGTCTAAGAAGAGGTGAGGGTACTTGCGATGAATATGATCTTTACGCTCCCAAGTGAATCAGGACCTCTTCTGGAATTCCATCGAACCTTCACGATCAGAATACGAATCTACTTCAATTGTTTAATTTCCCGATCCATAATCTCCATCGGTTCCTCAACGAATTTTAGTTTGTCCTCGACTTGAATCTCCTCCAATGGAATAACGAGGGTTTCATTCGATAAGAATTTCTTTAGATTTGAGATGTGAAAGTGTTGTGAATACCAATGAGTTCTTGTGGAAGTTCGAGTCGGTAAGATTCCGGGTCAATCCTAGCTAGAACCTTAAATGGTCCAATATACCTTGGGTTTAGTTTTCCTCTTTTCCCGAAACGTATCACGCCCCTTTCATGGCGAGACTTTCAACATGACCTTATGCCCAACCTAAAATTCTAACGGTTTACATCTCACATCAGCGTAACTCTTTCGATGATCACATGCGGCATGTAGCCTGTTTCGTATTTATATGATTTTCTCAATGGTTTAATGAACGATCTTTGGACCTGTGAGTTGGTTATCTCCAACCTTAGTCTAGCAGATGGGTGATCGACACTTCCGTTCATAAAGTGCCTCAAACAAGGCATCCTTGATGTTGGTATGGTAACTGTTGTTGTATTAAAATTCGATTAGTGGCAAGTGGTTATCCCAACCATTTCCAAAATCAATCACACAAGCGCGTAACATATCTATAACAACCCGTAAATTTCCGGATTATTATAATATTATTTATTACGTCAGAAAATGCAAATCGATTATTTCTGATAGATATGGGTATTTTAAAATACAAAAACGAGAGGTTATCTCATTTCAACAAAAAAGGTCAAATAGAAGCCTTTTTTAGTTCATCCAAATTTGGGGTGGCATCCATTGATTAAAATGTTAGATGAGAAAAATTAGGGTTATTAAAAGAAGAGGACCTAAAACATAACTATCGAAGGGTATAAATAAGTAAAACAAAGATGTGATGATAAAACAAAGATGTAACAAGAAAGAATGATTGCAAAACATAACTGAAATAGTAACTGAAGTAGAGGCTTCGTCTTCCCATGCAGAAGTATCCTACCATTATTTAAACTTATATTTACAAATATAACAGAAAAAACCTTACACTTGATATTTTCCATAAAAACCCATCACGTACACAATGCATATCATTACCATCCTAAAACATCATAATAATAAATTAATAAACCTCACGTACATTTAAAAACTGAGATACCCTTTAAAAGTCGAGCACACAAATGAAACCTAACAGCAAAGGGAAATATACTAAAACCGCCAACAAAACCCATTAAAAATACAAGGGAAAAAAATACTTAACAAGACTTTACAAAACTAAAATAAAAAAACATAACTTTACACAACTTTATGCCAGTTTGTAACCACATAACCATTAAAAAAAGAATCACAAAAATGAATACATCAAAGGCCAGGTATTAACCGCCACAAAATACATACAGTACAATAAATACAAACAAAAATAGAAATATACATGTATCTCAAAACATAACTATTAGAAATATACGTGTATCTCAAAACAGCCACGGTGATATGAATAATAACTTGCAATGATACAAAAAAAATTTACGGCCAAAAACCATGGCAACGTGCGGGTGACTCGACTCATTCCTTTTTATAAGAAAACCCCACGTTCCATTCCATTCCAGTTATTTTCTGTGAGTTTTATTAAGGGTTTAAGCTATTAAATAGCCACATACTTTCTCAAATTTACTCAAATAATACATGTACTGAATTTATTGTTTGTATAATAAATATACTTTTTATTTTAAGCTATTAAAAAGCCACATACTTTCGTAAATTAGTGAACTGACTAAAATACCCTTGTGTTCTTCACACAACCTTGCATCGTTAGTCCTTTATACTAATGGTCGTTAGGAAATAATGTAAAATATGGTTTTCTTACGTTTTCGTCCGTTTTATAAAAGTTTTCGTTCGTTTTTACACGTTTTCGTCCGTTTTTACATGTTTCGTCCGTTTTTATACGTTTTCGTCCATTTTTACACGTTTTCCTTTGTTTTTGCACGTTTTCGTCATTTTTTTACACGTTTTCATTCGTTTTTGCACGTTTTCGTCCGTTTTTGCACGCTTTCCTTCGTTTTTGCACGTTTCATTCATTTTTGCACGTTTTCATATGTTTTTGCACGTTTTCCTTCGTTTTTGCACGTTTTCGTTCGTTTTTGCACGTTTTCGTCCATTTTTACACGTTTTCGTTCGGTTTCTTACGTTTTCATCCGTTTTTACGCGTTTTCGTTCGTTTTTGCACGTTTTCGTTCGTCTTTTAACGTATTCGTTCGTTTTTGCTCGTTTTCATCCGTCTGTGCATGTTTTCCTTCGCTTTTGCACGTTTTCGTATGTTTTTACACGTTTTCATCCGTTTTTACACGTTTCGTTTTTCCACGTTTTCATTTTTTGCACGTTTTCGTTCAGTTTCTTACGTTTTCATCCGTTTTTACATGTATTAATTAGTTTTTGCACGTTTTCATTCATTTTACACCTTTTCGTCTGTTTTTACACATTTTCGTCTGTTTTTTCGCGTTTTTCATCTGTTTTGCATGTTTTCGTTCATTTTTATATGCTTTCATCCATTTTTACACGCATTTGTCTGTTTTTGCACATTTTCGTTCATTTTGACTCATTTTCATCCATTTTTGGACGTGTAAAAGTGGATGAAAACATGTTAAAAGATACAAGAACATGCAAAAACGAACAAACACGTGTAAAAATGGACGAAAACGTGCAAAAATGAACAAAAACATACATAAACTGACAAAAACGTGCACAAAATGGACGAAAACATGCAGAATCATATGTAAACGTGTAAAAACAGATGAGAAAGTGCAAAAAAAAAAAACGTGTAAAAACGGATGAAAACATATAAAAACGGACGAAAACGAATAAAAACGTGCAAAAACGGTTGAGAACGTGCAAAACGAATGCAAACGTGCAAAATCGAACGAAAATGTGTAAAAACAGATGAAAACATGCAAAAGTGAACGAAAACATGCAAAAACGGACGAAAATGTGTAAAAACAGATAAAAACATGCAAAAACAAAGGAAAATGTGCAAAAACGGACGAAAACGTGCAAAAATAGACGATAACGTGCAAAAACGAATGAAAACGTGTAAAAACGGATGAAAACGGAAAAAACTTGTATAAACGGGTGAAAACGTAAGAAACCGAACAAAACCGTTTAAAAATGGATGAAGACGTATAAAAAAGGAAGAAAACGTGTAAAAACGGATGAAACGTATAAAAACTGACAAAAACGTGTAAAATCGGACTAAAACATGCAAAATGAACGAAAACGTGCAAAAACGGACGAAAACATAAAAAACAGACTAAAACGTAAGAAAACCAAATTTAAGTTATTTACTAACGGTCGTTAGTATAAAGGACTAACGATACAAGGTTATGTGAAGAGCACAAGGGTATTTTAGTCAGTTCACTAATTTGCAAAAGTATGTGGCTATTTAATAGCTTAAAATAAAAAGTGTAGGTATGATACAAACAATAAATTCAAGACACGAGCATCTAGGGGTGTCATTCGGCCGACTCGACCAACCCGACCGAGGCAATTCGGGTCCGGTCAATCGGTCCAAAATATATTCGGTCAATCGGGTCAACCCGAATTGACCGAGTTCTAAACAAGGTCGGGTTCGGTACATTTTTTAGCCTTGACCCGACCCAACCCGACCAACCCGACTAACCCGGCTCAACAACACTTTTACAATGTAAAATACTCGGGTTGACCCTAAACCCGAATTGACCCGACCCGATTGACCCGACCGACTTGACCCAACCCGAATTGACCCGACCCGAGTTGACCCGAGTTTTAAACAAGGTCGGGTTCGCATGTTTTTTATAGCTTGACCCGAGTCGACGGACCGAGTCGACCCGAACCCTACGGTCAACCCGAATAACACCCCTAGTAGCATCTGAGTAAATTTGAGAAAATATGTGGCTATTTAATAGCTTAAACACTTTTATTAATCACCCTTAATTTTTTAAGATTTTATTTTTTTCTTTTAATTTTGACTAGGGCCGAGCAAACGACCCGAACAGACCGGACCGACCGACGGACCGACCGAAACCGGACCGGAGCGGACCGGACCGACCACATTCGGTCCGGTCCTCGGTCTCGGTTTTTAGGCTAATTCGGTCTCGGTCTTGGTCGGTCCGGTCCGGTCCGGTTCGGTCCAGACCACAAACCGGCTATTTTGCATAGTTGGACCGGACTGACCGACGGACCGACCGAGACCGGACCAGACCGACCACATTCGGTCCGGTCCTCGGTCTCGGCTTTTGGGCAAGTTTAGTCTCGGTCTTGGTCGGTCCGGTCCGGTCCGGGACCGATGCTCAGCCCTAATTTTGACATATGTTTTGCGTTTTTTTATTAAAAGTTCATTGGAGTAATCAAAACTTTTATTTTAATTACAATCATTTCCATGAGCAAATAAAAACTCCATCATACTCTTCATGTATTTTCTTAATTTCCGGTAGAGCGTCATACCACATACGGCTATAATACACAACAACGTACCCATTCAAACCCATTTAACGGGTCACCCGACCCATTCCTAAAACTTTCACAATTTCATTTCAAATCTGAAAAATATAAACAAAACCAATAATTAATGGGCCAATTTTCATCCTCCCACTCACAGCGATCACCTGGTAAACGCACCGTTCAGTAACGAGTTATGAATTTTCTTTTTTGTAATGGTTGACAAACTCTTACATGATATGAATACTGTTATTATGTGATGGCTCACAAACTCCTATATTAGTATCTAATATAGCATGAAGGCCTTCTATAAATAGCAATACTTAAAAATTCAGCTTGTTTATTATAGAAATCTTTCAATAAAACACATTTTTTAACATTAAAACACATTTTCTAACATAACATAACTTACAAGTCTTAATGTACAAAATACAAAGCACTATTAATGTAGTCAAAATATTTAATATACCAATTAATTAACTGGTCAATAAATACAATTAATTAAGTTATTAAAACATCTTTTACATAAGAAATACAAATTATCAAGCATATTATACAACCAACTTAAACACAATATCTACATTAAATGTCACTAACACAAATAATAAAGCACATTATACAAATATTCAAGCCCGAACTGGCAACGGGCCAAATGGGCTCGAGCTAGAACGGGCACGGGTCAAACGGGCACGGGCTAAACGAAATTCTTGATATCCGTAAACTTATTGTCATAAAGCACATAATAAAATAAAATACACGAATCATCGAATTTTTTTATTTCAAGATACCGGTCGCCGCAACGCTCAGATATGTTGCTAACATGATATAAGTCTTCTCTGGAGGTAATTGCCGACAAACTCTTAAATTTGATATAAATTTTCTTTTCATGTAACATATGACAAACTCTTAAATATGATATAACCTTTTTGTATACAATTTTTTGACATCTACATTGTGATATAAATTATAAACATGTTATTTATTCAAAACATCAATTCATAAGTTAATCTACAAACTTCATTTTTAACATTCAATTTCAATTTGGTTTTAATTTTAAATTGAAAATGTTTTGAAGACTAAATATATGTCTAAATGTGTGTCAATGGTTTATTGGTTTGTAAAATAGTAGGTCTTTTAATTACAACCAATAAAATGATGTCATACAAATTTATGCATGAAATTAAGCACAATGTTTAAGTCTCTTTATCATTTCTCTTTTAAATTATAGGCGAACATTAAGGATGGTTCTTTTGTTTTTGGCTAAACTGAACCGACACTAACTATGAATTTATAACTGGATAGTTTTGATTTATTATTTTTTTCCCAAAATCAGGTTAGTTTTGGTTAAAATTTCAGTTATTTAGTTGAATCATGTGCGTTTGAGCTTGGGTTAATAATTTTATTTAGCATTAATAATTCGGTTAGGTTTTTTTCATAAATCCAGACCAATGGGCCTTTAGTCTAATAATATGAGCTTTTAACCTTGTGTCAATAGACCGGGATTCGAATCTCTCCATTGGCCTAAAAAGCTTTCAATTGGTACCATCTTCCCACCGTAAATGCTTAGATTGGCTGGTCAACGAGGGGCCTATTAGAGAAAATGGCCAGGGTTCAAAGCCCACCTCCTGATAAGTACAGTCACTGAGACAGTTGTTCATTGCCTGGGGTCGGGTCCTTGAGGGAGGGTCCGATTGGCATCCTTAGGATGCATGGAACCAGAGTGATCCCACCGTTCTTCACCTTTTGGAGACAAATCCAGACCCAAACCAAAGTTATTAGTTATTCGATTTCTTCTACTGTATTTAATTAGTACGATTTCATCTATTTTTTCTACCTTTATCTTGGTTCTATTTATTTTGATTTTCATGCTCACCCAAAATACCCTAATCTTAGATCAGTAATGCTACAACAACATAAAAACATCCACAGAACTTTCATAAAATGACGTGTCAGACAATAATTGGCTTAATAAGAGAGAAAAGAGAAACTATAATAAAATCCACCAATCACTACCTGACACATCATTTTGTAGATATTTTTATGTGAATGTAGCATTCCTCATCTTAGCTTATGTAGAGAAAAATGAGAGATCAAAATTCAAATTCAATTCCAAAACTAATATGTATTTTAATACTTAAATTTTTATCTTTTTTACTTAATTATTTATTTTTTCAAAATAACTATTCACCGATAAGAAAACAAGTTTAAAAAAAAATCATGATCATTATAGGCTTATAACTTTCTTTTTCTTACTTTCTGCGAAGTGACAATTTTATTTTTAACTAATTAATTTTGAAATTTTTTAGTGTTTGTAATACTAAAATCAAGTAAAGTTATTATGTTAAACTCGATCTTAATATTTTAATCTATTTTAAAAAAATGAATAATTTTCTTCTTGGCAAAAATTGTTGTATTGAAAATGAATTACAAAATGATCCAAATAATGAAACTCACTTAAAAGATGCAAGATGACATCGTAAATTACAATGGTTTAAGAAAAAAGGAAATTGCTACCGTCACTCATGAAATTGAGACTAGTTGTTATGAACAAACTGAGAACTACTAACTAAAAATGAGATCATGAGTTTAACTTGAACTCTTGAGCACCATAGATGAACTTAAAAACTATAGTAGATTCTTGAACCAACTGTAACCGAGATTGATGAAACAACTTGATCACACAGTGGCCGATGCATATTAATTGCTGAAGAAGAATAAAGAGCTTATGATGTTAAACAATTGTTAATCTTGATACCACCATTGTTGTTCGGGGGAGGTGGTATGTCATTGTTACTCACCTCTGACAAAAAGTCACTAAACACGTCATGTTTTGAACAAGCCGGATTTCCATCTAGAGTGATGCCCAATGAAGCTCCAAGACAATACATAGAAACAAGTTCATCATCTTTAGAATCCTCTTGAGATAGTGAACATAATTGATCGTCATCACCTTCATACACGATCTTTTTCTTTCTTACTTTAGCTTTACTTTTTTTTTTCTTGATTCTAGCTGAGATCTTTCCGATATCCATCTCTTTGTTCTTTGAAATGGATTTTTTTCTTGCACTATCTTAGCAAATCTGAATGCCTTGCTGCAAATTGCATGACATTCAGAAGTTTTGTTTAACTTAGATTAAGTGTGCATGAGGTAAATTGTAGGTTTGCTTTTGTAGAAAGAGAAGATACTTGAGCTGAAATCAAATTGAGATTTGAAGAGTTACATGGGATAGATAGAAAGGTTGGAACATCCAAGCTTTGATCAACAGGCTGAATCACAAGAGTTTCGTGAGGAGAGAAAAAAAGTTGCACTACAAGAAAATTGATTTTTAGTGACTGTGGTTCTAATGACATAAAAAAAATGTCATTAAGTCTAACCTTTTATGACACTTTTTATGAAAATTATTTGTCATGAAATAAAAAAGTTTATCCGTGTGTGTATATATATATATATATATATATATATATATATATATATATATATATATATATATATATATATACATGTATATATATATACATATATATATATATATATATATATATATATATATATATATATATATATATATATATATATATATATATATATATATATATATATATATATATATATATATATATATATATATATATATATATATATATATATATTGTGTCATTATAAATATATTTTACCGACTCCACTTTTACACACACTTTTTACGTGTAGGAAAAACATTCAAAAATCAAGTAACATATTTTTCTAACTTTTGTCGACATTTCTATACTTTTCGCGGCATTTGTTTTTTAACTTTTAATAACACTTTTCATTACGTCACTAAAAGACAATTTTTTTAGCGTTGATGTGGTTGAAAATATATGTTACTTTCAAAGACTTTTTCTTGATCAACGAGAGTGGGTTTAGACTAAACA
The DNA here is from genome assembly GCA_022545495.1 of Chrysanthemum lavandulifolium. Classification (NCBI taxonomy): domain Eukaryota; kingdom Viridiplantae; phylum Streptophyta; class Magnoliopsida; order Asterales; family Asteraceae; genus Chrysanthemum; species Chrysanthemum lavandulifolium. The sequence goes on along the minus strand of CM040240.1, from coordinate 164,108,688 downwards.
TAATGGGGACCAAACCATTCGGTTGGTCTACTCTTTTTGTTTGGTCTCCCTCACAACACAAACTAAAAGGCACGCATCCCCTCCATTATCTGCATTGGTTTGGTCCGGTTATGGACCGAATGATATGGTTTGGTTTGTGTGTATTTTTTATAAGTTTGTGAGGTATGTTTTTAGTTATGAGTACGATCGCCTTACGGTGTTTGATCTTAATTTAGTCTAGAAGAAAAAGTAGAGTGCAACCGATGTGGCATTATTGAATTTGGTTGATATGGTTGATGATGTACCTCCGAGCAACTCGACGGACACCCCTTCGAGATGTATCGAAGCTCTTCTGAACGAAGGCCCAAGTTAGCTCTCCTAGATGTTCATTGGCGTCAAACCATTCGTACACACGAAGGTTACCTGCGAGGAATTCGCCACTCGAAGCCCTAAGCCCTTCGAGGTATGGTTGACGAGGGAGCAAAGGATAGAGGACCAGCCTGTAATCTGCACTTCATCATCTGCTGGATCATCTGAATCAGCCACATTCTCAACCAGTTGAGATGGGCCCTCCAATGACACTTGTGGGAGGGCTGAAGCAACAGGCTCAGCTTTGACAACGTCCACATCATTGTTGTTGACTGAAGTGGATGGATGGCGAACAAACGCCATAGGACCCTTCGGCCTGCTTCATGGGCATGAAACTCTGTAGGACCGTAAAACTATATAATTTATGTGGTTCGGGAGGTCTAGGTTGATCAAACATGGTTAAATGCTTCATGTTTTAGAGAGAGAAAGTAGTAAGAGGGTGGAGAAAAACAAGATGATTTTATTGATAAATGAAACAATACACAAACCTCATGAATTCCGACACCCCTCATGGAGAGTCATGAGGGGTATTTATAGGCTCTAACCACTACAACTTTGCCACTTAAACGATACTAGTCCCTGAGGGCAAAGTATACTACGAATCTAGTCCATTTCACTAGTGTGACGTTATCTTTATAAAAAAGCGAGGCTAAAAAACTCAGGTCTTCATCCAAATCCTGGTGCATAAAGTTCCTAAATGCCATCTCTGCAAAACAAGGAACAAGAAAAGATAAATATCAGCGCTAAATTGGTCCTACTTAAAGAAAGTGGAAGTGCACATACCTTTTCCATGATACATGATCATGGGCTTCTTGGGAGAACCCTCACAGCTTTGAGCAATCCCAGCCATATACAGAATAGGCTCAGGAAATGATTGAACATCAGCAGGGTACCTAACCTGACGTTGGTACAGAGGATTCCTTCGAACCTTATAGGGACGTGGGTCATTGAAACGTTTAGCATCAAATCTAAAGGCCTCATTTAGCAATGCTGGATATTGAGGTGGGATGATTGTGTTTTGAACATAAAAGAAACTACCCTTCCAATCTCTTATATTCGTATAAGGCCTCAGAATGAGGTTGGGAACATCCCCTTCAAGACTCTTCGCCAGGGTTAGCCAGTTCCCACCAGGATACAGGTTTAGAAACCCCCTCAACACCTCAAGAGTTGGCTCAAAGCCGTAAGCTTTACACATCACAATGTATGTGGTGAGTTTAGCAAGGCCAAAGGGGTTAAAAGGGGAAATATGTACCTCATAGTACTGCATTAGTTCTAGAATCAAAGGATGGATAGGAATCCTAAGGTTCGTGTTGGAATCACTCCTAAACTGTATTTCAAGTATTTATATTTCATATGTAATAGGTAGCTTTATTATGGCCTTTATGTTTGTTTAAGGTCATGCTTATGTAGAAGGCCCATAAGCTTAGGCCCAAGCCCAATAAGGAATAGGGAAGGAGAGGGAGTGTTGCCCTAGCTCCTTGCCTATATAAACCATGTAATAACCCTTACTTGAGGGTTGGTTGTTCAAGTTTTCCTTTCACTCATGCCTCACGCCTAAACCGTATTATTACTATTGTGTGTGTGTGTGATTTACTTGTTCATCCGCCTTCATCTCTTTCTCTATAACTTGTGTTTGTAAAACTAGTGACCTAACAGTGGTATCAATCGCCTAATAGTTGGGTGAATCGTTATTGCTTTTGAAGTGGGTTTTGGTCCCACGCGTAAGGCTAACGAGTGATACTTTGGTTCGCTTAAAACTTGTTTTTACACTTTTAATCCAAGATTCTTGTACTTTCAATGTTTTGAGGTGTTAAAATACTTGTTTTTGGCAAAAGTTTCAAACTTTACGCGTGGATCTACGCTTTTAAGCTTGTTTTGTTCGAGGGTTTCATCCCACGATAACTGCTTTTAAGAACTTTGGATCATCAAGTTTCACACTTTGTGTCTTTTGGTGTTATTGAAGCTATTTCATCACACAAAACCGGTTTAGAAACATCTTTGGGCAAAATCAAATTTACGAGCAATCCTACGCGTATCAAAACCCTAAAATTAAGCGTAAGATTTTCCTTGGTTCGATCTTCATTTTCCGGTTTATTCCGTGTTTTCTTACTTGATAAGTCCGAAAATACGTCGACTTTGGATATCTTTTGCATCGTGATAGTGTAAAGATCATTTGGCAAAACCCCAAACTTACGCGATAAGATAAGCTTACGCCGAGAAATTCTACGATAAGATTCACTTTACGTAAACTTAGGTCTACGACAAGGTAATCCCACGCCCAACTTTCACGCCTAACTTTTGTCTCGCGATAACTTTAGTGCTTTTATCCTACTTACGTGAAGCTAAAACCCACGCCAGAATCCGCATTGTTACGCCAGAACTTTGGTGTTTTTACGCATAAGTGCTACTTGGTTTCTTGTCTTTTCTACGCCTAAGGACACTTCATCAACAAAGGTTCATTCGACTACAAAGATCCATTTTTACTACACAAGTTCATCAACATGTCTCAACCACCATACTCTAACTATTTCCCTCACACTTATAATCATCAACAACAACAACAATTAACTCCACAACATCAACAATGGAATCAACAACAAGCTATTTATCAACAACAATTTAATCAGCAACATACTCCACAACTTGGTGCTATTCCACCACCACAAATGATTCAAACACCACCAAGTCTTCAAGTTCAACCCTACACAAACGATTTCAATCAACATCCATCACGGACAACTATGAAGGAACCCACTTGGTTTGCAAAGATGTGTGAAGCTTTAAGCACCAACAATCAATTCATGAAGTCGATCACTGATAGACCTCCAATGCTCACTCCAGAAACTACGATCAATGGGTGATAAGGTTCTTTAGGTTTTGTGATCTAAAGAAGCCACATGGAAAGTTCTTAAAGAAGGTTATCTTGAAGGTCCATTTGAGATGCCTACCGTCATTGTACCCGGAGATCCAACCGCTGCTCCACCAAGAGATGAACAAACCAACATTGCTATTGTTGTGATTTAAATCCTACGTAACTTCTACACTATGAAGTCGATGAACTTGCAATGGAATACATCCTCTTAGGATTACCAAACCCAATTCTTCGTAGTGTTGATGCTCAAAAGATCGCACAAAAATGTGGGATCATATTCGCCTTCTTATGGAAGGATCTCAGCTCAATCAGAGGATTTGGAATCCAAAATTTACTTGGCTTATGAACACTTCATGATTGAACCTCGAGAGACACTAGAGTCCTATCATCATCGATTTTCGACATCATCAATGATTTGGATAAACACAACATCATCATGCCAAGAATTGCGTGAATACTAAGTTCCCGAGTAGTCTTGGTCCCGAATGGGAGAAGTATGTCATCTTTCTCCGCAAGCCGAAGAATATGCATCATTCTACTTATGGATTGTTGTACGAGTACTTGAAGCCTCATGAAAAGGAAGTTGATCGGAAAGGATTCTCCGTGCTCAAATTGCTAAACAATACATCCGGATAATCAACAACTTGCCTTGTATGCTCAATGTAATTATCCTCTCAACCAAAGAACTCAACCAATCGCTTCAAACACACCTTCACAAAGAACAACCTCAACAAAATCAATTGGTTCCATACAAAGAACAATGCTCAAGCATATGTCGTTGAAGCAACCGAGGAAATCGATCCATTTGAAGCATTACAACAAGGATTTGTGATGATTGCTAATGCTTTTGGCCGTTACACCAACAAATCCAACAATCGTATTCGCTCCTCATCTAACACACGGACTCAAGCCGCTAGAACAATGGACGTGTTGAAGTTCGTAATCGTGATTATGGTCGCCGATGGGCGGTGGTCAAGGGTTTAAGGCTGTGGGTAGGAATAACAACAGAGCTCAAGTGGTGGAACAGGAAATGCTCGTAATCGGTTAAATGGTCTTAGATGCTACAACCGCAATGAGAAGGACACTGGCTAATGCATGCCCAAAGCCGAGGACTAGGGGCGTGCTTATTTCAAAGAGGCTTTACTTTTGGCTCTTAAGGATGAAGTCGGTGGATCTCTCACGCATAAAGAACGAGCTTTATGGCGGATGCACTGTGATGATGATATGGAGGACTTGCAGCCAATGCACCGTTATGTTGATGGCTAATATGCAAGAGTTACACATGAGTGAAACAGCTCAAGATGACAATCGATGGCTTGTCTCAAAATTCAACAAACCATCATCATATCTCGAACTTATATCTCGTCAATATCTCGAATCCAAGACGGCCGAATGTTCAAATGAGTCATCTACATCTCATTTCGACGATTAAATAAACCCGTAGTTACATTTGACGATCCGGATGACCTTATGGTTTCCTTGATAATCAAATTGACTCGTGGTTATACTTGAGGATCTAAATAATGATCATGTTGTGACTCACGCTGAACAAGATGAACCTTTGCCCCATCCGCATCTTGTTCATTATTTAAAGATCAACAATCCAAAATTGCCGAATGTGTTGCATTAAATCGGTCCTTAAAAGTAAAATGCACTCGTTAACCAAGGATTTTGAATGCTTACAAATGCAACTCAACTTTTTCAAAACTCAAGAAAACCGTGAAAAGGTTTTGAAGCCGCTTTGCAAAATCTCATCAAAACGAAAAATATTTAGAGATAGATGCGTGATCTAGCCGCCTCAAGAATGCTTTGTTGTCTCGAATTAGAACAATCAAACACGAACATAAAAAGCAAATTAACGCCTCACCTTGGAAAATCAAAAGCTAAGGTCGAAGTTGTTAAATTGTCAAAAACAAGCCCGCATACAAAAAGCATTCAACTAATCGGGTAGATGACCTTCTTGAAGAAATTATCGGCTTGCAAAACAAACTTAAAGAGTTTAAAACTGTTGTTTACAAACATGTCAATCAAGAATGCTATTGAAAAGTTTACTATAAAACCCAATCCAAAAGGATATGGAAAAATCTAGCTAATTACAAACCAAAGCTTCACTAAAACATTCAAACCAACTCAAGTTTCCGGTCAAAGTAATACAAAATTGATAATATGTCATGAGTGTTGTTGAATATCATCACAAGAGGAATTATATGCGTAAGACGAGTCGATCAAAATTAAAAACGTTGTTTACAACAAACCTTTAATTATAAAACGCGTCACTTTCGTCACACCAACGGATTCTTCTAACACACCAAGGGTTATCATCAAAACACCGAGTCTTCTAATGTTAATCCCAAAAGCATTTTGCACAAACTTACGGTCCTTTACCTTCAATTAGTGAAGTAAACTCAAAACCCGAAAATCGAAAAATTCTTCGATATTTTGACATTTTCATGGTCGACCTCAAAATTTTACAACATGAGATAGAATATCGCCTCAAATCAAAGTTGAACATTTTCAATCGCCTCCGCGAGAACAAAGAGACATTTTTCGTAAAAATCTTTTACCTAATGTTAAAACTTGAAAAGTTGTGCAATTGCCGGGAAAAGGATTTTCATAAGGAACTTGGGGTAATGAAAACGTTGAGAAAATGTAAACATCTATTTCTAACACTAAACGCAAAAAGAAACTGTTGAGAAAAGATGTTGATCGACTCTTGGAAGATGTTATATGTGCCGATATCCATAATGTTGTGTTACTTCATGCTTTGCCATTTGCATCGATTACATCTCTCACGATATTGTTGAAACTGTTGTAACTATTGAGAACACCAATAATGTGCTTCAGATCGAGTCTTTAAAAGTCGAAATAAACGACACTCAATGAAATTTACAATGCAAACGTCGTTTCATTGGTGTGAAAAGATATTCGAAATCATCAACTTAGTTTTCAAAAGAAAATCGCCATTGAGTGCAAAATCTTCGATCCTAAAATTGAGCAACTGGATGATCAAACGTGTCTTTGAAAAGTCAAATCTCAAAATATGAACAAGAACTTTTAAAAGTTAAACAGAATATGGTGTCATATTTGATTTACTCAAAAGACTCTACTTGAAGCATCAAACGAACTTGATCACTATCTTGCTCACACTAGAGATGTCATGAATTTTGGCCGAAATATTCGCTCAAAATCAAGATCTCGATTCACACTATCTCTAAGTTACGGAAATGTTAAGAAAGTATGAACAACTTCCGCCACTCGTGATTAAGAGATTAGCCACAATACACTTAGTAATCGTGAACCTAGAATTCCCACCGCCAAATCACAAGTTGCTAATGTGCTTCCTCATGAAACAGAATAGTTGCATCTTTCCAAACGTCCGCACTTCACACTAGAGCACTCAATCAAGAATAGGAAGTTTCACCCAAGAAAAGATCAATAAGGAATGCTAAAGTAGAAGAACACCCTAGGACTCGAATAAAACTCATGTTGCTTCCACTATAGATGTTGCGTCGGAAAATGTAATACAAATAGTAATGTAATGAATGCTAAACCGTTAAGTACTTTTGATATTCATCCGATGCACCTTGTGTTATTTTTCTAAGAGTATGAATTCGATTGTCATGACAAATGTGTTGCTAAAGCTATAATCTCGATTACGAAATCCTAAGAATCGAAATACCTCTAGGCCCACTAATCATTCTAAGTCGTGCTTGGTAGACCGCCTTCTTTAGATTCTAAGGCAACCATTGCTATCACAAGAGCTCCCGCTCACATCCTAAGAATGTAGTACCACCTAGTGCTTTCACTAAGACTAAAGCAAGAGTAGCTATAGATGGCGTAAATGGATATACAACACACTAGGATTTAAATGGATGCCTAAAATTATCAATGCGTGTATGTTCAACATACCGCCGAACCCTCTAACGCTCAGTTCCACATCTACTTCTATTCCATCCGTGTCGTTTTGTGTGTAATGCAGTGATATGAGATTCTTCTCGATTGTTGATAATCGGATGTTCCCGACACACGACAGCAACCTTAAACTGTTATCAAACTTTATTGCAAAGTTCATTGGCACCGCCGATTCGGAACCATCACTGCGACTATCATGGGCTACGAGATTATGTCAATGGGAACATCGAAATCAATAGGTTTACTATGTGGAAGGCCCGGTCACAACTGCTTTCAAGAGGTCAATTTTGTGATGGAGATTTAGAGGTTGCTTCGTGGAGAAAACTTGTTTCATTCGTGATCTACAAGGAAATGACCTTATGTCCGCTCGCGTAACTCTAGTCTCTACACTATCTCTATGCAAGACATGGTTGCTTCCTCCCATCTCGCTACTTTCTAAGGCAACATCAACAAAATCCTCGGCTATGGCATCGCTGTCTCTCACATCTAAGCTTTCAAACCATCACCAACCTTGCTAGACACAAACTAGTCAAGGACTCCCACGATTCCGGTATTCAAAAGATCACCTTTGCTCACCGTGAACAAGGGAAAAGCACTGTGCTCATTTTCCTTCAAAGGTGGAACACGCCTCAAAGATGTGCTTCATCTTCTTCACATGGATTTGTGTGGCCCTATGCGCGTGCAAACGATCAATGGCAAACGCTACATCTTAGTAATTGTTGATGACTACTCACGATGGACTTGGGTCTACTTTCTTCAAGCAAAGACCAAGCTCCACAAATGATCATCACCTTTCTCACAAAAATATGTGTTCACTCCGCAACACCGCCGTAATAATCGTAATGCATAAAGGAACCGAATTTGTTAACAAAACCCTTCGTGAATTTTATGAGAAAGTAGGAATTCAAGATCAAACATCTATTGCACGCACACCGAACAAAACGGAGTTGTTGAAAGACGAAACCGAACGTTAGTGGAAGTCGCAAGAACAATGTTAATCAATGCTAAACTTCAGACACTTATAGGCGTGTCGATTCATCGCATGCTATACTCAAACCGCTCTATGATCACAAATCGCCACAACAAAACACCTTCGAGCTTGTCCACAACTATAAACCGAACCTCAAACACTTTCATGTATTTGGATCCCTTTGCTATCCGAATAATGATCGTGATGATTTTGGAAAGCTCAAAGCCAAAGTCGATATTGGAGTCTTTATTGATATCGTGACAATTCTAAAGGTTTCAACTGGAATCGCCGAACCAAGGAGGTAATGGAAACAATTCATGCTCATTTCGATGAACTCACGAGATGGCTTCGAGTATAACACTTTAGAACCCGACACAACCGCTTAAACTTCCTCAACCCCCATCATCACCGAACAAAGCCCCGGCTAACTCGTCAACAAATGGAAAGGTTATTTGCTCCTGCTCAAAGGATTTATATTGATGAACGTGCTGTGTGTATCCGGCTGCTCACCGCACAACCCGATAATATTCCTATACCGATACACCGCTACAACAACCATCAGGAAGATGCACCTACACCGCTTGACTCCAACACAACAGATTGAACGCACTGCCCACCAATGATGAACCAAATTGATGATATTCGAATGAAGTACCCCACCGCAGATTTTGATCCAAATGCTCTTCAACCCGCTTGCTAATGAGATCGCCGCACCGTATGTCGCGAATCTTCAACAAACCATTTGAATCCTCGTAATCTGCATAATGTATACCAACATCAACCTCTACACATAGATGGACAAAAGACCATCCTCCGCTAACATTATTGGCAACCCGAATCAACCAACCGTTACGAGACAACGTCTTCACACAGATGGTGAACATTGCATTTATGCACTCACCGTCTCGCCAACTGAGCCTAAAACATTAAAGATGCAATGAAAAAGACAACCGGATTGAATCCATGCAGAAGAACTCAACCAATTCAAACGCCTTGAAGTATGGAACCTGTTGAAAGACCAACACTGTGGGTCTACGTCATTGGTTTAAAATGGATTTGGAAAAACAAATTGATGTCAAGGAATGTTATCCAAACAAGTCATGGCTAGTTGCTAAGGGTTATCGACAGGAAGAGGAATAGACTTTGAAGAATCTTTTGCTCCGGCTGTTCGCCTCGAGGTCGCTCGGATATTTCTCGCTCGCGACTCATATGAATATGACGGTTCATCGATGGATGTCAAAACGTGTTTCTCAATGGACAACTTAAAGAAACGGTCTATGTCACCAACCGATGGATTCGTTGATCCCGAGTTCCCGAACCATGTCTACAAACCGAACAAAGCTCTTTATGGTTTCAAACAAGCCCCTGCATGGTACGATAAGCTATCATCTTTCCTCATTGCCAATAATTTCACCAAAGGCTCGGTTGACCCAACTCTTTTATACAATATCACGGGCACACATCTTAATTGTTCAAATTTACATGGATGACATCATTTTTGGTCAACACATAAAAAGTTTTCAACCGCTTTTGCAAAACTAATGAAGAAAATTTTGAAATGTCTATGATGGGTGAACTTACGCTCTTTCTAGGATCGCAAGTTCATCAATCACCCGTGGTATTTTCTTGAGTCACCCAAATATGCTCTTGAACTGTTAAACAAATTTGGAATGACAACTCGTGACACTTATGCCACACCAATGGCTCATACCAAGAAGCTAGATGTCGATTTACATGGGAAATTGGTTGACCCTACCAAATACCGGGTATTATTGGTCTCTCATGTATCTAACACTAGCGCACTGGATATTGTCTTTGCCGCTTATCTATGCTCCGCTATCGATCGCGACCAACCGAAACCCACCTCTCGAGGCTAAAAGAATCCTCCGATACATCAAGGGAACCATTAACTTGGGATCCGTATCGGAAGGATTCGGTTTTGAACTAATCGCCAGACGCCGACCACGCAGGATGCTTAGACTCAAGGAAAAGTACTTCAGAGCTCTACAATTTCTGATAAACCGGTGTCTTGGCAATCAAAGAAACAGATTGTACATCGTCATCAACCAAGCGTAATATGTAGCCATGTCCGCATGTTGTGCTCAAGTCATCCGGATGAGAACACAACTCAAAGACTATGGTTACGATTTGATGTAATCCCGATGTATCGCGACAATCGGAGTGCCATTGCGATCTCGCAACCCGATTCAAGACTAAATCAAAGCACATCGATCTTCACTATCATTTCATCAAGGACCACGTGGAACAGGTACCGTTGAATTATACTTTGTGGTCGAATACCAATTATGCGATCCGCTCACCAAAGCCTTGCCTCCCGCTAGGTTTAATGAGTTGGTCCACCGAATTGGTATGAGGTGTTTGACTCAAGAGGAATTGATGACCTCTTAAAACAGCCTTAAAAACACACAAACACCAAAACATCTTCTCAGAATAAATTTTCAAAACAAAATACAAAAATATAAAATCCGATAAAACAACAAAAATATTCTCCTAATCTATCTTTCTTTCAACATGGCAAGTATATTTTTCCGTCAACACTTTAATCTTTCAAAATTCAAGATTTTCCGATCAAGTGTTGAGGGGAGAAAATAACTTTAACTATTTCAAAACATCCGTGTACTTGCATGTTATCATATCTCGGTTGATTCTTTTACTAATGGTGGTACATTTTTCGGTTCAAAGACACCCTGACTTAAATTAATAACCTTTCATTATTTTCTCAAGTCATGGGGAGTGTCGTCATGTTTCTTTCCTAAAAATCTTTGTTTGGTAACCAAAATGGAAGTTAAAAGGCTTTGTTTGAAAAAGGAAAAGTGGAGGGACCAAAGCATCAAAACCTTAAAAATATTTTGAATAAAATATCCTCCACCTAACATTTCACTTATCATTTATAACTCAAAACACCAACACATCCTACGCCTAAGAATCGTTCGTCAAAACCGTGTTTAAGATCGTCAATTTGTAAGTGATTTCATGTTCCTAAAAAGATTCTAAACAATGGTTTTAAATTTTACACGAATCCAACAGTTAAAACATCGTGTAATCTTGATTGAGTGCTCTACGCGTAAACGTATGAACACCCAATCAAGAATGGGTGTTTATGGTTAAAAGGAATGTGTCAAAATGATTTAACAACATCTATGATATCGTTTCTAAGCTCAAAACAAACCCGCCATACTAATTAATGATTTTGAATATTAGGGTTTGTGAGTGAATTGGGTATTTTTGAATGTGAAGTGTATTGGTCAAAAGGTTGTTGGGTTATGCTCTTGTGTTGTTGAATTAATGATTTCCAAGGTTTCTAACCACCCGTAAACACGAATTGGCTAACAATTTGAAATTAGGTTTAATGTTCATGACTTTTGGGTATTTTTGATTCTCAAAGAAACTAAGTGTTATAACTTGGCCTATAGACTCTCAACATATCTTAGGAATACTGTAATCGCTTTATGCATATTCCATGGCTAGATCTCATACGCCAGAATTGGGGTTTAGTCTACGCGAAGATTTTCTACGCCAGAATCGACAAACCGTCCAATTGTGTTTTGATCGTCATAAAATGAATGTCATGTGTTAAACATTGATGATATGATGCTTTGTTTGTGCTTGCTACACCTAATATTCGTAATCAAGGTTGTTGTTACTCACGATAAGGATCACCTTACGCCGTAGCTTGTTATGCGTAAGATTAGTCTTACGCGTAGCTTCTACGCATAAGGTTCTACATATGGGACCACGCGTATCCCGTGAAGGATATGCGTGGCAGATGACCTCCACGCATAAGGTCAACTCACGAGTAGCCTTACGCCGTAGGTTAATATATGCCCACGCGTAACCTCTACGCATAAGGTCCAATTTTCTTACACGTAATATTTCTTACGCGTAGTTAGGATCCCACGCGTAAGTTTACGCCACGCATATATCATTTCGCTCACGCATAACTCTACCTATCCTACGCATAAGCCTGGATCACACCTTCGTTATGAATTGTTACGTGTACAAACTTGTAAATAAACTAATCATATCGTCAAGAATCCAATAATGTCACTAATAAACTTAAATCGTTTGATATGTTGTGAACAATAAGTGATAAAATAAACTTTAAAACTTAAAGTTAACTAACTCACGAAACATTTCACTACGTCATTGAACTATTGAACATACAAGTGACTTAGGACTCGTAACAATCATTGACACTGTACATTCAATAACTAGACAATAAGACCTTACATTGACTAACATTATGTCTTTCGATATGTTGGTTCTTTTGGCTAATGTTATTTCGAGATCACAACATGGTCGAACAAATGAATATGGATGCATCAAGTTCTCTCCATTGTCGATATCTATCCTCATGGCTATCCAATGAAGATAGGAAAGAACAATCTCCGTGTTGACTTTGACACCCTCACTTGCTCGTAATCTTCGTGTCTAATAGCTATTGATATTTCGAGGACTCATCCGTGACGTAACATGCTCACTCACTCGCAACTGCCCCGAGATCTATATCCAACAGTTCGAACACTATGGAAAGGGTCAGCGACGGGATCACGTGACGGTGACTCAATCACAAACAAGTCACCATTACACCCGCACTTAAGGGGCATTCTCCTAATTCTCAAGTCGATCCAACCAAACTATATGCCACACCGTTGAAGAGCTCACTCTCCAATTCTTAATCGATATCGGTTATGACGAGGCTACAGGAGTAATCACCAAGCATTCTCACGTAGAGCTTAAGAGTATTCCTCAACCCCGAGAACTCTACATGATCATCACCAAGTCTGCTTTCGGTCGTGGCGGTGGCTATGAGCATCCTAAGCTCATGGAACCGCAAATATTCGGCATTGGTCAACATGAAACACATCGCTATCGAAGCTCGATTTGGGATGACATGATGTCATTTCTCAACAAACTTGGCTCAAAGATTCTCTACATCGATATACTAAATTGTTGATCCAGAGCACTTGGACTTCATCCCGATATTCCCAAGAGGCTCAATGACCCCGACAATCACGATATGTTGACGGAACCTATTCTATCTGCCGTAATCAAGGAATCGTCTACAAAGAAACAAGGTGTCAGGTCGCGATTTCTTCTAACTCAAGATGTCGAAAGCTCGAAACGCATAAAAGGTATCCGAAGCGCTAGACAAGGCAAAGTTGGTCATCTCGACGAAAAATCTTCCGAACACCTGTAGGAGAACCAAAAGGAAGTTTGGAAGTGTCACAAGCATGATAGTCGAGGAATGTTCCAAAGAAGAAACCTATTCCAAAGAGGAAACCTACCCTAAGAAGAAAGTTCCTTCTCGTGAAGCCACTCCGATCCCTTCACCAACCGCAAATAAAGCTCATGGACGAAGACTCAAGCTACCGACACAAATGAAGAGATCACATACTCAAACCGCAAAGGATGAAAATCCTCAAGACTAAAACCTCCAAGTCCTCAAACTAATAAAGAAAAGTGGAAGACTCGACTTGTGCCACATGATGAAAGCTCAAGATGAAGAAGAGCAACTGGATCAATCATACAGAAGAAGTTTCACAATGTCGACACCTTCAAAAGGTCAAGAATTTGCTAAAGATCAAATGGGTGGCCCTGAGGATCAAGTGGTGTCGCCCACCTCACCGATCCCGATACGGTTAATCAACCCGTAAGGAACTGTGCCACCACTCTTCCGCAACAACAACGAGCCTGTGGAGGATACTATCGATATGAGTTTGAGAACCCCGAAACCGAGAAGTCGAGAAAGATAAAGATGATGATTATGACAAGTTGCTTCAAGGCCCCACACAACACATAAGGAAACTTCAACCGCCTAAGGACCCCAAGTCTCCTCACATCTCATCCTCATCGACTCATCATCTCACTCATCACCACCACCATCAACGAAGTCAACTAGATCATCATCCAAACCGTGAAGAAACCACCTAAATCTTGGATTTCTCGGACTCATGAAAGAATTGTGAAAGTCATCCAACAAGTCGAAAGAAGGACATACTTTACGTAAAATCGAATTGGTTTGTCGACCAAATTCAAGACTTAAATGATGAGAAAGAAAAGATGCGTAAAGAAAGGGAATTTGTTCAAGTTCATGAAGAGTCATCGAAAGAGGAACTTAACGAAATGATCAAGGTTACACTAACAAGTACCTTCGTGATATTGTTCCTAAAGTCCAAAAGGAACCGGAGAAGATGCAAGAGATCATACCCACAAGTTTCTTCTCGACATCGCCTCGTGTGACTAGAGAAGTATTTTCCGGATAACTCACCCCTAACATCGCCGCATTGGTTAAACATACAATGGCCAAAGAAGTCGATCTCTCAATCTGAAAGTTAATCGCTAAACTAGTGATGCAAATGTCAAAGCGATCTAGAACGCTTACTTGATGAAGCTAAATTTTCAAAGTCTACTTGATTTTCAACCCGATCATCATGCAAGGAGTCACCGATCAACCCAAACGCCAAGAGATGATGATGATAAGGACAAGGACTCGCACCTAAACGCCGAAGCTAACGGTGAATCTACTTGATGCCACCTCCTCCACCACGGACTTCTTCTCAACAAAGTCTCCTCCACCCTGCCTTCATCGATAAACCTCGACGATTCGAGTTATCACCCCGACTCAAAAAACAGTGATCATTTTGAGTATACGGGTGATGACGATGAAGAGGTCCTTGAGCCCGACAACAACCCACCTCACCCAAACAAGTGCAGTAAACCAAGATCATCATCAAGGCCTTCCAAAAGAAGAAGAAGACGACTCACCGCAATGATCATGGCTAGATGATGATAAAACCAAGAGTTTGAATGGTTCTCCACACTTGTCAATCAAACTCCCTACCCCGATGAAGGTCAAGACTTGGTAGACGGTTCTACATTGAGCACGCAAAACTTTTGCAAGAAAAGTTCCATGTGAAGAAAATGACTAAATATGAGTTGAAGCGAATCAAGAATGAAGCGTTTCAACTTCTAAAAGACAGCTCTAAAAGCGCCTCGAGGTCGAATATCATCTTGAGAACATCGCCGAGCTATGTCTAACAACATGGATTGGCTCAATCCGAAGCAAACATTGACTTCACACAATGGGACAACCTCCATACTACACCGATTGGACCAAACCTCTATCGACCATTGGCCAAGGCATTTAACCACGGATTCCTTCCCATACTTCTTTAACAGAGGCCTAGATTTTCTCTTACACGGTAGCGATGGTTCGCTAAAATACGCTACATGATTGACTCTTCCATTCCAACGGCTATTTACTCCAATCCGCATAGCTATCGAGGAACGCAAATCACTTGTTTTCGACAACGCAAGCATACGATCAAGATGCATTGTATGGGATTCATCATTGGCCCGAATCAAGAATCTACTACGTAAGTCGCTCGTTCAAGTCTCAACACGCAAAGGTATAGTTCTAAGGACATCGTGGCCATCAAACACGTTGATCTCAAGTCTAAGTGGGACTACACATTCTTGAAGAATAGCATAGTCAAACGACAAGATGAACAGACCATGGATTCTCCGAGGTCGACTTTGAGAACTTGTCCTCAACGACATCGAAGACATGTACCTTGCCAAATTACGTGGTCGTATGAGACAATTCTCGATCAAGTTCAACGCGAATTTATCAAGTCACTTCTCATCTTCATTAGACGATCGTGATCAAAGAACGTGTTGAAGATATCCGATGGTCGTTGAATCTTATCGACGCTGTCAACCTCACTCCTCCAACGCTACTCTTCCCGATCTCAACCACTATCTCAATATACACTCATCAAGAAACCTTTCGGCATTGTTTACTATAGTGAACTTCAACGAATCGCTTAATGGCGTGTAGTGAGCTCCACAAATTCGGGATCATACCTTGAAAGTGGTTAGGATGGATTGGCGATGATGTTGAAGGATATACGCATGAAAGTGGGTCTCCTAAGCTACCGGAATTCTCGTGAGGAGGGATGAGAGACTAATCATCACCATGATTGATGAACGGTTGTTCGGCGGATCGCCTGCACGATCGAGAGCTATGTTGGTGGTCGAACCAGAGAAACATCACCGCTTTCAACGCCTGCGCACGCACTGGAACATCACTGCACTTCCCGGTACCCTTGAATTGTTTCCTTCATATAATTTTGATGTGATTATATATGCCTATGGCTTGTGCACATAACAATGTTGTACAACCCGTAATGGTCAAGAAAGGACCCCGTGGTACGCCTCAGGCCACAATCCTTATAAAAGGAGCGAAGCTTTATTTTGAGTACAACCTATCAAACCTTTCATTTTTCAAGGTTTTGCTCAAAACACAAGTACTTCCCATATGATTTTTCAAAACCTCAACCGCTTATATCACTAGTCGAGGGGAGTATTTGAATTAAAACTTTGTTCACAAATTGTCCACAAGTGGTCACTCTTCCCGCAACACTGAATGGTCATATTTTTTCAACCGCTCAAAAATAACATTTTATATGCCATTTTTGGGGGAGAAAATCATGTGATAAGAAATATGTTGTACAAAATGCAAATGAACTGTACCTTTGACTCAACCAACGAATTGACGGTACTAAACTCGTTAGTAACTCGAAAAGACTTGTCCTCGGCGGGTAATAATTTCAAGCTAGTTCGCTAGTAATGTAAACGTGTCTCGCAAAGGACTTGTCCAAGTAGAAAGTACCATTCGAGAAACTCTTGATAGACATGAACTCGACGGTATAACAACCTTCAAGGTTTGTCTACACCTTCAAGGTAGTTATTAGAGCTAGTTGTCACCTAAAAGCTAACAATGTAACTCTTTAACTATGCAACGAACCGTGTCTCGCGGGGATTGTCTATCTTCAAATGGATCAATTCAAAAGTGCGCGCTTTTCCTCACAAGCATTTAACCATCAAAACTATTACACATGTGGAGGGGAGTATTTATGCAAAACATCATCTCTCATGTTGGTTCAAACATGTTTTCATTAACAAACCCTTTGAGAGATATTTTCACATACAAATGGTTTTAATGGCAAACATAGGTTAGTCATGGAGTTATAAGGTGACTAAGGTTAGGAATAACTGTCCTATGATCCGCCAGAGTCGGAGGGATCTACCCAAGGACACTACCATTAGTTAGTGTTAGAAGTCCTTAGAATGATTATAAAAGGAGAAAATGAGAATCGGAGAAAGAAGGAGTTGAAGAATCAAAAGAAATGTAAAGTAAAGGGTGAAAAGAAATAGCCCTCCGATTATTCAACTTAGGCGTATACACGGTTCAATTCATATACTACTGGTTGTCACTTAGTGACACCGGTATTGAAGATTAAAAGTCGCCATGGACCCAAAGGATTTATGCACTAAACCTTCTTAGCCACTCAAGTTTTCTCAACAAGCTAGTTTCATTCTCTGTGGAACCCCACGAAACTATTGGCTTTCTTAGAGATCACCGGTATGGAAGAAGGAGACCCTCTCCCTAGTCTCGCTCAGAAAACCAAACGCACTATTGAGTCTAGAGCCACGAGATTCATCAAAAGATCTCTTAGGAACACTTGACATTTAATCACTTGATGATCAACAAATAAGATTATCGATGGTTCATATCGAGTCCTTCAAAGATCTTAGCAACTGTCGAGAACATTTATGAGAGGTTCACATTTGTGATCCTCGGTGATTGAATGGAAACTCCCGCCAGGTCAACATCAAACAACCCCGACGGCAGGTCACTTCGGTAACTCCCGTGGATTACGCGGAGTGTGTCTCAAACGGTCACAACATGAGGTGATGCTACGGTGTACCTCAATGACTATCTCGAATCAGATGTACTGCACATCACGCTATCTCACTTGTGGGACTCCGGGTCAGAACGGCCTTGTAAGAATTAGAGTTGTGCTTTCACACTATGTCGTTAACACTCAAGTTCAAACTTGTAAGGCGCTTAAACCGCTTATTACTAACCGCTTGAAATGTTTTCTTATGGAAGCTCCGAGCGGAATGATCGTGCCGATTCTTCTCATACTCACGCCAACATCATCACTAATGGAAGTTCTATTCAAATGCACACAACAATGTAATGATTCTTCATCAATCAAAGAATCTACAAAGTCAAAGACTTACGTAACTTCATCAAGATTGATTTCCAACGCCAAAGAGCGCGGTGAGCATGTTGAAGAATGACGGAGACACCGAGGCCTAAGTCGAATTGAGGCGCATCGATGCGCATAACAACATACTAGCACTTTCACCACCACAAAGAACAATGATCAAAGAACAAAGTTAAAGATGACGTCAAGCATAACTGCTTAAAGATAACTATCTCTACACCGGGAGATTGTTCGAATCAAGGCAATTCCTCTCACAAGAAAGAAGAATGTCGAAGATCGCACACTACTATTACATCAACGCCTTCACCGTTTATATTCATATATACTGAGGGGAGATTGTTGGAATCACTCCTAAACCGTATTTCAAGTATTTATATTTCATATGTAATAGGTAGCTTTATTATGGCCTTTATGTTTGTTTAAGGTCATGCTTATGTAGAAGGCCCATAAGCTTAGGCCCAAGCCCAATAAGGAATAGGAAGGAGAGGAGTGTTGCCCTAGCTCCTTGCCTATATATACTATGTAATAACCCTCACTGAGGTTGGTTGTTCAAGTTTTCCTTTCACTCATGCCTCACGCCTAAACCGTATTATTACTATTGTGTGTGTGTGATTTACTTGTTCATCCGCCTTCATCTCTTCTCTATAACTTGTGTTTGTAAACTAGTGACCTAACAGATTTAATGGCTAAACGAGTGGGTATATGACCTCACGAAATTTTCTCTCGAGCATCAAAATTCCTTGATTCGATTTTGGAAGCATAATTTAATACTTTGGGATGGGGTATTGAGCAAGAAAATCATGTAACTTTGGGAAGACAGGTACATTTTTGTTGTTTGATAATGAATTTTGAATCCATAATTGACAAATGCTAAGGAAAAGACAAAGATAAGACTTTACCTTTTTGTTCAAGACGGAGATCGAAGCAATTTCATCGTGGTAAATGTGAAGGGAGAGGTAAAGTGATCTAGGATTTCATCTACCACACTTTATATACTCTTTTCAAATTTCTTCTAAACCGCACACGCCTCCGATCATTAACCTTATCTCGGATTTCAAATCACTTTTAAAATTTGAAAAGTCATTTTGGTCAACCGAGTTAATGGGATGTGGGAATTAATGTAGCGAGTAGTTAGATTTGATTAGATAGCATTTAATGCGCATTATGAGGCGTAATCACCTTAGTTACGTTTAACATTGCAACACGCAGCTGATTTTGCTCGCAGGTTGAAGTCGAAAGCAATGCCTCCTCATTCATAGGCATCACTTTCGACTGGGGGGGATTGATGTTGTACCCCCCGAACAGCTCGACGGACACCCCTTCAAGATGTATCGAAAACCTTCTGAACGAAGGCCCAAGTTAGCTCTCCTAGATGTTCATTAGCGTCAAACCATTCGTACACATAAAGGTTACATGTGGGGAATTCGCCACTCGAAGCCCTAAGCCCTTCGGAGTATGGTTGACGAGGGAACAAATGATAGAGGACCATCTTGACTTGGTCAACCCACGATCTCCCTCTCATTCCTGGCTTTCCCGCCAAGTTTGAGAACGTGGGCCACTAAGCCCTAGCGGTTACCTAAAAGCATGGGTCGCCCCCATGTTCTCCGATAAAAGCGCAGAGGTGCCCCTAAGCCTATTTTATCTACTATAAATAGGTGGGACGGGCAGAAGTTTATGGTAAGCTCACTTAACACTTTACTCTTTACTCACACTCATTTACATAACCATAACTCATACTTACTCTCACGCCGGAGGTGGTTCGCAGGGTCTAGCCCCTGAGTAATCACTTAACATAGTGTCTTCGTATTTCTTATCCTCAGGTGAAAGAAAATCTTGGCCGAACACACACCCTCTTACCTTCGATCACCATCAAGCCTCGGTAGGCAATTTATTGTACAAACAAGGGCGCCATCCGTGGGACCCGCTACTATAAGTCCCAGAACCACCAAGTCCTAACCTCCTAACCGACACGCTTACTTTTCCTAAGATGAAACCGTGATTTAGAAGATACACCTCCACAAGGGTTTTTCTACCCCGTACCCATCACAACAACTAACACCGATAATCTCGCCCCCATAACGGCCTCCACCTTCACTACATGATCTCGCCTAGAAACAACTCCCATACATCACGCCTCAACTTTAGCTAACCCCGTTCCCGAAATTAGCCCTACCTTCGTTGAGGCAAACTTCAAAGCATTAGAGTCCTTGCTAAGGGCTCATAAGAGGCAAGTTCGTAACACCGAGATGCAGAGGGAATTGGAATATTCCAGCGAGGAATATGATGAGGAGATCGAGGTAGATGAAAGGCCTCGACCAACAAACAGGGGGCGCTCGGCCTTACGAAATGGTTCTCCGTCCGTAAGGAGGCCTAATGGAAGAACTGTAGGTTTCGAAGAAGGTCCCGATGGAGATCCTGTTAGAAGGGAGAGAATGCAGGGAAAAAGAAGGAGTGAGAACTTCAATGGAGGAAGCAACCCAGTAGGAAACGGAGAGATAAACCTACCACATCTCTTGGCAGCTCATTTGGGGAGAGATGGGATGGGGGCTTCGGTGCCTCCATCGTATATCTCGAGTGTCGGAGGACCTCCTCCATACGCTGGGATAAACCAAATACCACCTCAAGGCATGAATCCCTACCTGCCTACTTAACCCTATAATGCCTATCCTCCGAATGGGTCTCTTCACAATCAGAGTTACAAACATATGCCTTACGGGCACCTTCCTATGCACCTTATACACCCAGTGGGGGGAAACCCTTCGTACCAACCTCCCTCAGCTTATACTACATTCTCTCAACCACCTTATAATCCGTACAACCCTACACCTGCTTATGCACCTCCATACAAACCTTTCTATGCGGAAGCTTCTGGGGCTTGCACACCTTTCGTGAAATGGATTGAAGACTACCCTCTACCTGATGGGTTGAAGATGCCTTCTCACATAGGCACTTATGATGGGTAGGGCGATCCAGAAAACTTATTGCACTTGTTTGAAGGCGCCATCAGGATGCATAAGTTGGCTATGCCTGTGGCGTGCCACATGTTCACCTACACTCTCTGAGATTCTACACGAATATGGTGGAATGGGCAAAAGGTAGGAAGTATTGTAAGTCTGGATGACCTCAAAGCTAAGTTCTGATCGTACTTCAGCTAGCAAAAGAAGTACACTAAGACTCACTTAGCCATACATACCATTAAACAAAGAGAGAGCGAAAGCACAAGGGCCTTCGTCACTCGGTACACTGATGAAACCTTGCAAATTATGGGGTTGCACGAAAAGCAAAGGATTTCTGGCTTCGTACATGGCTTACGAACACGGAGTCTGGTGAAATTCCTATCCACCGATCTCCCTACCACTTACAAGGCACTCATGGTGATTGTACAATAATTCATACGACTGTGCCTTCGATGGTGATCAAGGGTACGAGGGTGATATGCTTGCGCCAAACTTGTAGTCAATCCGCAATAAGAAATAGTAGACACTTGTTAGTGATTGCGCAGGGTTGGGCCTCTCGAACCACCTCCTGTGTGAATAAGTATGTGATATGAGTTATAGATAATATGATGTATGCGAAATAATGTGTCGAGTGAACATACCATTGAAATGACTCGTCCAATCTATTTATAGGTGATGAAAATAGCTTGGAGAGTGTTAGCACACGCTTAGAGATCATGGGGCGCCCCGATTTATGGTAACCGCTAGGCTTCATCCCCACTATCTCGAACTTCATGGGAAGCTAAGGACATAGTGGGAACGTGGGAAAGACCAAGTCAATGTTCTTGTTTGTCTTGGCATCTTCAAGAGAAGACACCAAGGCATAGCCTTCGTCGGCGAATTCCCAACCGGTAACCATGTCAATGATGAATGGTTTTACGCCACCAATGACTTATAAAGAAAGACTGGGTCTTCGTAATGCATTTCGATCGAGGTCAAGGGGGTCCTTCGACCGACCTGAGGGTACGCCATCAAGCCCCCAATGAAAGTGATATGTACGAACCGTAAATATTGCTTACGACTTAAATAAAACGAAACCTCCCTTCACACAAAAACGAACGAAGATGAAAAGTCTAGTTAATATGGACCGTAATAAATGCATAGTTAATTATAACTACCCTGCTTTCCTCGCACTAGTAAACATCCTTTCAAAATTTAAAGAGGTTTGAACCGTATAAAAGGGATAGCACGGACACGCAGTAGGGTTGAGATGCAATACTTGTAGGGTATATAAAATGCAAAATCAAGAAACCCTAACAAAGTAACTTTCGCCCAAAGTTTTTCACCTACCAAAATTCCTTTCGATCAAGCCTTCGACCAAACAAGGTAAAGCGCCATTCTTCTCCTCAGATTTCAAATATTTTTGTGTTTTGTAGAAGGTGTCATGTCAACCAACAAAAATTTGTGATGAAACAACAAGGTTGCTCATTAACCAAGGAGAGCTTAAAGCTGCCTCACCGATTATCCCATTCCAAAAGAACACAAAGTAATGCTACCAAGTAAAGATCAAGGGATATTCGATGCCCCGAAAATTATGTAGGTTGTATATCCATGCTTTCACCACTTCCAATCTTAGGATACCACCGCATCCTTTAATTTTAGAATTCCTCCGATATTATGAGGTACACATTTCTAGGTTCAACCTTTGGCCTAGCCAAGTCGACAACATACATTGTGATGTGTAAAGCCTATGGGTTTGAACCATCCTTGACTGGTTTAGGGTTTTTAAATCTATATCCGGAGGAGATTGGTTAACTTTGGCCAAAAGGGGTGAAAGGGATGTGCCCATATTGATAGATAGGCCTTTACGAACATAAGGAACTCGGAAAGGCAAGTTCTTTTATATTCGTATCACCATTATCCCTCCCGGATACTCGCATTGTTAAACCTAGACTTTCAAGATGATGAGAAAAGGTTCATCGATCCATTGCCTTATACCGTGAGAAGAAACCCACCAGATCGGCGTTTGGCTCGTTATCCACCGATCGCAGACCTTCCCGAGCCAATCCTATTCATGGTCGCCATTGTCGAGATGGGAAGGGTCTCCGCTGGTACCGAGATAATTTGTGCCGAGAAAGTATGTACTTTTAAATTAACATAAGAAACAAAAACTTATCTTGTCGATATTTATCTTATCTCGCTTTTTTGCAGAGATGTCATTCAGAACTTTGTCGCGGCCGGAGGTGCCAAAGAGGTTAGTTTTCTTCCAAAGAATCCCCAAGAAACAAGCTATGGCGAGGCTCTCCGTCGGTGTCTATAAACAAAGACGAGGTAGAAGCCCATCCCGCCGAGCATGTATCTTCGCTCCTCCACCAAAGGAACCCATAGATGTAGAAGATCACCTAGTGGAGAATATTGTCGACTCAGACGAACCGGCCTCCGATCACCACACATCGTAGAGACCCTCCCAAGATAGGTGTGAGGGTTCAAGCAGAAAGGTGCTAGTGCCAAGGCTACGAATCGATTCAAAGAGAAAGCTTCTTCCGCCTACTCCTCCCTCTCGAACCACCCTAAAAAGAGTGCCTGGTAAGGCAGGTATTTCCACCATCGAGGGCCCAGCTGGTGATGACTTCATGGTAAACTTCTTACCGTGAAATAAAATTAAATACCCAAGATCATATATTAATGAAATTTATTGTCAAGTATAGGACTTCCCGACACGAAGGAGCTTCCTTCTCCCAAGCTTGTCACCAACTTATAAGCCATGTGATCCTCCAAGTGGAAAGAGGTGATGAATAGCATGTCTATAGAAAGGCTTTGTGATCTTCATGATAAAAGCTATGTTCGCCAGCATGCTTGACAATCAACTCAATGCTAGGACAAGGAATTGCTCCGCTACCGTCACCAAAGCTCGAGAAGAAATGGATGCTATGTCAAGGGGAGAAGGTTGAGATCAAAAGTATGTCGACTTGAGAAGAAGTGTGAGGAGGCATTGGAGGATTTTGATAAGAATCCTTGGTTCAAGATCTTAGAGTCGAGAATGAAAAGCTCAAAGGTCAATTGGCAACGAGTGAGGCCGAGTGCAACAGTTAATGTCAAAAGCTCTATGGGTGTTGGTTACAAAGAGCGATATCTATTCTTTCATCCAAATGTGGAGGTCTCAACAGAGAGGTCAAAGTTGTCGCCCAAGAGATCAAGCTCCAAGAAAAGGTAGATGGCTTAAACCTCCGTCTCAAGATGCCGAATAAGGACAGAGTGGACTGTTAATAAAGTGATCCTCACATTGCTATGGAACTTTATCATAGCGATGATGCGGGATTGCAATTGGGAATGTGGTGAATGCCGCCATTTTTCATGGCAAGTGTACCACTTTGGAGGAGGTGGCAAGACTGGGAACCAAGAGAGCCTGGAAAAATTCAGACATGTGGCAACTCATGAAAAGAATATGATGATGCAGTAATCATTTAACCGCTTAGAGTTCCTTTCCTGCGATGTGTTAAGGACCCATCACCTCAATTGAGGATCCGCTAGCCAAGAAGCCAAGGAAAGTCCAGCCTCCTTCTTCCTCCAAGAGGACTCACACCTGTGTTCCATCTCCGTGCTCACCGACCCCACTAATTCCAAGGTTTAAAGAAGGCAACCATGTGGTTGTAATTTGATTCCTGTGGTATGTACCTGCTTAAAACAATTGTTCAGGTTCGTCCCTGTGCTTCAGGCCTCGATGAAACAATTTACTTATTGCATGTTGGTAGTAGGCTACCAGATAAGACAATAGTTTATAATGTTGATGTTTTGGCTATAGTTTATTTTAGACTAGTAAAACTAGTCATAAATCTACAACGGGCCACTATGGCTCGAATTTTGCTATGTGTGATTCTTCTCTTTACTTTTACTTATGAAAAATATTTTTACAACCTAAGGCGTATGGTAGATGCATAGCCTCATTGTGTGTAGTTACTTCACCAAGAATATTAGCAATCGATAATTTGATCACGATGAGGGTCGCCACCCAATCCGCCTTGATCCTTTGGGCGCGAAGGTTTAAAATACCTTAAGGCCATATATGAAAGTTAATGAAGTTGAGATGGATGTTATGCATATGAGCAAGACATGTTATTTAGTCTTGTACATCCCTTCGACATTCAAACTTATAAAGCGATTTGGTGGGCAAATCTTTGTTGTATTGAACTAAACAAGAGATTTGAGGGAAATGTGTTATTATCATTGTGGGTAGGAGGATTACATCATTTTAAGAAATGAATACTAGACGCCTACCATTAATGCTTCTTTCCCAAGTGAGAAGAATGCAAATACATTGATTGAAAGAAAATAAATGTGTCCTTAGACATTGTAAGTTTCATACGAGAACTTACGTAAGAGTAGTGCCATTCCGTGTTCTATCAATAACGCCTCCGCCAAGGTTTCCACTTGTAGGTCTGCTACATACGCTTCCTTAATAATGTAGGGTCCTTCCCATGTAGGTCCCATTTTACCCCGGTATCGCCTTTGCTTTGCTTATTGAGTCGGAGGACATATTCCCCGTTTCAAGGTCAAGGCCTAACTCGCTTATTATAGTACCTTCAATCTTTGCTTGTGGATAGCCTCTAATGGAGGCTATTTCTCCGCTCTTCAAGTAGGTCCAAGTTACTACGAGTCTTTCTTCGCTGTCTACTACTTCAAGTTCATGACCCTTCGCTTCAACACTTACTCAAGCGGATGATGCCTGTGCCATATGTCAAGCCGAAAGGAATTTCTCCATGACTGACTTTGTATGCGCTCTATGTGCCCGTGAGCACTTGAGGTAATTCATCTACCCAACCGTGATGACATGATCCCACTTCGCTCTATTCCTTGTATGATGTCTCTGGTAACCTCGACTTGACCATTACCCCGAGGATGGTAAACGGAAGTGAATGATTGTCCGACATTCGTGCCCCCGCAAAATATCGGGAATACCTTCGCAAACCGCTTCCCATTATCTCGAATGAGGACGTGAGGTACTCCAACCTACATGATAATGTGTTCCTACATGAATTTTTCCATGTGTCTTCCCGTGATGGATGCTAAAGGCTTCGCTCAACCCATTTAGTGAAGTAATCAATGGCTACGACCAAGAACTTTACTCCTCCGTGAGCAACCGGTAGAGGGCTCACGATATCTATCCCCATTGACCGAAAGGCCGCGGATGTTACGTGTCATATCTTGCTTTGGTAGCCTGGGACTCTTGAGTGAATTTGACAAGTCAGACTTCGAATGATGTCGACTCTGCCTCTGCATCAAGGCCAATAATATCCGACTCTCATTACTTTGGAGACAACGGAGCGAGGCCCGCGTGAAGTCCGCAGGATCCTTCATGCACTTCTTGGATGATGTTATAGCTTGCCTCGCCCTATACAACGGAGCCAAGGGATAGGAAAGATCTTCAGATAAGTAATTTCCCATGATCCCGCATCGTGGTGCTTTGATGCGCACCTTCATGCCAACTTTGCATCCTCCCGCAGATGCCACTTATCGATATTCTCTAATTGAGTCATCCAATTCGAGTCTTCTTCCGATAACGCCGATACCTCCTTTCTGGACGATGGACCGATCCGTCAATACTTCACCAAAACTTCCTTTGTTAAATGGGCAAATGCCATTGATGCCGCTTGCTATGCATCCGCATTTTTTTTTGGCTTCTTCAACATGCTCTATGTTGTAAGATGTGAACCCTTCGAGCATTTCTTTGGCCTTATCCAGATATTGCTTGATCACGTGTTGTCTCACCGTAGAGCCTTTTTATCCGTTGGCCACTAGTTGCGAGTTAACAAAATAGCCAAGTTTTCTACTTCCATATCTCTGGCCAATCGGAGACCGCTAACAAGGCTTCATATTACGCCGTTGTTCGTGAGCATCGAATTCAAACGGCGCATAGGTGTATTCCTTCCTTTGGGATCAACGAGTACGAGACCGACAGAACCACCTGAGTCGAGGTCTGGCCAAGATAAAGTTTCCACCCTTCGATTGTCGAAAGGTGTTCCTTTTCAACAACCTTTTGTCATGTTTCGCTTTTGAGGGTGTTTCGCTAAAAGTCTCGCCAATATTTGTCCTTTGACCGAGCCCCGCTTTGTATTCAATATCATGTTCTCCTAGCTCGATGGCCCATTTAGCTATCCTTCCGATTTCTCGCTTTGAAAGTATCTCGCTAATTGGCTTGCTCAGTACTAGCCATGGGGTGAGCTTGAAAGTACTCAGGCTGCCTCAAAGATGAACTAAAGCCAAAATTAGCTTCTCCAATGCCGGGTAATTTAGCTCACTCCTTGTAGTACTCTACTAACAGAGTATATGGGATTTGCTTTTTCCTTTCTCGCCAATAACACGGACCGACCGATGCTTTCGAAAGAGGTCATGATACATGAATAACACTTCGCCTTTGATCAATGTAAGTGTTGGTAGAATAGCCATGAATTCCTTGAGCTGAAGGTCGCTTCGCATCTATGCTCCATTGGAACGCCTTTTTGTCCGTGCACCCTTTGAGTGTTTTCAAGAACGGCAAAGATCCGTCTCGCACCTTCGACAAGAACCCGCCGAGGTCGCTAGCTCGCTGAGACTTTGCACCTCCTTAGGGACTTAGAGGTCGCAACTGTGATGGCCTTGAGTTTCAAGGATTGGCTTTAATACCGCTCGCTGGTGATCGATGTCCCAAGAATTGTCCTTCTTCCACACCAAAGGAACACTTCTTGGGATTTAACTTCATATTGATGGCGCAAGTCGATCAAGGTTTCATTGATGTCGGAGAGCATATCTTCCTTTGATCTACTTTGATGACCATATCGCTCACGTAGGCCTCTAGATTCCCGCCATTTGCTTGTGAAAGGCTTTGTCCACCAAACCGGTAGGTGGCACCGTGATTTTTCAAACCAAAAGGCATTTTTTAGAGTAATAAACGCCTTTTCCGTAAAAAGGTCGCCTTCTCCTCGCCTTCTTCGCCATTTGTATCCGATGGTAACCTTTATAGCGCCTAGGAAACACTTTAGTCGAAACCCCGACATGGATTCCACCTTCCAATCAATTTCAAGAAGAGGGTAATAGCCCTTCTGATGTGCTTTGTTAATGTCAAGAAAATCTACGACATTCTCCATCCCCGCCATGCTTTTGACCATCACCGGATTGGCCACCCAAGTCCGACACTTCACCTCTCCGAGTATGCCCGCCGCCACAAGTTCGCCCACTTTGCATGCATCGGCATTTCTTTCGTGAGCTAGACTTCTACGCTTTTGTTTAATGGGTTCAATATGCTTGAACTTATTGAGCTTGTGTTCAAAGGTCAAGGGTCGCCCATCTATGGTGAGAGTTCGGGACCCCGCATGTCGAATAGGTCCATGCGAAGACGCCTGCAAGTAGCATCGAAGTATCTTTTCCAACTCGCTTTAAAGGAGGTTGGAAGTTGCTTTCCGATTACTACCGCCCCGATCCGGTAGAGATCATTTACCACGATGCGTTCTTCAGCGTTAGTAACCGAGAACATCTTTCAAAGTTCCTCCAAACTCGCTTGACCTCTTGCTTTCTCGTCAGAGGCTCCTTCATCTTATAGCCGGAGAAAACCGCTCCAATGCCGAAGGTGTTTGAATTTGATCGCTGCATGTATGGTTGAGACAACGATGCCCATCTTCTCGCATTGTCGCTCTCCCTATCAATAGGTTGTAGGAGATTCCGACCTTACAATCGTGAAAGCCGTAGTTTCGCTCTTTTTAGCCTCCTTCTCCAATCGTGAACCTTTAGAGGACTTCTCCCAAGGGCCATGAGTGTCTCCCCGAGAACCCTACTAAAGGTACCTTCAATCTACTCTCTTCGACCTTATTGAGGTTTTGAGCTTTAGGAAACACCGTCAGAGATAACTCGCAGGAGCCACCGTAGTCAAGGTAGGCTCGCTTACTTCTATTGAGATCAAGACTTTGATGACCACGGGTCATTTGAAAGAACTTTTCCGTGATTGAGCGGAAAGTGAAATCTCCTACTCCGCACAAGGCTTCCTCTCGCCTTTCTCTTCGACCGAGTCTTTATAAACCATGAGGATGGGAGCTCGACAGTGTGGTATCTTTCCCAACCGTATGTCTGAGGCTTTTTCTTTGCTCTCTTTATACCCTTCACCAAATGCCCCATTAGCCGACTTCAACGCTTCTTCTATCTCGCTTTTGAGTTCTCGCAGTGATGGTGTCGCGACCGTAATCATCATGGAAATAGCAAAACTTGAAGTGTCCCCTGGTCTCCCTTTGTTTGCCAAAGTAGAGGAGGATCAAAGGCTTTCGCACTTTTCGGTAGCGAGTATTTCCTGGGGATTTGGATGACAGCCTGTGAGGCCGTGGTTGATGTTTTGTGGTATGGAGTAAACTGTCCTCGCTTGTGTTTGTTCCTTCGACCCTTCCCACGAAGGATGCTTCGAGGCCTTGTTGTGATTTTCCTTGTTTTCGACCGGAGCCCCGCAGGACACTTCTTTACTCGATCCATGTGTAAGCCTTTTCCACTAATCCTTTATAGGTTGCGTGAAGATCTGGAAAGGAATTCAACCAAGCTCGCTCCAGAGGCTATGTACTAAACCCGAGATGCGCTCGGTTCGCGGCAAGCCCATTATCCGCAAGGTGTCATCGCAGTATCTAGTAATGAAAGCTCTTGTGCTGCTCTCCTTCGCTGATGTTGTGCAATCGTTAGGTGCTTTGTGAACTTTTTCTCACGGGTCAAATGTGACCGAACTTGGCTTGAGGTCATCCAAATTCAATGTTACCGGTTTTGCCCGTTTCCACCATATACGAAAGCAGTAGTCTGAGGGTGCATGTAAACATGTGACAGCAATGTGCATTACCCACTTCGCATTCTAATAGCCCTTCGAACAAGTGTAAAAGTTATCCGCATCCCCTTCCATCATAAGTACCAATATGCGGGCATTTTCAACCCATCGTGCAAAGGGTAGTCTTCATCCATCTTACGAGGTGTCGGAGCCCATGGGCCCGAATAGAGGCGCTATAAGGTGGCATGTATGTAGGGGATTGTATGGGTTATGATTAGAGGTATTCCAATAGTGTTTTGATTAACATATTGGGATAAGAGAGGTATATAAGGTGTGATTTCACAGATACGTAAAGGTATACCATAGGCTGTCCATAGGCATGCTCCGTATGGTTGAGTGAAGTCGGGTTGTTAGCCCGCCCATTAGGTGGGGGATAAACCCTCGAGGGTAAGATTGAGCCCGAAAAGGAGGGTACATACCATGAGGAGGAAGACTTCTCCTCCGCTTAATTGAGATGGATCGCCTCCCACACCGCATGCGTGAGAAGGTCAGAGCGAACCCCCGCTTCCGCTTCTTTTCCCATTGAGCCGCCAAGAGTGGTGGCAAATTAACCTCCGAGTCTCCTCTCGTGACTCCTTCCATTGGAGCCTTCCATCGCTCCTTCCTTCTTGTCTGAGCCCGCCCGAGCATCTTCAAACCAACCGACCTTCCGCTAGGCCTTCGATCGCTTGAGACCCTACCCTTAACACCGAGCGAGCGACCTCGCCAAGCGGCCTAGCTCCATTTCTAACTCTTCGCCGCACTCATCGCTGAGTATTCTAACCCCACGATTTCCACATTCCGGTCTTGCCTCCTTCGAGCTCTTAGTAAAGATTCTAATGCTTCTATGTTAGCTTCGATAAACGCCGGACCGATCACCGGCTCGTGGTTATCCGAGGTTGAAGCATGATTGTTGGGAGTTATTTCGTGGTGAGATCGTGGTAAAAGTGGATGCGTTATATTGGGAAGGTTGTCGGATCATCGATCGATTGGTGTCAAGGTCTAGAAACCCGAGGGGTGTATCTTCTTCCTCGAGTCATGTCGTAAAGCTAGCGGGAGCGATCGACCGGTGTAAGTTCGAATGACGAGACCAATAGTAGCGGGTCCCACGGATGGCGCCACCGATTGTACAACAATTCAGATGATCAGCCTTCATGGTGATCGGCGGTATGAGGGTGATATGCTTGCGCCAATCTTGTAGTCAATCCGCAATAAGAAATAGTAGACACTTGTTAGTGATCGCAATAGGGTCGGGCCCTCGCGAACCATCTCCCAAGGTGAATAAGTATGTGATATGAGTTATAGATAATATGATGTATGTGAAATAATGTGTTGAGTGAACATACCATTGAATGACTCGCCCAATCTATTTATAGGTGATGAAAATAGCTTGAGAGTGTTAGCACACGCTTAGAGATCAGCCGGGGCGCCCCGATTTATGGTAACCGCTAGGCTTCATCCCCACTATCTCGAACTTGGCGGGAAGCTAAGGACATAGTGGAACGTGGGGAAGACCAAGTCAATGTTCTTGTTTGTCTTGGCATCTTCAAGAGAAGACACCGGGGCATAGGCTTCGGGTCATGGACCCCAACCGTAACCATGTCAATGATGAATGGTTTTACGCCACCAATGACTTATAAAGAAAGACTTGGGTCTTCGTAATGCATTTTCGATCGAGGTCGGCGGGGGTCCTTCGACCGATCTGAGGGTACGCCATCACATGGAAAATACATACACTTGATCGAGTCTAAAGAAGTAGCGGCATAATGGAGTCTGGCCGAACAAAGAGAGGCCTCCGACAAATTCTCCGTAGGGTCCTCCCGGAAGGATCCAAGAACAGAAGAAGAGCATAGACCGCTTTCTCCCTACAACAAAGGCTTAAATCATGGGCTCTTGCTAACTCGGGTTAAGTCTCCTAGATAAACTCGCTATTGAAAAGGTCACAAGTCCTTCAACCCACCTCCTCGCATGTCAAGACGGGAAAGGCGAGACATGTTGAAGCACGCCACTTTCATGAGGACCATGGGCACGACACCAACAAATGATAGAATTAAAGAAGCAATCAAGTGGCAAGCGCCCGGCATCCGCACATATGGTAAAAGGCATCAAGAAAGGAAGGACAGGTCTCCGACACTCACTGGGCGAGTGAAATGGAAAC
This sequence comes from Chrysanthemum lavandulifolium, assembly GCA_022545495.1. Classification (NCBI taxonomy): domain Eukaryota; kingdom Viridiplantae; phylum Streptophyta; class Magnoliopsida; order Asterales; family Asteraceae; genus Chrysanthemum; species Chrysanthemum lavandulifolium. The sequence goes on along the minus strand of CM040240.1, from coordinate 164,076,586 downwards.
AAGAAGGAAAATATCCTCGCAGAAGCCCCAATATCGATGGTGCACGTGCGTGATCCAACCTTAAGTGAAAAGAAGCGTATGGAGAGTCAAGTGTGGAGGAGATAACGCTCGTCCATCTTGGGGCGTACACCTTCAACCGATCCCGTAGTCATCAAGGTGCGGGTCTCCAATGCAGAGGTGAACCGAGCATACATATTGTGGAAGCTCTCGCGAAATCATCTACGAGCACCGCTTCCCAAAGCTCAAACCATCAATATGCTCGCAGAGGGTAGACTCAAAAGTACCCTGGTAGGGTTCTCTCGTGAACATTATCGCCCCTCGCAGGTACCTTGAAATCACTATTGGAGAAGGGCCCTGTCAAGAACGGAAACCTCACCTTCATCATAGTCGTCGATTCCCTTACAATTTGTCGATCAGGAAGGATCGCTATGAAAAATGGGTATTGTAGTCTCCACCATACATGCTGCTATCAAATTCCAAACTCCCTTCGGAGTAGGGACTGTTCATTCTAATTATGGAGCGCATAAAGTGGGGTTTATGGTGTCAAGAAAGTTAAGGAAGGACCGGAGGAGCCTCCGATGGCCATTCTAAGCTGTGTAGATGCAGAAGAGCGAGTGGTAGTGAACCCAAGCTACCCCGAGCAAACAGTCGTGATAGGAAAGCAGCCTCAAGTAAAATTCAAGGCAAAGCTTACGGAGCTATTACAAATTAACCTTGATGTTTTTGCTCGAAATATTCTCGACATGACAGAGTTCCAAGATGCTAGTGATTTACGAAAACCCTTCGACATAGAACACAGCTCAATGAATACAAGCATATTGAGCCCATCACAAAAAGGAGGCCTAGCCTTTGAAAGGAACGTCATCAGAAGAAGTAGACGAATCGACACAAGGTGGATCCTAAGGGAAGTCAAATACCAAAATTGGGTGGCCAACCCAAGGATGGTAAAGAAAAGTGACGGAGGATGGCGCATGTGTGTTGACTTTACTGATACCAACAAAGCATGCCCAAAGGACTGCTATCCCTTGCCAGAAATCGATTGGAAGGTAGAGTCCTTGGCAGGCTTCCGACTGAAGTGCTTTCTCGATGCCTACAAAGGGTATCATCAAATCCAAATGACCAAGGAAGATGAAGAGAAGACAGCCTTCTACACAAGCAAAGGCGTCTACTATTACAGGAAAATACCCTTCGGATTGAAGAACGCAGGAGCCACTTACCAAAGACTCGTAGATAAAGCCTTCAGCAAGCAAATAGGCAGAAATCTTGAATCTTATGTTGATGATATGGTTATCAAGAGCAAAACGGAGGAGGACCTTGTTAGGAATTAGAAAATTCACCATTAAAGAGTCGGTCACCTCAAGTATATGTATTTGATAGAAAGCTCGTAGTTTTAGTCAAGATATGTTAGTAAGCGCTTGTTATAACACCGTGGAGGATGTACGGTCTTTACCCATCAGATGCTTGATCCACAGCCTGTAGGTGGCGCTTATTTGTAAGACACTATAAATACCTCACCTCCCAAGGTAGAGGGTTAGAGCTTCAATACCATTTTTCTTTGTTTCACATAGTTCCCAACTCTTCCCTTTCTCTCTAGAACTTCTCTCTAAACCTTGTTAACGCCTCATATGATTATGGTTTAATGTGTTTGTGAAATCCTATATCCTACAATTGGTATCAAGAGCCATGGTTTGATCACTTATCTTTCATGCTCTTTGTTTTGGTGGATTTTATAAGGTTTTTGGGGTTATAAGTGTTTAGGAGAGTTTGAATCATTTGGACTAATTCTAGTGTTAAAGTTTGAATTTTGTTTGTACTTTTGTGTTTAGGATCATCATTTGTGTTTAGGTTTTGAATTGGAAGGCTTAAATCATCGTGGTTTGGTTGTTTTTTATTGATAAAGTGGTTGTTTGTGAAAGTTGTATGAAGCGAGTTGAGTCTCGGAGTTGTGTTTCTTCAAGCGAGTTGCTTTGTTATTGGAAGCGAGTTGGTATATGCGACTTGGCTATTTAGCGAGTTGACTGTGCGACTTGGGTTCTAAGCTTAGTTGTTTCTTTAACAACTTGAGTTCCAAAGCGACTTGGCTATTAAGCGAGTTGCACAACCAGCGAGTTACCCCAAGCGACTTGTTTCTTTGCTTAGTTGTCTCTGCTCACGACTTGGCTATTAAGCCGAGTTGTCTCGCTTTGACTGGCTATTGCTTAGTTGTCTCTATATGCCACTCTGGCTATTGCTTAGTTGGTTCTTTGGTTTAACTTGTTTCTTTGCAAGTTGTCCGCTTAGCGAGTTGATAACTGCTTAGTTGACTATTTAGCTACTTGTCTATTGAGACTTGTTTTCTTCGTACTACATCTTTACGGTTGTTCTTTGGTTTAGTAAAATCCTGAAAGAATCAATTTCCGGCTTAATCAAATAATAGTAAATCCCTTAGAAATTGTAATCATGTCTACCAACATACCTACAATTATCTCCACTCTTGCACGAGGATGTTCAAGCACCGGTTCTGATACTCGCCCACCCATGCTTGATGTAACCGACTACGACTCTTGGGCTCAACAAATCGATTGTAATCGCCTTGGAAAGGAAAATGGGTCAACATTCTCAAATCCATTTATGAAGGACCTTATCGATTGAGACTACAAGAGACTTAATTGATATAGTCAGCAGATGGAACAATGATCTATGGATTTGATAGACCAAAGACGATGATGAGCTCAATGATAAGGAGAAAGAGATTCGATGTCGACATCGTGGCTTCTAACATTATACTGTGGTCTTCCAAAAGACATCTACAAGCTTATCAATCACAACACCGAAGCCAAGGCTTTAGATAATGTAAAGATGCTTCTCTCAGTTCAATTAACTAAGGAAGACAGAGAATCACAACCAGATGATGAATTTGAGCATTTCAAGATGAAACCCGATGAGAGTGTTTATGAATATTATGTGAGATTCCACAAGCTTGTGAATGATATGAGGAATATCAAATGACCATGCCAAACATTCAAATTAATTCAAAGTTTAGTAACAACATGAACTCGAATGGCATAAGTTTGTCACCTCCGTGAAGCTAACCAAAGGATTGAAGAATACCAACTATGAGCAACTTTATGCATTCCTTCTTCGTAATGAGAGACATGCTATGTTTGAAAAAGGATTCTTGAACAGCTCAAACCAACCAGGAGAAACAAGCTCACCAAATGATTCAACAATTTTCTACACCAATGTTGGAATTACCACCAAAGCTTCTCAAGTCATACCCATGGGTAATGGTAATTACAAGCTCATCCCGATCCAAAGATATAGGCCTCCGACCCAAACACATTCATGGAAAACTTCATCAATCAACTGCTCTCTCATGGTTAGTCAAACATGAACTCTCTCCCACACACCAACAATAACCTTAGAACAACATCCAATCCACACAATCAAGCTACCGCCGAGATGGATGGTTATGGTGCAACCAGCTCAAGAAAGGCAGATGAACAGGGAAGAGGTGGAGTTGGTAGAGGATATGTGGCAAATCGTAATCGTGGAAGGAATCCAAATCGTGGTCAAGCTAAGCCAATTAAGTGCTACAACCGTGGTAGTGATGGACACAGCAAGGAACCGCACTTCTCCAAACGCCTCAAAATGCAGAGTACTTCAAAGACAAGATGTTACTTGTGCAAGCTCGTGATAATGGAGCCGGTTGGATGAAGAGGAGTTGTTTCTTGTTGAGGCAATGCAAAGACATATGATGCGATATGGATGAGCAACCAATTCGTGAGATAGGTCATAATCATCAAAATGCCTTTCAAGTCGCCGATCGTGATGCATACGACTCTAACATTGATGATGAACCATCGCATGCACTATTTTCATGGCTAGCATTTCTCCAATGGTCTCTCCAAAGGTCCCTCACCACAAAGAAGCCGGTCCATCCAAAGAATCAATCATCTCGAGGTATTAAAACTATACGATGATGTTGATGAGCAAAGATACATGACAAAGTACAATCAATCGAAACTATTGAGTCGATATTGAAAATATGGGTAATATCAATGTTGTCCCATATGATCAATATGTGAAACAAAGTGAAAGTGAGACCGTATCAAGTGATGCATCTTCGCAATCAATGATGACTATATTTTGATGAATACACCGCATGTGTCCTCGATGATTCTTATTTCGAACTAAATGCCTATAAAGAACAAGTTGCTATTTATGAACAACATGCTAAGTTTGATTTAACCACCGTGAAGGTGAAATGGATGACCAAATGCGTACAATTATTAGAAAAGTAATTTTAGAGAAGAAGTATTAAAACAAGAGTTAAGCTCCTTACAAGAAAAGCTTTCTAAAACTACTAAGCAAAACAAGAACTTCAAGAAAATGTTAAAATGCTTAAGCAAGAATTCAATGCTACGGAATCAAAACTTTTGAATGATTTTTCCAATCTAAAAAATTTGAAAAACAAGCTTGAAAATAAGTTGTACTGTAAATCTTCTTATATCACGTATACCTTATCACACAACAAGAACACATATAACAAACACCCACGTTATACACAAACTGATGTTATGCGAAGAGAGAAGCAAGAAAGATTAAGTAAAGATGGTGGTACAAGAGATGTATTCGTATGTATATGTTTAGAGATAAATTGAGAAGAACATGAAAACAATATTTCATATGAAACATACACACACACACATCGCCACACACCCTCAAATGACATACTTGAGGGGTATTTATAGTAAGAGAGATAATGCCCTAAGGCTTGGCCATGGGCGTGAGATGGGCTTGGACATGGATTGGGTTACATGAACTTATACAAGGCTAGCTTAACTAAACGCTAACCATTTAGCTTAGCCCAATCCATGAGCCCTTTGACTATTCTAGCACGATATCTAACACACGCTACAAAGTTCCTAAATGTGAATGACCATCACTCTAATAAAACTATTATACAATAATCTCCCTAGGGGTGGTCATTCAAAAGATGCTCCACTTGATTAGGTCTTTACTTTTCTCGAGCTTGAACTTTGTGTGTAGATATAGAATAGTCTTGTTTCATTTTCCTTCATGCTTTGTGATCGCTAATGTGGTTGTCGTTGTCAACTTCGCTGGTTAGGTGTCTCCACACCTTTCTCCACCATGCTCACACTTCTATTTGTCCTTTCGTTACCAATGATGTAGTTCTAGTCTTTATACTTTGTAGATTCTTTGACATTGACGAAGAATCATCTTTAACTTTGTGTTGCCTTTGATTTTGATGAGAACTTTCATGTGTTGTTGGTATGAGCATGTGGAAAATGTGCACGATCAATCCGCTCCCGAGCTTCCATAAGAAGAAAACATAAAACAGTTAGTAATAAGCGGATTCCGCACTTATAAGTTTAAATTTCGAGGGTGTTAACAAAGATAGTGAAAACACGCCTCTAATTCTCACAAAGGCCGCTCTCGAACTAGAGTCCCACAAGTGAGATAACACGATATACCGGTACATCTATAGCTCGGATGAGTCATTGAAGTACACCAAGCATCACTCCACGATCAGACCGCTTGAGACACACTAAGCGTAATCCACGGGAGTTACCGGCGACTGCCGCCGTGGTCGCTTGATGTTGACCGGCAGAGTTTCCATTCAATCACCGAGATCACAATTGTGAAACCTCTCATAAATGTTCGGCAGATTGCTAAGATCTGCGTAGGACTCTAGAATATATCACTTGTACCTTTATAGATGAACAAAGCGATGTCATGTCAAGTGTTCCTATGAGATCTTTTAATGAATCTCGTGGCTCTAGACTCAATGGTGAATTTTGGTTTTCTGAGTGGAGACTAGGAGAGGGTCTCCTTCTTCAATACCAACGATCTCTAAGAGAAAGTCGATAGATTATGTAGGTTCTCGGTGAGAATGAAACAAATCCTTTTAAGAGGAATTGAGTGGCTAGAAGGTTTAGTGCAAGGCGTCACTGGGTCCATGACGCCTTTGTCTTCAATACCAAAGTGTCATCTTAGTGACATCCAAGAGTGTATGAATTGAACCCGTCTCGCCCTAAGGTTGATTATGGAGGGCTATTTCTTTTCACCCTTTCTTTTACTTTTCTTTTAATTCTTCAACCCTTCTTTCTCCTTTCTCACATTGCTCCTTTTTCAATCATACCTAAGGACTTCTAATACTAACTATGGGTATTGTCCTTGGGTAGATCCCTCCGGCTCTGGCGGATCATAGGACGTTTATTCCTAAACTTAGTCACCTTATAACTCCATGATCGCCCTATTGTTGCCATAAAACCATTTTCTTGAAAATCTCCAGAGTGTTTATGATAGAAAACATGTTGTTAACACCTTGAGAGTTTTATATTTTCGTAAACACTCCCCTTCACATGTGCTTATATGTTTTGATGTAAATGCACATAGAGGGTAGAGTTCAGACGCTTTGAATTGATCGACTTTAAATAAACTAGACCGATTCGAGACACGCTTACATCACTAGAGAACTAGCTTGAAATTATTACCCGTCCCGGTCAAGTCCATAGAAAGTTCTCGAGATGGTACATGATTCCTCGTCAATTCATTTGTTTCAACCGAGTCGAGCTCATGTTGAGATTCAAACAACGATCATTAAACTTTTGATCACATTTTAATCACGCCTCCTCCCCTCAAAAATAGCATATCGATGATGTTTTGAAACAAAATGATTAAAAGATATGTTTTTCAAAAGCATTTGGAGAAAACCGATTTAGCATGAATTTTGAAACAATTTTGTTTAATACTCCCCTTAACGAAAGCATATTTTCATACGTAAAATTTGGAATCAATTATGGTTTAGAGGAGTTATCTTGGTACCAAATGTGAGAGATTTTGAAAATCTTTTGAAAATTTCAATAAATGGTACGTAAGATGAAGATTTTAAAAATCTTTTGAACAATCTTGAAAAGGTGCTCAAGATGATGATGATTTCTCACCATTTTTAAATGTAGTGCATCAAGCGTACACTTGATTTTCATTAAAAGCACGAGTTTTGATTTTAAAAAATAATCAAAAGTCATCATTTCGGTCCGGTTTCGCATCGATGTATACTGAAAGCCATTTTTAAGAAATTTTGATAACGATATGTTTTGGAAAACATATAAAGAACTCTCGCCAAGCATCCAGACATGCCCGTGATCATTGTTGAATGACATTTCTAGAAACGCATGTAATATCGATTATCGAGAGACATGTCGTAAGAAGAATATTTTGGATTTTTATTTTATATTGTTTTTGTATTTTTGAAAGATTTTATATTTTTATATTTTGCTTTTGTTGGTTTTATGAAAGAAATGGAAAGTCAAAGATAGAAGATAGAGAAAATGAAGAAGAAGATTTTACGTAATTGGAACCTCTCAAGAGTGGGTTCAGATATTTGATTCACCCGCAACCAAAGAAGAAGAGATTTCACAAATAACAAAGTTGTTAGAAGTATTTGATTCCTCACTCCGAGGGTGTTTACTATCAACGGTTGTAATGGTTTCTACTTCCTTATCCCGATGATTTTCACTATTATCTCGTGTTGGTGCAAGTATCAAAATCTTTCCGTGGGAATCCATCTAAGACCTACTTTGTTGAAAACTTTGCCGTGGGTTTCCACCTAAGGTAAGATCTAGGAGTTGTTTTTCGACACAAATGGAAGACTCATTTTTAGAAAAACTACGTCTCAAGAGATCCACCTATTAGGTTTCTTTTCCATGTTCATTTTGTCAACGGGTTTGTTTCATTTGGTGTCTTAGTAGATTGTACCTTGGCACGAGAATTATCTTTCTTGAGATATTGTGAGGCACATGCATCATGATTAATGAAAATACACATTTTTACATGTAGTACGAAAATTCAATATTCTTGTTTAAAACAAGAACTTTAACTTTGTCACTACATCTTTTGAAATTGATTCTTGTTCGAAAAGACTTAGAATTCTAGTGTTGTTTTCTAAGGCATAGCATTTTCTTTTGCGCAACTACTCTTAGATGCAAGCCAATCCCTAGTCTTTTGTAGAATGATCCTAGGTAATGGTTTACAACTACTAATCTTGCCTTTGAAATCTTGTAGAATTCATCACCCTAGATGTTGCACCTAAAATTCCGTCTTTTCGAGTCTCATGCCTTTTTCCTAGCTTCTTCTAGATAGTGATTGTTGACCATGTCGTTAGAATCGATGATTCTTTAATCGGATTTTGGTCACATTCCTTGTACTATTCCTAGAAATGCCGTGTGTAATCACTTTTCTTTATCAAAACAGTGTTTTTCAAAACCTTTGATAATTCTCTTTTAATAGGCAAGGATTGTGGAGTGACTATTTTTGATAAATCATTTTTCTCATTGACTTTTGGAGGAAACTGAGAAATAGACATTTTTGGTTTGAAAACCGGTTTGGGAACATTTGTTTTCTCCTTAGTAAATGGTTTTTCAAACTAAGTATCCGCAGCCTTCCCTTTTAGACATTCCAACTGAGCTCTCAAATGATCATTTTGCTCTTTCATGTTCTTGTAGGCACGCTCATATGACAGTTTGTATTACTTGCATTCCTCTGTTTTTCGATCAAGTTGTTTAAAATATGATACATTTTCTTTTTCAAGTTTTTCAAGAGCTTTTTCATATTTTGAAACAATTATGGAGGTCTCGGATCGAGTCTTTCATGATCTTCAATGTAATATGTTTGTAAAATAATGGACATGATATCGTGAGTCATAACATCTTCAAGAGAGAATCATTTAAAATTGGGTAAAAGACATAAAACAACAACCTACTTTCTACAATTTGCTGAGTTGAAACACTTACTTTTTTATCAACATATAAACCAACATACTTTCAAATTTTGTTCTGACTTCACCCATATGACAAACTTGAATTTGCATTGTTAGTCTTTTATACTAACGGCCGTTAGTAAATAACATAAAATTTGGTTTTCTTACGTTTTCATCCGTTTTTACACGTTTTTGCACGTTTTCGTCCGTTATTACAAGTTTTCGTCCGTTTTTACATGCTTTCGTCCGTTTTTGCATGCTTTCGTCTGTTTTTTCATGTTTTCGTCTGTTTTGCACGTTTTCGTCTCGTTTTACAAGTTTCGTCCATTTTTATACATTTTCGTCCGTTTTTACACGTCTTCGTCTATTTTTGCATGTATTTGTCAGTTTTTGCATGTTTCCGTCAGTTTTTGCATGCTTTAGTCCGCTTTTGCATGCTTTCGTCCGCTTTTGTATGCTTTCTTCCGCTTTTTCATGTTTTTGCACATTTTATGTCTTCTTACAAGTTTTCATCCGCTTTACGTTTTCATCTGCTTTTACATGTCTTTGTCCATTTTGCATGTGTTCGTCTATTTTACATGTTTTCGTCTGTTTTACATGTTTTCGTCCGCTTTACATCCTCTTGTCCGCTTTTACATGTTTTGTTCTGTTTTACATATAGCCGTCCATTTTACATGTTTTGGACAAAACGTAAAACGGACTAAACATGCAAAACGGACGAAAACATGTAAACGCGGACGAAAACGTGTTAAAACACATTTAAAACATGCAAAACGGACGAAAACGTGCAAAATGTGTAAAACGGACAAAAACGTAAGGAAACCAAATTTTAATTTATTTACTAACAATTTGTTAGTATAAAGGACTAACGATGCAATTTTAAGTTAGTCACATGGGTGAAGTTAGAACAAAATTTGAAAGTACGTTGGTTTATATGTTGATAAAAAGTTTGTGTTTCAACTCGCAAATGGAGAAAGTAGGTTGTTATTTTATGGCTTTTACCCTTTAAAATTTCCAAAACTTTGATGTGTTCAACACTTTCATTAGCTTGCTTTACTGTGGATTTGTGGTCCTTGACAAAGTCAACTCGCTTTTCAAAATGCTTGTTCAAATGAATTACCCTTGCACCGATGGCATTCGGTGAGGGCAATTTGAGTTTCAAAAACTTTCTTTGTTCGATGTCAAAACTAGAGAACCAATTGTTAGGTGTAATAGTGGTTTTAGTTTTAACGATCTCTTGAAGATCCGCATTTAGTTTTCACATTTTCTAAGATACTTCTCGCATCACTTGTGTTAAAAGGATTGTTTGAAGACATTTTTCAATGTTCGAAGAGAATTTGAGACAACAACAGTTTTGAAACCGATTTTGAAACCGGTGTTGACACTTTGTTTGAAACACTTGGTGTGATGGAAAACTTTGACTTTTCTTTTGATTAACAAAAGTAATTCCATTAATTTTGTTCCATTTGTTATAATCAATTGGTTTAAGATCCGTGTTGGGTCTATTATAGATTTGATGATACAAAATAAGAAGAATGAAACATGAAGGACTTAAAGTGACAAGAAGGAAACTACAAAAGATGGAGGATTTGGAAGATTCTAGAAGATATGCTTAAAAGAATATTTAGTTTCCTAATTGTATTGTTTCCTAATTATATTATGATTCCTCTTGTAAACCCTAGATGTCTTTAGTATATAAAGAGACATAGGTCATTAGTTTTAGCACGCACGTACAAGATGTAGACGCCTAAAGGTGTGTGTGTGTGGGAACCTAGGCGTAGGGATTGGGAAAACGCCTAGGGTTTAGTGTTTTAGTTAGTTAGTGTTAAAGATCAAGTCTTTGATCTTTATTATTGTTTAGTTAGTTTATGATAATGAAAACCTTGTTCATTATAACGTTAATTCTTATTGAATATTCCGCTTTGCTATTATGTGTTCCTAGATATAATATTAGACCTCATCTAAGAGCTTACAACGATCTTCACAACTGGATTCTTTTGTTTCAATTTTTGATCTACTCATCGATAGTTCTAACGTTTCAAGAGAATCATGAACAATTATTGGTTCATGAAAAGGTTGTCCATCGCTCAACACATTCCGCTCTTTTCTCGAGCTTTCTTGAGGAAACAAGGAGTGTGTTACCTAGAGCCATTTTTGTGTTGTATGAAAATACGGATTTGTTTGATTAATCAAAGATATTAGTTGATTTGGTCGAATGACCCGTTGTAACAAGCAAGTCTTCCAACTTTTGATCACCTCATTTTATCAAGAATTTCATCAAGAAGAGAATCTTCTCGCTTTGAAAATCAGACAATTAATCGCTTCTTTTCTTTTCAAGATCGTAATAAGTTGCTTGTTGTTTAGAAAGTTGGTTTTAAGATCGAAATTTTCCTTGTTTAAAGATTTTATTTTCAAGTTCAAATTCACATCAAGTGTCGTATTTGATTTGCAATTGTTTTCTCTTAAAATGTAATCTCGATAACCAATTTCTAATTACGATACTTTGTTTGTATGAAATTCAAAACTTTTATGCTCTCCTTGTAACTCTCAAGCTCGGGCCGGTCAATTTAGCATTCGCGCCTTAACTTCGCGATTGACCGCTCTAACTTTCTCGATTTCAATACCACAATTATTAATTAATGTTTCAAAATAAGCACGAGTTTCCTCATCGTTAGCACCATTCTGCTCACCTTGACCTCCATTAGGATCCATATATGGAGTTTCAGGTTAACATTGCTATTAACTTGCTCTCACACATATTTGTCATAATAAGGTTCGGAGACATGCACGTGGCTTCTCATGAGTAAACCGATTAGCAACATTACTATAATTTGGTACCTCATTGAGTGGATCTCGTGTCGAGATGTGGAGGTGAGTCAAAAGTACCACTTGATGTTGTGTCCTCATTGATTGATTGTATGACCGAGTTAGCGATTGATTGCTTTATCTCGCCTGCCCCGATTCATGAATTAGATTCCGTGATCACCAATTCAATTCCCGACTCTTCTTTCTCGTGCTAACATCAACATGTACTTGAGCCTTTCAAGCTTCGTCACTCGCTTGACCCTAGATTTCGAATCAAAATAACTCAATTTTGGCTTTGATGTTCTAAGTAGCATTCGAGAATGTAAGTCATAAAATGATTATTCCATTTTGATTTCCCATATTCGATTCACAATCGACTCCTCTAATGTCCATCAAACCGCCTCGCATATTGCATCCGATTCCCCATCCAGATACCCGTAGCAAATCCATTCTCGATTCCCAATAACATCAACCATTAGTCCTCCTTGACCCATATGCATACTCGGTTGAGCAAACCATGGATTATACGATGAAATCCATTGGTTGTTGTTATTCGTGTAGAGTAACCATTGATGTTTAATGCATTATTGGCGAACGCAAAGAATAGCGATTGTGACAAAGAATTGTATAACGATCTTGCATAGTTGCCATTGATGAAAGTATGTAATGATAAAGTTGATGTAGGATCGATTCAACGATAAAGGAGTTGTGTTTAATAAGTTATGGACGCTTGATGTTTTTCGGTGAATCTTACTCGAAGTTCTGCTCAAAGTCGTAAAATTTTCTCTCCCAAAATTTGGAATTCACTATAAAATCAATTCTAAGGGTGTATGAAAAATTTGAGTTTTGACAATTTTGACGCCAAATTTTACCGAAAAAATTTGAATTTAGGCACAAAAATTTGAATTTTTGACCAAAATTTTCCTAGTTATACCAAAATTTGAATTTCGCGTAAAAATTGAACGTTTAGTCTCCTCAAAAATTTAAATTTTACTCAAGTTTTCCGCCAAAATATATAAATTTGATTATTTATTTATTTATTTATTTTTATTAAATTGAAGAGCTTAGCGCGAGACACAAGAAGTTATTTAGTAGACAATGCTTAGGCGTAGAGATTGTGCTTAGGCTTAGAGATAACTTACGCAGTAATACTCAAGTTACGCCAGAATAACAGATTTATGCGAGACTAAAAACTTAAACGTAGAATCCTTATGCGTAGGATTTACTTATGCGTAAGACAAGCTTAGGCGAAGAAAATACTTATGCGTAAGAAATTATACGCCGTAAGATTTAGGTTATGCGAAATCTAGGGTTTGCCTAAAATCCTTTACACTATCACAAAGGTAAAAGATATCAAAGTCGAAGTGTTCCACACACTTATCCAAGTGAGGAAGCACCGAGTAACCGCTGAAGCTCAAGAATCTGCACCAAAAAGTTATGCGAGAACCTTATGCGAGAAAAGGGTTTTGACTTTTCTTACGCGTAAGAATAGGGTTTTGACCAAAAGTGGCTTACGCCAGGAATGCCCAGATTTTGCAAAACGCTACTTTTCACCCAAATACACGCCAACCGATTCTTTTGCACAAACTTCTTCCAAAACACTTAACAATCAATAAAGTCGACAACTTTAACCTTAAAACACGAAAATCAAAACTTTAAGCAAAAAGTCCACGCTTATAAGAAAAATGCAACTTTCTTTGAAAAGCTTTAATAAAACGTAACACAAACACTCCTAAACCATTGTTAGGCGATTGATACCAATTGTAAATCCCCTTATATCACGATATCAGAACCACCGTATTTTCCACGCCAATATTTATACACTCTAATAAACCCACGACTCATTTTAATATTAAAATACAAGATGATGATACGCTTTAACGCTTTAATAAGATTTATAAATTTTAGACATAGTTTTAAGCTTCGAACTTAGAAATATTACGTTAGCAATTACCGAACCAAATTATACCGCAACACTTCAAGACTTGACCTTTAAGTTAAGAAATATCTTCAAAAAATAAATAAATAATAATAATAACAATAAAAAAATCCAAACCGACTCTAAAACGTATTACATATATCTGTTTTCTCTCCTTAGAGCATAGGGTACCGTGGCATGCCAATTTCCCCTTTTCAGTGACACCTCAGCGCCACATCAGCATTCTCATTTTTAACAATCACACAATAAAACACCCCTTCACTCATAACATGTCATTTGAGCCCCACCCACCATTATTTTATTTTCTTTTCTATTTTTAGAATAAACTAAATTTTATAAAATTACATAAAATTTTATAAAGTTACATTAAATTTTTATAAAAAGTTACATTTAAGTTTTTGCAAACCAATATGCAACCCAAACCAACAAACTTGGTTAACTTGCCATTTTTCTACTTTATCAAAAATAAATTACAATAATATATACAAACCAACAAGAGAATCCTATCATAAATAACAATATAAAATCAAATTCATTCACTTCTACCCAAAATTTTGTACTTCCTCTTTCATTTAATAGGCCGAATCCATAAAATACGACTTCTCCTCCGCAACAATGGCGCATCTCCCATACTCAACAACAACAAGAAAAAACTTTAACTGCGGTCACCTTCATAAACAAAACACGCTTAAAATCACACGCACAAACACAGATCCATCATTTTTAATAAACAAAAGATAAAAAATCTTGTCTCTTTCCAATTCACGTCCGCCACTTAAGTGGCTTGGGAAGTGGCGAGATGGTTGGGGTATGGTGGCACGAGGGTGGCGCGCCACTTTAGCTTCCACGTTGATCCGCGTAGCCCATGTTATGATACCTCATGGTCTTATCCAAAACACGTAATACAAAAAGAAGATAACTCTCCTCCTCTCTATCCGTGGTGAACGAAAACAAAGAAAGAACATCACCACCGCCCTAACTCTACCATCACCTTACCACCAATCAACCACACCATCGCAACCAAGCCATCACCATCACCTCGGTAACTATCATCAAGATCAAGGAGGACCAAGGGCTGCGTTAGACTTGTGATAAGGGTTTCGTTTGGTCCGAGTGAATCACCACAGCCGCACCACCATCATCCTCATCTTGCCTAACCTTCTCCCCTCATGGGTATGCTTAAACGCATAGTCTATTTCATCATAATACTCTTTACAAATTACAAATCTATTTACAAAGTTTTCGTGGATAAAAACCAGTTTAAACATGATTCATAAACGCCTCGTGTGGTGTTAAACGAAATTTAAGAGGGTGTTTGATTCACCATGTTCATGGGTCGGGCATCGAACCCGCTTGGGTTCTGAGTCAAGACCGTGGAGGGTCACGACAAATGTTGGTTTTGGTTATTTCTTAATATGGTAGTGTTTGTTTGATACGTTTTTTTTTTAAAACTATTAAGGGTGTCTTGTTGTTTACTCTCGGTTCAACACCACCCAAAGGGGTGCGTATTGGTTGTGTTTGTGTTTTGGTCCAAACCATGGCAACCAAGAGGTGGTCGTTATGGTTCTTTGTTGATGTATCAAAACCACAAGTAGGCGTTGTGTTTGTTCCAGGACCGCAGCCAACAAGGGTGCGAATGTTTTGTTTTCTTTGGTCTCGGTTTGCATGCATGTAAACACCCAAGAAGTGTTTGTTTGTTCGCTATTGCGCACCCACCCATGAGGGTGCGCTTGTTTGGTTAATTTCGGTCGAGAATAGCACCCACGGGTTATTATTAGTCTTGGTTCATTTTGTCCTCAAGACACAAGGAAATCACCGGGGTGTTTGTGTTTGTTGGTCACGACCCAAGAGGGTGTGTTGGTTTAGTTTGGTCTTCGACCACCATCGAGAGCCCAAAGTGGTCGCTTTTGGTTTTCTTCAGTTCAACCACGCAAGAGCCACACAAGGGTGTGTTAAATTGCTTATTGCGTGTTATCATATTTTAGTCTCTTGATCTCGCTTTTACTTACTAGTACCTCACCGAAATTATTTAGTTGTAGTCAATTGTTGTGTTTGGCTTAGGTTGGTTGTAAACCGATCTTGTTGACCGGGTTATGTTAATTGTTGTCTCGGTTCAGCCATAACACCACTAGGGCGATAATGGATTGTTCAAGCTTATTTTTTTGACTTGGCTCACGGTACTACCACACCCACATTGTGGTATTCGTTTAGTTCGATTTAACAAGACACCAAAGGGTGTCGAGATGATGCTATTCTTCCTGCTTATTTGCCCGACATGCTTAGGGTGCGTTTGGACTTAACTTTGGGTTGAAGCCCATTTATGTGTAATTTATAGTTATTTTGAGTCAAGACTTAATAAAATGGGCCTGATTAATATCACTCTTGTTGGACTAATATTATACTTACGATTATTAAACTTGGACATTGAACAAATATGGATTTACATCGCTTGAACAAACTAGATTTATTGAAATTGTATACATATTGGACATGGGACAAAAGCAATTGAAGTTGGACATTGATTTATATCGATTTATATCGGACTACATTGGATATATATTTGACTTATACCGATATAACGAGTTGTGACTTTGGGACTTGACATTGAACAAAGAATATGCCTTACGAGTCTTAAAATATCGGTCATAACGGATTTGGAATTATTATTTTGGGCTACTCCTTAATGTATTATTATTAAACTATTTATATTAGACAAATCTTTAACGAGCTATTATTGACCGTGAAGCCCAATATCTATTGACACTTTAATCGCTTAAGTTATTTTAAATTTACTTAGTCATAGTATTTATCATCGAAATGTGTTTGAATGACTAATCATATCAAACTTTTATTTATATACTTATTATCGTTAAAACTTATTTTGGTCAAAATCTAATAATAAATCGAAGAGTATAGTTTTATTAAATATAAAACTTTCTTTTTAATCTTTACATTAAAACTTATGTTTTAATATAAAACCTTCATTATTTCGAGATACCGGTAAATGCCTTAAAATTAACCATTTACTTACTTTCTATTAGTATTCGATTCTTTACTTGTTTATTTCCGTCAGACTTGTGTTACATGTTTTATACCTTGGTGTGCGTTTGTCTTGAGTCTATGATCTCATACCACCACACGAATGTTGATACTAAACTTTTCTTACGAATTACGACAATAAACTCTTATAATTATTAATACGAGTATTCCACGAAAACTAAAACACTTATCTTGTGAAAACTCATTTATTTTAAGATATGCATTCTGAGATAAACAACATACTATTAGGTTGTGCCAATGACGTTCCATTGTGTCGACACTCTTGTATCGTTGTGCGTTGCTACCTTGTGATACTACTATGTTACATTTTTTGATGCCAGTCGTGTTAGTTGTGATTCTTATATTTCTTCGGACTAAGGTGAGTTTCATGTTCCATTTTACTGCTTTTACTCTTTTTGGGTGAAAAGCATGCTATGATTACTTAAAACTAAATTGGTTGTGCATTCATGAAATGATGGATTTATCGAATCGATTCAATTTATCGAGCTATGCTCATTGCATCGTGAAAATGTGGTATGTATGCTTATGTTTGGCGCCTATATATATATGTACGATCGTAAAGTCCCCGGTACTACACTACTTATTAACTCCTCCCACCGTGACGGGACGAGCCGCTGATGTCTATGGATAGCGCTATTTAGGGTAGAGCCATCCCTCACCCACTAACCGGAGTGCATAGAATCGCCTCATGCTAGGTTAGAGCATGTTGCACGTAGGGCAATATTCTACCGAATCGGCTTAAGTAGTGGAACCTTTATGCCATGAACGCCGCATACATAATGGACCCTTTGAAACTTTGACAACCAATTGATCTTACTGCTTTGGAAACTTCTTGGTGTACTAAAACCCGTGAACTCACCAACCTTTGTGTTGACACTTTTAGCATGTATTTTCGTGGATGGCATTAGCTAAATTTTGAGGCGCTGGCATTGGCATGGTATGGTCATGGAAGGCTCGATGAAATTGGGACCACCTTAATTTTTTATGGGCCTACATTCTAATATATTTTGAAAGATGTAAACATAAATCTTTACGACATACGATTTCTCAAGTTAAATGTTGTTATATACATTGTGTTGTGGTATCAATCGAGTAATACCCTGCACTCACTTACTCACTGCAAACCATTATTTTGGGGTGTTACAGATTGGTATCGAGCCTCGGTTATAGAGAATCGGGTATTTTGAAACCTAGACTATAACTACTTTTACGAAAACTTAACCCTATGACCGATACATGCGCCTCGCCATGTCGATGCCTCGATTTTGACTTGTTGAAGTCATACTTGATGAGATATGTATTATATTACTATCCACTTAATCTCACTATGAACTATGATTGCTTTACATACGTATGTTTACGTACCACGGCTACGCCTTATCCTTCACATAAATGGAATGCTCGCTTTACTTTTCGAATAACTAAATGTACATGACATAATGCTAGTGTAATCGAGCCGAGTATTTCAAAGTTCATGTGAATATAGATTGATCACCTATATTCATCAGGGAGAAGGGCATAGACTGATCACCTGTGTCCAACCCTGAGGCGAACTTTGCAATGCTAGGGATGGTTATTTTGGTTTTGGGAACGAAAAGATTTTGTATGTGTAAACGAGCATGGACATGATAAAATTTTAACCCTACCCACAACACACTGGCATCACAATACTTATTCATAGTGATATTTTCCACTTTTACGGAACGTCTTTGATCGCCGCTTGGTTATATTACGACTATGAATTATTTTCGGAATTAACGAAAACGTTTAATCATGCTTTATGTTGGGTCGAGTTAGACCCGATTAACCACCATTTGAATTCGAGTTATGTATCTTGATACATTTGATATCGTAATAAGTTCATTGAACTTATTGATGGAGTGTTTTGGAATTAATCTTGACTATGTTGATTTCGGACTATTTGGTACCGAGACTTTGGGTCTCGTTGCGGATTTGGATTTACCACTTTATTTTAGCCTTGCCTCGATTGTGGTTTTGTTACGGACCCCCTACCCCAAGCCTTGTCTTGGAACGATTGTTGTTTATTCTTCCAAATCAATGTCATTCACTCGATATTATTCAATCGACGTAATCCACTCGATGTTGTTAATCTTTCTGAACCGAAAATGTTCTATCGACGTTGTTTCATTAACAAAACTCGACTAAGGTTATACCTTACTTCTTTATTGATGTAATGCCTCACGTACTATTGGTGTTGTACCCTATGCTCCATTGATATATTCCTATCGATGTCATTTTATCAACGCCGTTTTATTAATGCCGTTTTATCCATATTATCCTACTATGTTGTTTTATCAATAATATCCTCCTGACGTTGTCCTATCGGTTCTATCTTATCGGTAAGTACCTTACACTTAATTGGTGTGTGATCCTCATCGAACTGCTGGGAACTATTAACGCTTACTTGTATTTGGAGCTTGGCTTGATCTCGACTTGTAGTCGGATTTTTTGACACTATGATTTTGAACTCGAATGTTGTGCCCTTCTTCGTTAAGCAATCGAGCCGATCGATTGACTACTAGTAATGATTAACCTCTCATCCGAGTTGTACCTTGAACTCGTTAACCTCTCCTTCAACATATATTCTATACCCAATGTAAATATTACTTATGATATATTAAATCACTATTATCGAGTCGTTGCAACACCATGTCATCTCTATCCCCGTCCCACTAACACTTTCTCAGACGTTGAAATTGAGGTTGCTTCATCACTCACTGCCATAATAGTGTCTCCTATATCCCTAAACTCGTACTCAATTAATGAGTCAGAATACATTCCTCGTCGTTCTAGGAACGACACATCACGACATCTACGAAGGGAAACCCTTGTTGAACATAAATAACGAGCGAACTACAAAACTTTTAACAATCTAGAAACATACCACGAGTTAACTTGTAACTCGAGCTACTATTTATAGGAACAAATACCTAACCCTGTACTTATCTCTAGAAAATACCAACATGTTGCTCAACTACCCCCTATAAAATAGTAAACTATGTCGTTTTCTAACGCTCAAACTGTAATCGATCATCTTGTCAACTAGTTCGCGGTCAATCTACCAAATGTTGTACTACTTCATCACTGAATCAAAATTTCGACCTTACCAGTATTTTATGAACAATGAGTCTTTCTCAGATTGTCCCACAAAACTTTGGTACAAGCCACTTCACGGACTACTATATTGTAATAAATCGATTCACTAACATGCTTCTATTTCAATATACAACAAATACTTTTGCTAACATTTTGTAAACTAAGTTACAATTACCTTACAAGTTTGCCATAACCTTATGAACAAGTTTTGCCACTGAATCATAAAATGAACTACACATATTTCTACTATTGGGCAATTAATAAATTGTTTTCTTACCTATTTTATGAATTATTTTCAAATCATTTCATGATTTATGTTATAACCTGATTTTTGTCTTACCAAAACATCACAAAATATAACTACGATTTCACTGCTATTCTATAAATAGTAAATCGTTTTCTATTATCCTATAAGCTATTTATTAAAAATCATAATAATAATAATAATTTAATTACCTTACCTAGTTGTTGCTTCGATACTAAATCACAAACTATAATTTACCACAAATTTGCAAATAATAAAATATCTTCCTCATTGCTTAACAAATGGTTTTCCAGTTTGTTTTATAAATTATACTGCAGTTACATTATAAACTATTTACTCCCTCGAAAAGCTTTAAAGGATAACCAATACCTTCTTTTGTAATCGAACCAAAATTTCGGAATAGATCAAGCTCTTTGATAAGAAACAATAAATAATAAACATTTAATGGGAAATTGCTAAGGAACAAACTGATTCATTATCTACAAGAGCTGAGGTGTTGGAATTATTTGAATCTAAGAAGTAACATTTCAACTTATATAATGGACATGTAAACCTTCAACTTGGAACTGAGTCCATGTGGTCGTTTAAAAACCTTATTTAACAAGTTCTCATCACAAAAGCTGAAGTTCAACAACTTTCTCTACATTCATTCAAGTTCTCCCCCGAAATTTTAACAAATCAAGACTCTTTATTTTTGTACAGTTTACATCCGAGAAGACGGTGACACCATGCTAGTCATTATAGGATAAACTACCAATGATCATAACCTTAACAACTGGACTCTAATCTTAGGCGTCTAGAATTTTTGGAGTCATACATACTCAACTACATTTTCTTCTATGATGTTTTCACCTTCAAGGACCTTCCTTTAGAGTTTCATTTGTGTCAACGATAAAACTTGTGATGACATTCTCTGAAGATACTTGTTCTTACAAAATTAGAAATTTCTGGTCGAACCTCATCAAACTTTCTTACGCTAAGAAACATCAAAACATCAACCTTTGCGAAACTGTCTTATAACATCACGTATGAAAACCTATCTTACTCGAACATAATCCTTTCGAGGTCACGAACATCTTACCTAACTATCCATATTAGACAAAGATATTTGTATAACTTACAACTCACAATACTGCCAGCTCTTGAAAACAAATGATATAAGTTGTGATATTTATATCTCTTATAGTAAGGTTCTAAAATCACCTTCATTTCTTGCACCTCATTCCGAGGGCAATACTTCTTGATTATAACTTCTTCAACTTACTCCAAGCAATTTTACGAGTATTCTAAATACTAATACATTGAGCAACAACATTCTACTATGACAAAGCATCATTCAGAAGTATGCTTGCGACATGTTTGACTTTGCATTCTTCAGCATAGTTGATGATTAGAAATATTAACTTTGTCAACTCAAACCAACGAACCAAACTAACCGTTCTTTCCGTGACTTTGAAATTGTTGAGCTTGTAGCTCCAGAACCCCTTGTAAGAGCAACCTCTGGCCACTGATATAACATTTACGCCTGTGGTGCCTTAAACTGGCCCTGCAAAATTACTCTGGAGTTTCGTGAATCCTCTAATTATCTATATTTTATATTATCCCTTGGAATATACCAACTTGAAGCTTGATATTAATCAGAACTTTTGCACACTGATAAAACCTTAAGAGAATTCCTGATTTCACTTGGGAGCGTGAGATCAGAATTCATCATAAACACTCACATTTTTCTCAGACATCTTAACATCAGACTTTTCAAAATCTTTATTTGAATTGGATCGATAGCTTACAAATTCGAGCTACCACCCGAATTTACCAGTGTATACGACGTCATTCGGTTATACGATTAGAAGAAGCGTTATACGAATGAGGCACTTATTATCTCTCTGGAAGAGATCCAAATTGATGAACGCCTGAACCCTATAAGAGAAGCTACTGAGAAATCAAACAACTTAGGCAAGTCACATTTCTATTTTCAAGGTTCGATGGAACCTCGAGAAGAGTTCCTGAATTCACATCGGAACGTGAAAATGAACTCAAATACATTGTCAGCAGATGACACTCAGTGAACTTCGGGACAAAGTTCCCATAAGGGGGTGAGACTGTAACCACCGGTATTTTCCACGTCAATATTTATACACTCTAATAAACCCACGACTCATTTTAATATTAAAATAGAGTATGATGATACGTTTTAACGTTTTAATAAGATTTATAAATTTTCGTACATAGTTTTAAGCTTCGCAACTTAGAAATATTACGTTAGCAATTACCGGAACCAAATTATACCTGCAACACTTCAAGACTTGACCTTTAAGATAAGAAATATCTTCAAAAAATAATAATAATAATAATAATAATAACAATAAAAAAATCCAAACCGACTCTAAAACGACAGACAGGAGGAGTGGGCACGTAAGGGATTCGGTACTTTACCCGAGCGGTAACATCACCGCCCCTTCGGTATGAAAATCGGTACAAAATTCGTATACCAAGCCGAGTGTGAAATGTGAGGTTGGATTGGTTTTGACCGCTGAGCCAAACGGTCGATCGCATGCGAAAAAAAAAAAAAAAAAAAAAAAAAAAACCTTTAAAACCAAATATTACTCTCTTTATTTTCAAATAAAACACACACTAAAATCTCTCAAAAACAAAAATAATTGCCAAAATGTCTTCCGATTCTTCCGAATTCGAATGCATTATTCCATCTTCGTCCGACGAGATATCCACGGTAGCTCGTTGCAATACTTGCTTCAATCGGCTCAGATCTTGCGACACGGCAAGCTCTAGCCGAACTAGCGTAAATCGTCAACGGGCAATAGGTCTTCAAACGTTAGAGAATGATTGGTTCGTTGAAACACCAAAGTACAAACGAAGAGTACTTTAAAAAATTCAATGGAGAAGAGCATGTTTTTGCAAATAGTGGGCGACATTGAAGCGAGATACCCATATTTTCAAGAAGGGCACGACGCTGCTCGAAAAAAAGTTTCACGGCGAAACAAAAATCACTTCACCATTAGGCAACTCGCAACCGGTAATCCCGGATGAGTATGATGAATATTTATGCATGGTCGCAAGAACGTCGCGTGAAACTCTTGATTATTTTGTGAGGCCATCATTCGCTTGTACGGTCGAGAGTACCTCACGTAGGCCCACAAGATACGACCTTGCTCGCATTTTCCATGCCCATGAAGCGAAGCATCACCTCCCCGATGCTTGGTAGCATCGATCGTATACACGCCGATGGAAAAATTGTCCTAGACATCCGAGAGGGCAATATACTAGAGGTGACTATGGTGTTCCCACTATTATGCTCAAGTCACCGCGTCACAAGATATGTGGATTTGGCATGCTTTTTGGTCCACCAGGTCAAACAACGATATCAACGTATTGAATCGACCCGACTTGTATCTTATGATCGAAATGGAACGGCGATGAAGCAGTTCATTCAACGTGAATGGACGCTTACAAACGCTGCTACTATTTGGCGATGGAATCTATCCTAAGTGGTCTACATTTGTTAAAGCATACCCGTATCCATCCGAACAAAGGAAAAGAGATTTACTGGGTTACAAGAGGCGAGAAAGGATGTCGAGCGAGCTTTTGGTGCTCTCAAAGGAAAATGGAAAATTTCGATCGACCTCTCCGAGCTATGACCAAAGCGAAGATTGCCAAACAGTTCATGCCTCGTTATTTTGCACAATATGGTTATAAAACGCGAGGGAGGGCAATCTCACCGGTTCATATAATGGATGAGCCGGTCCACCAAAGGTACTGACGATTTACGCGGTGGTAGCGGAGTTACTAGACGAAGTTCTCCCTGACCGTATTCGATATGATCTCACGGAGCACGTAGCACGTCAAAACTTGCCGTATCTCGATGATTAGTGTGCTTTTTATTTTAATCTACTTATTTTTAAGTGTTATGTTATGTTTTTTTTTAAGTATTATGTTATGTTTTTTTTAAGTATTATGTAATTTTTTATTTTATTTAATGAAATGGTATGTTTTTATTTTAAATATTGTATGTGATTTTATGTATGAAAAAAAAAAAAAAAAAAAAAAAAAAAATCGGGTACAAATTGGTGACCACTCCCTCCACTTAGGGTATGGTTAGGGTAAAATTGGGTACTTTTGATGTGTAATGTTTTTATTGGATGGAGGTGAGGTGGCACCTAGGGTATTAGGTGACCACTCCCCCCTCCCTTACATATATCTGTTTTCTCTCCTTATCCAAAACACAGAATACAAGAAGAAGATAACTCTCCTCCTCTCTATCTGTGGTGAACGAAAACAGCAGCAACATCACCACCGCCCTAACTCTACCATCACCTTACCACCAATCAACCACACCATCGCAACCAAGCCATCACCATCACCTCGGTAACTATCATCAAGATCAAGGAGGACCAAGGGCTGCGTTAGACTTGTGATAAGGGTTTCGTTTGGTCCGAGTGAATCACCACAGCCGCACCACCATCATCCTCATCTTGCCTAACCTTCTCCCCTCATGGGTATGCTTAAACGCATAGTCTATTTCATCATAATACTTTACAAATTACAAATCTATTTACAAAGTTTTCGTGGATAAAAACCAGTTTAAACATGATTCATAAACAGTTCGTGTGGTGTTAAACGAAATTTAAGAGGGTGTTTGATTCAGTCATGTTCATGGGTCGGGTACTGAACCCGTTTGGGTTGCGAGTCAAGATCAGGGAGGGTCACGACAAATGTTGGTTTTGGTTATTTCTTAATATGGTAGTGTTTGTTTGATACGTTTTTTTTTAAAAACTATTAAGGGTGTCTTGTTGTTTACTCTCGGTTCAACACCACCCAAAGGGTGCGTATTGGTTGTGTTTGTGTTTTGGTCCCAACCATGGCAACTAAGAGGTGGTCGTTATGGTTCTTGTTGATGTATCAAAACCACATGTAGGCGTTGTGTTTGTTCCAGACCGCAGCCCAACAAGTGGTGCGAATGTTTTGTTTTCTTTGGTCTCGGCTTTTGCATGTAAACACCCAAGAAGTGTTTGTTTGTCTGCTATTGTAGCCCACCCATGAGGGTGCAGTTTGCTTGGTTAATTCTGGTCGAGAATAGCACCCACGGGGTTATTATTAGTCTTGGTTCATTTTGTCCTCAGTACACAAGGAAATCACCAGGGGTGTTTGTGTTTGTTGGTCATGACCCAAGAGGGTGTGTTGGCCTAGTTTGGTCTTCGACCACCATCGAGAGCCCAAAGTGGCTGCTTTTGGTTTTTCTTCAGGTTCAACCACGCAAGAGCCACACAAGGGTGTGTTAAATTGCTTATTTGCGTGTTATCATATTTTAGTCTCGGATATCGCTTTGGCTTACTAGTACCCTGCTGAAATTATTTAGTTGTAGTCAATTGTTGTGTTTGGCTTAGGTTGGTTGTAAACTGATCTTGTTGACCGGGTTATGTTAATTGTTGTCTCGGTCTAGCCATAACACCACTAGGGGCGTATAATGGATTGTTCGAAGCTTATTTTTTTTTGACTTGGCTCACGGTACTACCACACCCACATAGGGTATTCGTTTAGTTCGATTTAACAAGACACCAAAGGGTGTCGAGATGATGCTATTCTTCCTGCTTATTTGCCCGACATGCTTAGGGTGCGTTTGGACTTAACTTTGGGTTGAAGCCCATTTATGTGTAATTTATAGTTATTTTGAGTCAAGACTTAATAAAATGGGCCTGATTAATATCACTCTTGTTGGACTAATATTATACGACGATTATTAAACTTGGACATTGAACAAATATGGATTTACATCGTTTGAACAAACTAGATTTATTGAAATTGTATACATATTGGACATGGGACAAAAGCAATTGAAGTTGGACATTGATTTATATCAGACTTATATCGGACTACATTGGATATATATTTGACTTATACCGGATATAACGAGTTGTGACTTTGGGACTTGACATTGAACAGTAAATATGCCTTACGAGTCTTAAAATATCGGTCATAACGGATTTGGAATTATTATTTTGGGCTACTCCTTAACAGATTATTATTAAACTATTTATATTAGACAAATCTTTAACGAGCTATTATTGGACTGTGAAGCCCAATATCTATTGACACTTTTAATCAGTTAAGTTATTTTAAATTTACTTAGTCATACTATTTATCATCGAAATGTGTTTTGAATGACGAATCATATCAAACTTTTATTTATATACTTATTATCGTTAAAAACTTATTTTGGTCAAAATCTAATAATAAAACGAAGAGTATAGTTTTATTAAATATAAAACTTTCTTTTTTTAATCTTTACATTAAAACTTATGTTTTAATATAAAACCTTCATTATTTCGAGATACCGGGTAAATGCCTTAAAATTAACCATTTACTTACTTTCTATTAGTATTCGACCCTTACTTGTTTATTTCCTGTCGTACTTGTGTTACATGTTTTATACCTTGGTGTGCGTTTGTCTTGAGTCTATGATCTCATACCACCACACGAATGTTGATACTAAACTTTTCTTACGAATTACGACAATAAACTCTTATAATTATTAATACGAGTATTGCACGAAAACTAAAACACTTATCTTGTGAAAACTCATTTATTTTAAGATATGCATTCTGAGATAAACAACATACTATTAGGTTGTGCCAATGACGTTCCATTGCGTCGACACTCTTGTATCGTTGTGCGTTGCTACCTTGTGATACTACTATGTTACATTTTTCGATGTCAGTCGTGTTAGTTGTGATTCTTATATTTCTTCGGACTAAGGTGAGTTTCACAGCCCCATTTTACTATTTTACTCTTTTGGGGTGAAAAGCATGCTATGATTACTTAAAACTAAATTGGTTGTGCATTCATGAAATGATGGATTTACTGAACTGATTCAATTTACTGAGCTATGCTCTGTTGTACTGTGAAAACTGGTATGTCTGCTTATGTTTGGCGCCTATATATATATGTACGACTGTAAAAGTCCCCTGGTACTACACTACTTATTAACTCCCTCCCACTGTACGGGACGAGCCGTTGATGTCTATGGATAGCGCTATTTAGGGGTAGAGCCATCCCTCACTCCACTAACCAGTGCATAGAATCGTTCTCATGCTAGGTTAGAGCATGTTGCACGTAGGGCAATGTTCACCGAATCGGCTTAAGTAGTGGAACCTTTATGCCATGAACGCTACCGCATACATAATGGACCCTTCAAACTTTGACAACCAATTGATCTTACTGCTTTTGAAATCGCTGGTGTACTAAAACCCGTGAACTCACCAACCTTTGTGTTGACACTTTTAGCATGTATTTTCGTGGATGGCATTAGCTAAATTTTGAGGCGCTTGGGCATTGGCATGGTATGGTCATGGAAGGCTCTGATGAAATTTGGGGACCACCTTAATTCTTTTATGGGCCTACATTCTAATATATTTTGAAAGATGTAAACATAAATCTTTACGACATACGATTTCTCAAGTTAAAATGTTGTTATATACATTGTGTTGTGGTATCAATCGAGTAATACCCCGGTACCACTTACTTCCGCTGCAAACCATTATTTTTGGGGTGTTACAGATTGGTATCAGAGCCTCGGTTATAGAGAACTGGGTATTTTTGAAACCTAGACTATAACTACTTTTACGAAAACTTAACCCTATGAACGATACATGCCTGCCTGCCATGCTGATGCCTCGATTTTGACTTGTTGAAGTCATACTTGATGAGATATGTATTATATTACTATCCACTTAATCTCACTATGAACTATGATTGCTTTCATATACGTATGTTTACGTACCACAGCGCTACGCCTTATCCTTCACATAAATGGAATGCTCGTTTTACTTTTCGTAACAACTAAATGTACATGACATAATGCTAGTGTAACTGAGCCGAGTATTTCAAAGTTCATGTGAATATAGATTGATCACCTATATTCATCAGGGAGAAGGGCATAGACTGATCACCTGTGTCCAACCCTGAGGCGAACTTTGCAATGCTAGGGATGGTTATTTTGGTTTTGGGAACGAAAAGATTTTGTATGTGTAAACGAGCATGGACATGATAAAATTTTAACCCTACCCACAACACACTGGCATCACAATACTTATTCATAGTGATATTTTCCACTTTTACGGAACGTCTTTGATCGCCGCTTGGTTATATTACGACTATGAATTATTTTCGTAATTAACGAAAACGTTTAATCATGCTTTATGTTGGGTCGAGTTAGACCCGATTAACCACCATTTGAATTGAGTTATGTATCTTGATACATTTGATATCGTAATAAGTTCATTGAACTTATTGATGGAGTGTTTTGGAATTAATCTTGACTATGTTGATTTCGGACTATTTGCACCGAGACTTTGGGTCTCGCTATGGATTTGGATTTACCACTTTATTTTAGCCTTGCCTCGATTGTGGTTTTGTTACGACCCCTACCCCAAGCCTTGTCTTGAACGATTGTTGTTTATTCTTCCAAATCAATGTCATTCACTGATATTATTCAATCGACGTAATCCACTCGATGTTGTTAATCTTTCGAACCGAAAATGTTCTATCGACGTTGTTTCATTAACAAAACTCGACTAAGGTTATACCTTACTTCTTTATTGATGTAATGCCTCACGTACTATTGGTGTTGTACCCTATGCTCCATTGATATATTCCTATCGATGTCATTTTATCAACGCCGTTTTATTAATGCCGTTTTATCCATATTATCCTACTATGTTGTTTTATCAATAATATCCTCCTGACGTTGTCCTATCGGTTCTATCTTATCGGTAAGTACCTTACACTTAATTGGTGTGTGATCCTCTATCGTAACCGTTGGGAACTATTAACGCTTACTTGTATTTGGAGCTTGGCTTGATCTCGACTTGTAGTCGGATTTCTTTTGACACTATGATTTTGAACTCGAATGTTGTGCCCTTCTTCGTTAAGTACTGAGCCGATCGATTGACTACTAGTAATGATTAACTCTCTCATCCGGAGTTGTACCTTGAACTCGTTAACCTCTCCCTTCAACATATATTCTATACCCAACAGAAATATTACTTATGATATATTAAATCACTATTACTGAGTCGTTGCAACACCATGTCATCTCTATCCCCGTCCCACTAACACTTTCTCAGACGTTGAAATTGAGGTTGCTTCATCACTCACTGCCATAATAGTGTCTCCTATATCCCTAAACTCGTACTCAATTAATGAGTCAGAATACATTCCTCGTCGTTCTAGGAACGACACATCACGACATCTACGAAGGGAAACCCTTGTTGAACATAAATAACGAGCGAACTATAAAACTTTTAACAATCTAGAAACATACCACGAGTTAACTTGTAACTCAAGCTAATATTTATAGGAACAAATACCTAACCCTGTACTTATCTCTAGAAAATACCAACATGTTGCTCAACTACCCCCTATAAAATAGTAAACTATGTCGTTTTCTAACGCTCAAACTGTAATCGATCATCTTGTCAACTAGTTCGCGATCAATCTACCAAATGTTGTACTACTTCATCACTGAATCAAAATTTCGACCTTACCAAGATTTTATGAACAATGAGTCTTCTCATATTGTCCCACAAAACTTTGGTACAAGCCACTTCACTTGACTACTATATTGTAATAAATCGATTCACTAACATGCTTCTATTTCAATATACAACAAATACTTTTGCTAACATTTTGTAAACTAAGTTACAATTACCTTACAAGTTTGCCATAACCTTATGAACAAGTTTTGCAATCGAATCATAAATGAACTACACATATTTCTACTATTGGGCAATTAATAAATTGTTTTCTTACCTATTTTATGACAGATTACCTTTAATTAAATTGACATTTTAATCACAAACTTAATATACTTAATAGCCTACAACATTATACTTGATAAGTCTACTTAGAATACATTATATTAATTTTAAAGACTATAAATATTTAAAGTACATTAATTAACTAAACCTAATACACTCAACATTATATCAACTGTACTTACTTTATTATCTATCATAGTATATATAAATACATCAATGAGAATCACATTAACATTATAAATCTTATTTTACATCTACACATAATTACTTCTCAATTATATGACACCACATTACTTTTTCTCATTTACAAAATAAATCTTTATAAAACTGATTTAATACAATTATTTTTAAATTAACACTTAATATTTATATAAAATCACATTAAAATTAAAAACTTATTTCAACATCAATTCCTAATTCGACAAAATTGATTGTTTCACATTACATTATTCACTATCTAAGACATAGATACATCATATCATAACATCTACAGAAATTACTCTTCTCTTATACGAAATAAAAATACTAAATTCCATCTACAATCCTTACAACTAACAAACAACAACACTCATCATCACAAACACCAGATAATAAGCCAAGTCCATACTTCTAATTTCAAACTGTCTTAATGCTTGTCACACCATACAATCATTTGC
Organism: Chrysanthemum lavandulifolium; assembly: GCA_022545495.1. Lineage (NCBI taxonomy): Eukaryota > Viridiplantae > Streptophyta > Magnoliopsida > Asterales > Asteraceae > Chrysanthemum > Chrysanthemum lavandulifolium. The sequence continues at coordinate 164,046,147 of CM040240.1, read as the reverse complement.
TTGAAATTGTCCAGGACACTTGTCTTATATTCATCTATAAATTTACAAAATTATTTTACATTTCGTTAACTGTACACATGAATACACTAAGATGGTTAGATCGTGCTTATCCAGGTGCCAAGATCATTTGAACGCTCCAGTCAATAGCTTATCTAGGTATATCACATTAGTAGTTACCCTTATACTAATAGGTAGCAGTCGTACTTCTGACTAAGCACACTTGGAGCATCACTATACACTTCCATCACCACATTGCAGAGCTCTCCTCTGGATAAGTAAATCATATAGCTGGTCGTGTGCGAATGCTGAATGTTTGTTTTTGCATTATCAGATTGATGCGCACCCGTAGCCATGGTTTGTAATATCTGGTGGCTTAATCCTTATTACTAAGATATGACACTGTTCGAGTACACACTAATCAGGTTTGTATTTGGTTTTTTAGAAATCTACATAGAGTGTTGGTTATGTTCTTTGCTATTCAACCAATGGCCGTGGTCACAGTTTAAGTTTGGCGTTATCAATTTGAGTGGTATGTCGTTCATGTGATCATGTTAATCATGTAGTTGTCAGTTTGGTAGTTCCACGTATTACTGAATACTTTATGGTATTTAAATACCTGTTATGTGTTTTTGATCCAGACTTACACTGTATAAGTTGTCTAGCATCTTGTGCTACATCTCGATTCTACCAGCAAGGGTGTCATGTATTGTTACTTGTACATGAGCTCCACGTATATGCTTATTCTATTTATAGTACTGCTATCAAATATGGAAGGTGGTTTGTGACTTGTGACGTACTATGTTGTACGGCGATACGTTTCATCAGTCTAGATGTATACCATATATTATTGATCATTAGCACGACACCCACCAAGTTACAGTATTGTTATACTATTTTAGATTATCACCATTGGTTTATTGAGTACTTGCATTACAGAATAATTCGTTGATACTTAACGTGGTTTAACCGATATTGTACGTTAGATGTTGGTGCTTATGCTTGATAATACCATGGATATTGTTTGACTTCGATATTACAGCTATTGTAACACTTAATGTATTGACTGAAATCAGTTCAAGTTGCATGTATGGTTGATGACACATTAATTATTGATTCTTATTACTTAACTTTGCATGAATTATATTACTGATTTATAATCATGAATGTGTTGTTTAGATGTTATTATTAACTTATTGTTATTTAACTATATTGTCGGTCCATAAACTTTAGGTCATTCGTTGTAAGTTTATTTATATTTACATTGAACCATATGTTTTAGTTCGACTATTGCATGTTGATTGATTGTATTCTTCAATCATGCACATCATAATGCAGTGTGTATACTTAATTTTCAAAACTTTAATTTAAATCTATAGTTTTTTATAAACTTATCCTATTCATTAATATCTATGTAGTTAATATTTATTAACGTACCTGAATAATTGCATTGTATTATTTCGTGCAATAACTTTATGTAACGTATCAATTTGATGAGCTATATCTGATCATTGTTATCTAATTTTCAACGTGTTGGATTTATATTTGTTTACTGATAAGTTAGTATTGGTTTCTGAATGAAACTATCTTTGAAATCTTTAAATTATGGCATAATCATTATGAATCTACTATAGCTTGTCACTTAATGTTATTGATAACACTTATGTGTTGTAGATATATCTTACGTACTGTTGTCCCTTATCTTGATATCTTACATCTGACTAGTATTTATGCATTATGTCATCTAGTTTACCTTAGAATGTATCATTTAATTAAGGTTTATATCAATGATTGTTTGAACTATCACAACTACTTGATCTTACTGCTTTGTATTTGAGTATGCTTATTCTGTACTAATATCATTACTTATATATAAACTTCTTTAGACTTCAGCTTAATACCACTTGTGTGATATAACTAGAACGCTATATTGTGAAACTCTAATTTTACTGTAATTTAACAGATACATTTACAACATCCATACTTGTTAATTTTCATTGTTGTACATTTGATCCTAACTTTTTCTACTATGGTCTCTTACTTTACGATGATTATTTTAAACTTCTATGAATTTACCAATTAACTATGCTTTCATTGACATTTATGCCATTTTAACTAAATCGTTAAGCTTTACTCATGGATTTATATATTGTACCATTATAACTATATACTAATTAATATTAGATTTCACGAGCTACACCATATTTGAACTTTATAAGCATTATTGGTTGATGAATAGACATTATGAATATTATTCATTTAGATTATGTGATGGTTATACATTCATCTGAACAAATTGACATATTATGCCTGCTACTTTCAGTATATTTGTTTGAAGAACTTGTAATTAATTATTTCGAGATCTGGGTAAATGCCTTAAAATTAACCATTTACTTACTTTCTATTAGTATTCGAATACTTACTTGTTTATTTCTGTCGTACTTGTGTTACATGTTTTATACCTTGGTGTGCGTTTGTCTTGAGTCTATGATCTCATACCACCACACGAATGTTGATACTAAACTTTTCTTCACAATTACGACAATAAACTCTTATAATTATTAATACAGTATTCCCGAAAACTAAAACACTTATCTTGTGAAAACTCATTTATTTTAAGATATGCATTACGAGATAAACAACATACTATTAGGTTGTGCCAATGACGTTCCATTGTGTGACACTCTTGTATCGTTGTGCGTTGCTACCTTGTGATACTACTATGTTACATTTTCGATGCCGATCGTGTTAGTTGTGATTCTTATATTTCTTGGACTAAGGTGAGTTTCACAGCCCCATTTCTTGTTTTTACACTTTTGGGGTGAAAAGCATGCTATGATTACTTAAAACTAAATTGGTTGTGCATTCATGAAATGATGGATTCTTGAATCGATTCAATTCTTGAGCTATGCTCTGCTTTGTCTTGTGTAATGGTATGTATGCTTATGTTTGGCGCCTATATATATATGTACGATTGTAAAGTCCCTGGTACTACACTACTTATTAACTCCCTCCCTTTGTGCAGGGACGAGCCGTTGATGTCTATGGATAGCGCTATTTAGGGGTAGAGCCATCCTCGCTCCTAACCGAGTGCATAGAATCGGTTCTCATGCTGGGTTAGAGCATGTTGCACAATAGGGGCAATGTTAGGATTTGAATCGGCTTAAGTAGTAGAACCTTTATGCCATGAGCGCCCGCATACATAATGGACCCTTTCGAAACTTTGACAACCAATTGATCTTTGATGAGTGTGTAAATACTCATCATTTTGAGATCAATCTGAGTATAAGCGTTTAAAATGCTCGAAATGCATCAAAATCTTGAAAATATTCCAAAATTGCATTTATATGTTTCGGATGCAAAATGTTTAAAATCAGTTAAAAATGAGCAAAGTTTGCATAATTGGCGTTCGGTCCCCAAGTTTCTAAAATTGTCAAAATAGTCCACGAGTCCTAATTTCAAAGAAAAATCACCAAGGTCCTTTTAAAATCATAAGTTGTCAAATTAGTCCTTTGGTGAAAATATCAAAAGTTTGAGAAAATTACAAAATTGGTCCTTGAGTTTGAAATTTGCGAAATAGCCCCGGAAATTGGAGAATGGCAAGTTTGGTCCTTGTACTTTGTGAGATTGTCACTTTTGGTCCCTTGAAACCTCTTTGATGAATTGGCTGAGCCAAGGTCCTTGCAATTTCGAATTTACACATATGGTCCCTATAATTATTAAACCCTTTTAAACCCATTTGGACCACTTGTCAAACCAAGTGACCCTGCTTTATCCATATTGACCCCCATCAATAACACTTTTGGACCCCCATTTTAATATTACCACGATTCGAATGCTGGTCAAACCAACCCTACGCGTTTTCCTTCTCCCCAACATGTAGCCTATGACAACCGACCACGGCCAACAAAGCTCCACTACTCCTTTTCTTGTTCCCCTCCTCGACATCCATCCAAGGTGCATTTAATGCTCCTTTACCCTTTCACTCAACCCCATTGCTAAATCACTTTTTCCCTTAAAACCAATCAAGGGCGAAGATTCATCAAAAGTCATCCAAAGGCCTCAAGCAGTGGGAAACATTCGAGAAGAGAGAGAAGTATTTGAAGCTATAAAAAGGAAGAAAGAGAGAAGGAGAAGCAGTTAGTTAGTTTTATTTTTACCTTAATGTCGTTTTTTATGAATGTTGTAGTTTATACCTAAATGATGTAGTTTCGGTTTCTATGAATCATATTTAAGTAAAACTTTCGGTGTAATGTGTTTTGAATTAGTAATTCCAAGTTCTATTATAAGTTTCAAATTTTAAGCTAAGCATTGCAAATTTCAGGTTTACAAGTCTTATGCATAAGCTCTTGAGGCTTATTTCTAAACTCAACTAAGCTTATATAAGCTATTTACGACTTTTGTAAGCTTAAAAATCATTTTCAAATAAATTTGTGAAGTGGTCAACTAAAGTCAACTGTGAAGGGCAATTGTGATTCGGTGATTTGGACATGGAATGGGGTGAAGCAGAGGTTGATTTGGGTTGTATTAGATTGGATTAGCATAGGATTGGGTTTGGTTTTAAGCACATACAGTTGGACTCATGTGAGTTCTATTCTCATTTCTATTTTTTCAATATTGCATTTTATGCTTGAATGTTTATCTGTAGTCACCACTAGTTAAAATGTGTTTATATAGTTGTAATATGGTCATGAGAATTGGTTTGATCAATGGTACTAGCTAGTTCGGTGTTCTTATCGGTTTGAGTTTGTATTTCAGGTTTTAAAGGGGTGTTTGGATTGTGCATGTAAGCGTATTAGAGGATAGTGCGATGGTTAGGACTTGGTGTTTTAAGTTTGAATAACTCATCCGAACTCACTTGAGTCATTCCTTTGTGCACAAGCGGTGAAAGTCAAATCCAACTTCATTACGTCTTATGATTCTTGTTGGGATTTTGTCAAAACAAAATCTCATTTTGTGTTTAAAATACTTAGATATAGCTTGAATTAGGTTTCATTCACCCATTAATATCATTTTCGGTTTACAAATCAAGATCAAAACTCATTTAAGTCAACCTTTTCGGTTTGTCAAAAGTCGAAATGTCTGAAAGGGTGGGTTTATGCTCAATGAGTGTATTTTTAGTGGGCTCATTCTTGGGTCATTTTAGTGAAACTTATGGTTTTAAAATCTTGATGGGTCTATTTTCTTATCCTTATTTTGACAAATTTTGTGAATTTTCTTAAGCTTCTAACTAGCTTGTCAAAATGGTGCTAAATGCTGTAATAAAGGCATTGAGCACACTGAGGATTATCACGAGATCTTGCAAGGTCCACAGGGCTCATTTGAGCTCATCTAAGTCTGAGCTTTGGATATTAGATAGCCAACCGGGTCTAGTCTAAGTCCCTTCTTTTGTTTTCTTGTTTCCACTTATTTTAGTGCTTATTTCCTAGCTCAAGTAACCCCTCTCCTTTGTTTTTAGTTCAAAAGTTCATATCATCCAAATCGGTGTAATTGCAAATCGAGTGGTTTAGGCTTGTTGATTCTTGTTGCATTTAGTTATTTTGCTTATTCATGCTTACATTTCAGTTTGTGGTCTTTGATACTTCTTAGCTTATTCAAGTGCTTATTTCAATAAGCACTTGGTCATCGATTCATTTTCCTCCACTCATTACATGTTTTCCATTTTCCTAGCTTCCTAATATAATTTTAGAGTTTTCCTGAAATTTTCATATTTTTCAAGCTTGTTTGCTATTTTTCTTGATTTTAATTAGTCTTTAAGCATTTTTAAATAGCTTTTAATACAAAAATTGAGAAAAGTTTCAAAAAAATAATTTGTCATTATTATTAAGTTAAGATAAATATAAAAGTCAAAAAATATTTTTCTAGATTTTTCTTAGTTAAATTTGTATTTTTAAATAATTTAATTAGTTTATAATAGTTTTTAATTCCTAGAAAATCCAAAAATAATCAGAAAAATACAAAAATAGTTTTGAAAATTCTCTTTTGATATTTTAGATTTTTCTAAGTCTTAATTTTATTTTTCAAGCCTTATTTCATATTTTCTTGTGTTTTAGGTTATTATTTAATAGTTAAAAATAGTTATTAATTAATAATAATTAGGTAATTAGTTATAAAAATAATTTTCTTTTTCTCTAAATTTTCTTTTATCATTAGGATTGTAAAAATGTCATTTTCATATTTTTAGGACTTTTATTTCTTAGATCTCACTTTCTATTTTTATGCGTTTACGTAATTTTTATTTAAACGTAAGTTTTAAGTTTTAAACGTTAATCATTTTAAAAATAGTGATAGCGTTTATTTAATATTTTTATCTTTTAATTTCCTTTAATTTGCATTTAAGCCCTTGTAGTTTATGTCCTTTTCCTTAGTTATAATCATATTCCAAATCCTTTTCCCGTTGAATCTCTCGATCACTTTCGTTTGATAATCCATTGCATAGCTATTTGGGACATAACGACCGGAAACCTATACTCCCAGGATCTTCATTGCATTCGTTTGAGCGGTTTTAAGCTTATTACGATTGACCATTCCAAGTGGCGGCTTGAGTGATTTAAGCTTGATTTGTTGTACGCATCAATCTTCTTGTTTTGAAGCTCGCTGGTGTACTAAAACACGTGAACTCACCAACCTTTGTGTTGACACTTTTAGCATGTATTTTCGGGATGGCATTAGCTAAATTTTGGGCGCTTGGGCATTGGCATGGTATGGTCATGGAAGGCTCGATGAAATTTGGGGACACTTAATTCTTTTATGGGCCTACATTCTAATATATTTTGAAAGATGTAAACATAAATCTTTACGACATACTGATTTCTCAAGTTAAAATATTTGTTATATACATTGTGTTGTGGTATCAATCGAGTAATACCCGGTAACACTTACTTCCGCAAACCATTATTTTGGGGTGTTACATATACCTTATCACACAACAAGAACACGTATAACAAACACCCGTTATCACAAAGCGATGTTATGTGAGAGAAGCAAGAAAGATTAAGTAAAGATGGTGGTACAAGAGATGTATTCGTATGTATGTGTTTAGAGAAAGGAGAAGAACATGAAAACAATATTTCATATGAAACATACACACACACACACTCAAGCACACCCTCAAATGACATACTTGAGGGGTATTTATAATAAGAGATAATGCCCTAAGGCTTGGCCATAGGCCGTGAGATGGGCTTGGACATGGATTGGGTTACATGAACTTATACAAGGCTAGCTTAACTAAGCGTCTAACCATTTAGCTTAGCCCAATCCATGAGCCCTTTGACTATTCTAGCACGATATCTAACACACGTTACAAAGTTCCTAAATGTGAATGACCATCACTTCTAATAAAAACTATTAAGGCTAACATGTGCGTACAAGGGAACACCATTCAGATGCTCACATGATCACTAAGCATAGAGTTCTCAGCGATAAGCATAGTACCCCCATTATAAAGGAATCGAACACGAGTATGGTAAGAAAGCAAAAGCTGCTCAAAATGTAATCTATGATGGCAATGAGATTCTTAAACCTAGAGCGAAACCTAGTTGCATTGAGTGCAGCGAGGAAGATAGAAAATTAGATGATGCATCTAGGGAGAAAATGGATAGGAAGCTTAACGATCCTGCGTGTAAAGAGAATAACATAACGATCAAACCCCATGATTACACTAAGGAAAATTGGATATCCTTAAACAAGTTTAAGCCTCGGACCCTATTAACCCCACGAACAATTGTTCGGAAAAGAATATGGATATGCAAAAAGTGAAAATCTTGTTGAAAAGAATCCCCTAGTAGGAAATTGCCTCAAACAGCTGTGTATCCTCCTAATACACCAATGCATTTAGTTCCTAGATCCATTGCCACTAATAGCAAAACATTAATCAGCACTGTATGTTGTTTATCAATTTGTTTGTTGATTTTGAGAAGCGTGTAAGAAGAAAATCACACCTCTGAGGGATAGCGGGGGAAAGGGTTTGAGCAAACTAAAGATTGTTATTTAAGCGAGGTCATGCCTTTCTTCAAACAATTAAAGGTCAATTTGAGAGTCTTCAAAAGGGATAAATTCGGATATTAAAGAAATGGAAAAGGAATTTGATGCAATGATAGTTGAAGTCAATGATTATGAACAGGAACTCAAATATAATGAAGTTGAAAGGAAGAATTTGCACATCTTAAATGAGAATTTGATTTGAGTTGTGTTGCTCAAGATGTGTTTTATCTTTGTTACTAAGCACTCTATTACGCTTCTCGATTTCATGAATTATCAATTGCATTGAAAGTTTCCCATAATCGTGTCGTTGAGCTTGAAAACAAAAACTCGAACTAAATGAGAAAATTGATCGGGGATTATCACGATAATTTGGTAAAACATCTTTCTAAACTAGAAGTTGAACATTTTGATTTACAACTAAAATATCAACATCTCAAAGAAAATGTCAAAACCTCAAATATCAAGACATCCTCGGATGTTCGAGTTTGATGCGAGTTTTCGGATAAACAAGCGTAAAACGATTCAAGCTCATTGTAACACAATCATAAAGTTGAAAGCCCAAATCTCTCAATTAAAGGGTGAAAAGAACAATGTGGTGGCTCCCCAAATGCCTCCTCCTTTAGATTCACGATATTCTCAAACTTTTCATCTTCAAAACTTAGTTAATGCTTTACAAAAGGAAAGCGAGAGTTTTCTAGAAGAAAATGAAAAAGTTAAACGACACTTTAAAGAGTTATATGATTCAATGAAAGTCACCGTGACAAAAACAACGAAAAAATAACATTTTACAAAAGAAATTGAGAATCGAGGAGTCGGGAAAAGGAAGCTGCCACTTGTTTTTAATGAGAATGTTGCATCAAAGTCATCCTCGGTGCAAATATACTATATTTATTAAATACATTCCTCCTCATCTTAGGAATAATGAACACATGTTTCACAACTATTGTGCTCACCTTAAGGATAGTCTAGAATGTCTCGTGAGATTTTGGAAGAGGATTTTATAAATAAGCCTCTTGACGGTGAAATTAGGTTTGCGTGCATTCAAGCCAAGCGATCTCAAGAGCTGCTAGAATGTTTAATAGCAACATGTCCTAAATCCTTAGGTGCGAAAGGTAAAGGCTGTGATGCCTTGTTCTATGCCTAGTGCCAAGCATACAAACCATTCTATGCCCACTATTAAGAAAGTGAACTCTAATGTGCCTTCAAGTAGTTCGGATCCTGCGTCTAGTTCGAGAATGCAAAAGCTAGCAAAACCAACTAATGTTCCAATTCCCTCTGGGGTAAGAAGTTACACCAAAGCAAGCGGGTCAAAGCCTCAAGGCAACACAAAGAATGATAGGACCTTGCATGCTAGGGTGATCGGTGGAAGAGTAGAAGATCACCTTAGGGAGAATTTGAATAAGATGAATCATGTTGATTCTAGTGTTAGCTCTAAGCCTCTTGTAATTAATGCGAATTCGCTACTTTTGGCAAAAATGTAATGATGATTGCATGGTTTCTATTACTAATCTTGAATGTGGTATGAATGATTTGTTTAATCTTTATCAAATGCCGATTAAAGCGTTAATGTTAAACATCAAACTAAGAAGGCTAAAAGGCAAAAGCGAAAGAAAGTTAGAAAATAGTGGAAACCAACAGGAAGAGAATTTAGTAATATAGGTTATCAATGGATACCCTCTCGTAGTAAGATTAATGAGTTGTGCCCTAAAATTGCTAAGTCAATGCCCACTAGACAATGGATGCCTCTTGGTAGAACTATTCCCTTAAGAAGTGAACAAACTTTGAATAGGTCAAATACGGAAACTAACAACGCATTTATTTACGATGATTCCATTGCTTCTACTTCTAATGTGGGTGTTCCAATCTTCATTACCAACCAAATGGAACCCATTCTTGCATGGGGATCCCAATTATCGATTATCCATTCTTGTCGTGTTCAGCTGCGGATCGTTCAAATCGTTACGTGGTACTGGACTCAGTTGTTCCAAGCATATATTTGGAGACCGGTCACGGCTCATGAACCGTGAGTAAATTCATCGGAGCTGAGATTCGGAAGCTTGATCATTTGGTGCTATTATGGGTTATGGATATTACGTGGTTGGAGCAGTGTGATTTCGGGGTATATTATGTTGAAGGTCTTGGACATAATTTATTTTACATCGGACAATTTTGTGACTCGGTTTAGAAGTGGCCTTGAAACATACTTGCTTTGTTAGAGAACTTGATGGTGTGGAACTTCCGGAGGAACTCGTGGTTCAAACCTATACACCATCTCTATCGAAGATATGATGAAATCTTCACCCATCGCTTCTTGTCAAAGGCTTCAAAACTAAGTCATGGCTATGGCGCAGTCGTCTCAATCACTTGAACTTTGGTACCATAAACAATCTTTCGAGAAAGGACTTAGTTGTAGGTTTACCTAGACTAAAATATGAAAAGGATCATCTTTGTTCGACATGCCAATTGGGAAAAAGCAAGAAGTATGCCCACAAACCCAAACCTACAAACTCGATTCTGAAGTTCTTCATACAATTCACATGGATTTATGTGGACCCATGAGAGTCTGAGAATATCTTTGGGAAGAAATATGTGTTAGTTGTGGTTGATGATTACTCTCGATTCATCGGGTTAAGTTCTTAAGGACCAAGGATGAAACTCGAGATATCATCATCAAACTTATCAAACAAGCTGCGAGTTCGACTTAACAAAGCTATCGAGAATCATCCGAGCAGACAATGGGCGGGTTTGTTAATAAAGCGACTTAGTGAGTTTTATGAAAGTGTTGGAATCGGTCATCAAAGAAGTGTTCCACGAACTCCTCAACGAGCGGTGTAGTTGAAAGACGAAATCAAACTCTTGTGGAAGCCCAAGAACAATCTTGATTTACTCAAAGGTTCCAATGTTTCTACAGGCTAAAGCCATTGCCCGGCTGCATGCTACACTCAAAATCGATCCCTAATTCACCTTGCTCATGGAAAAACTCCATATGAACTTGTCCACAATAGAAAACCTAATCTCTCATTCCTTCGTGTGTTTGGTTCATTGTGTTATCCAACTCATGAGGGCCAAGACTTAGGCAAACTTAAAGCTAAAGCGGACATTGGAGTTTTTGTAGGATATGCACCAAGCGAGAAAAGGATACCGAATCTACAACAAAAGAACCCGAAATATTATGGAAACAATTCACGTTCGTTTGATGGTGACGGTCCAATGGCTCCGGGACAACCCAGTTACGGACCCGCATCATCAAGTAGTCCCATCGGTTCTACTCTGTTTACGACTCCTCACCGTGACTCCTTATGTACCTCCTTGAGAAGATGATTTGAAGAAATTATTTGATCCAATGTTTGAAGAACACTATGAGTCAAGAGCAAATATATTTTCGGTTTCAATGTCATTAAGTCAAGAAGCGCTGCTGGCGATCACTGTCTCATCAACAAATCATCAATCATCAAGTGTACACAATGGAAATGTTCTTCTTTATTACGAATGATGCAAAACCCTTTGCTCCTCCGAAGATGAACCCTTTGAAAATATATTTGCTCACGAATCATCATCGGAACCATCGTCATTAGGAGATATAGACTACGCTACTTGGTTCCTTAACAACAACCACATGAACATCTTAGAAAATGGACACATGATCATCCATTGGACAACATCATTGGAAACCTCTCTCGTCCGGTATCCACACGAAAACAACTTGCCGATGCCTTATGGTGCTTCTTCAACTCTGTACTATCCAAGGTCGAACCAAAAGGCGTTAAAGCGGTATGAATGAAGGCAATTTGGTTCAATGCCATGCAAGAAGAAATTCATGAGTTTGATCGACTAGATGTATGGAATTAGTACACGCTCCGATTGTGCCATGATTATTGCTCTAAAGTGGATCTTCAAAGTAAAGCTTGATGAGCATGGCGATGTATTAAAGAACAAGGCTAGATTGGTTGCAAAGGATACCGTCGAGAGGAAGGTATTGACTTTGAAGAATCATTTGCTCGTTGGCGCGATCGAGGCAATCGAGAATCTTCACGGCTAATCTGCAAGTAAGAATATGATTGTCTATCGGATGGATGTAAAGGCGACTTTTCTTAACGGAGATCTTAAAGAAGTCGTATCGTCGTGCCGAGCATCCTACTCATGTCTATCGCTTGAAGAAGGCTCTTTCTGACTTGAAGTAAGCTCAAGGGCATCGTGTGATCTGCTATCAAACTTTCTTCTATCTCTTGGATTTAGCAAAGGAGCGGTTGATCCGACATTGTTCACCGAAAGTCGTGCAAACATTTCATTCACGTTCAAATCTATGTTGATGATATTATCGTGCCTCGGTGACCCCAATGAATGTGACCGTTTTCTAAGGAGATGGGCTCCAATTTCAAATGTCAATGATGGGACAAATGTCATTTTCTTGGGATTACAAATTTCACAAAGTCCGGAGGCATTTTCATTAATCAATCTAAATATGCAAATGAAATTTTAAAGAAATTTGGATTTGACACTTGTGACACCGTTGACACTCCCATGGTGGAGCGTACCAAAGCTGGATGAGGATCACTCGGGGATCATGGTAGATCAAGCGAAATATCAAAGTATGATTGGATCCACGATGTACCTCATTGCCGATGACACGATATTACATTACATTGTATGCATGTGTGCTAGATACGGGCTAAGCCTACCAAAAAGCACCTTGAAGTGGTTAAGCGGGTCTTCGGTATCTCGAGGAACCATCAACATGGGACTTTGGTACTGAAGGACACTTGGTATGTCACTAACGACATATCGAGATCACGGATCATGCGAGGATGTCAAGATACTCGTCGAAATGCGTATGGAGGTGCTCGGGTTTTGGGTGATAAGCTTGTGAGTGGTCTTCAAAGAAACAAATGAGTACTTCTATTTCTCTCAGAGGTGAATACATAGCCATGTCATCTTCTTGTGCTCAAATCCTATGGATGAGATCCTAATTATCGACTATGGCTTTGAATTCAACAAAATCCTTTGTCTTGTGATAATAAAAGTGCCATTGCTCTCTTGCAACAACGTTCAACATTCAAGAGCCAAGCACATAGACATTCGACATCATTTCATTCGGGAACAAGTGGAAAAGGTGTGGTGGAACTCTATTTTGTGAGGATGAATACCAATTAGGTGACATCTTCACCAAAGCTCTTCTAGAGAACGTTTTGAGTTTATCCTTCCATCTTTGGTCTAAAGTGTCTACAACAGGAAACACTCAAGCGTCTTGAGAGGAAGGCGAGGGTAAGGTCTTTATTCATCTATCTCTTGTATATATTTATTCAAAAGCAAAATACAAAATTTCAAAACCTACAAAAGAAAATATAAAATATAAAATTCTCAAAACCCATAAAAATTAGAAAATCTTGAAAATTTTCAAAATATTGTTATTTTGTCATGTTTTTCTTAATTCGATATCATCTACGGACTTTGTGTTGACATTCAAAGAATGTCACGGGTCTTTAGATGTTCTTGAATGTACATAAGTTTGTTTTCTTAAAAAAAAAAAAAAAAAAAAAAGGCGGAGAAAAATGGTGGTTTCTTGTCATTTGAGCGGTAACCCGTTTTAAAAAGTAAAGAAACGAGCCATGCCTTATCTTATTTTCAAATCTCATGCTCGATTCTTAAAACAAATGTTTGTCATCAAAAGACAAATGTTTCTCTTTCCAAATATTTTTACGTCTAATGATTCTTGAAAAATATTTGCCATCTAATGAAAACTAAATTGCTTTGAAAATACCTTGTACTATATTATTCTTGTAAATCATCTGTGCTTTTCATATGTCAAAATCGCTATCTCTCAATCAACAACTTGTGTCGTTGATTGAGGGAGAATGATTTCAATCGAATTAAAAAGGTTATTTTGAAAGGTTATTTTTCAAACAATTGTACGTAAATGAGCAAGGTTTATTCTTGGAAAATCAAAAAGAACAATGTTTTATACAATTGATTCAAAACCTTTGCTAATGTTATTTTCAAAAGATAATCATGCATGTTTAATCAATGGAGTTTAATGTCTCATAATCCGATCCTTATCGGTTAAAATGTTTTCATAATCAAGTCACAATTCTCCTCAAAACTTTCAAAATCAATTTAAATCTCTGAGATCACAAATCTCAAATGATTTGAAAATTGTGATCGGGGAGAATTTGTGATTTAAATTGGATTTAAACTTATGATTCAATAAATGGTTTCACAAGTGTTTTGCAAGCTTTCCTCCCGCATGTGCCAAACGATTTCAAATTTTCCATGCACATGTTGAGGGGAGCATCTTTTAAACCTCAAAAGAATTGAAAGCGTGATTGATCATCTCTAAGTGCGAGGTTCCCTCTAGTATGTGCAAAACTCTTTCAAACCTCGAGGCACATATTGAGGGGAGCAAACTTTGAAAACCTCATCCTTCCCAATATGCTTTATCTACTTGAGTTAATCGGGGAAGTGATGTTGATATCTTTTAGAAAATGGTAATCAAAGAAATTAATTCTTCCTCTTGCCTCCGTGTGCTAGAAGCGATTTCAAATACATGAGGCACATGTTGAGGGAGTTCTTTTCTAAAAATATCAAAAACAATTCAGTACAAAAAGCTTTGATAATATATCACAAGTATACGGATTGATTTTTCAAATGGTTTTCAATTGGTTCCAATGGCGGATGGTCGATACCAAATAGACCGCCAAATTTACTTTATGTATGGTGATATAAGGATGATAAGGTTAGATATTTTCTCCCATGATCCGCCGAGCCGGAGGGATCTACAGGGGACAATCCACTAGTTAGTGTAGAAGTCCTTAGGTATGATGAAAAAGGAGAAAAGTGAGATATGGGAAGAGTGCGGATGAGGCCGAACTAGTCTTGGAATAAACCCAACAAGGTTCTAGTTATGAAGTCTCGGTAACCATAAAGGGTTGAAGAATGAAAAATAATTAAATGTGAAAAGGGTGAAAAGAAATAGCCCTCCATTTATTCAACCTTAGGTGAACCGGTTCAATTCATATGCTCTTGGTGGTTACCAAGGTAACACCGGTATTGAAGACAAGGCGTCATGGACCCGGTGGCCTTTGCACTTCAACTTCCCAAACCACTCAAGTTCCTCTTAAAAGGGCTTGTTTCATTCTCACGGGAGGCAGGCACTATCTATCGACTTTCTCTTAGAGATTGTTGATATTGAAGAAGAGACCCTCTCCTAGTCTCCGGCATAGGAACCAAAATATGCACAATTGAGTCTAGAGCCAGGAGATCGTCAAATAAATCTCTTTAGGACCTTGTCAATGAAGTCTCTGTTTCACAAAATGTGGAAGAGAGATTATATCTTATGAGTCCTCGCATTATCCTTGTGGTATTGCGGAACATCAGGTGATATGCAAACATATTCACAATGAAGATGGAAAGCCTTCTTGAGCCAACATCAAACAAGCTCACGGTGGGTGGCATGTGAGATCTATCCAATAGATCAACCATGTGACAAGCGAACATAAACAATGGGGCGATTCAATCTTTTGAATCAATCTTGGTTCGAGTTATGGATTGACGGATACCTTTGAAAAACCGGTCGTTGTGCTTAAAACTCTTTCCTTTAGCACATTGTTGTGTACTAATATTTCAAAATAAAAGGTGTTAATGATTGATAATTGATTTTCATTAAAACCTTCGTTGTATAACAAAAACAATTTCTATTGAGCGGTACACGATTGTTTTCAAATCTCTTTTCATCAATCGGTGAATCTCAATTCATTGGTTCACTCACTCCGTGTTGTCTTCTTTGAGGCGTTCGGTTTGAGAACGACTAGAAACATTGCGAAACCACATCAAGAAATTCTTGAATTATACACGATCACGGCGATGCTTGTCCGATCAGCGGAAACCGTGGGCGTGTACCTCAATTCAATGAAAGTGATCAAAGACACTTTCGTGCACTTTATTGCTAAGCTTGTTGTATGCGGGTACACCCGGCGTTTGCGACTAATCGAATGAAGCGGTCAATCCATAGCCACATGCTCACACTACACATTCATCTCTTAAGAAATCATGATAAGTGCTTCAACGACTGCGATACTTTCACTCCATGCTACGCTTTATCTTTCTTGCAAATATCATGAATCGATAAAGCTTCCGCTACTACGATAAGAATATATCATGATCCGAATGTGAGCATGTCGGTCCAAATATCACAACATCACATAATACCAACACCACAATGGATGAGTCGATTTATGTTAGTTGATGATCTCAATCTTTGGCTCAAAACTCATTATCACGTGGATCGGTTAAAGACCTCCACTTGAAATTATCCAAACATGCGGAACATGAAGAATCAAAGACTACGAGCTCTTGAGCAAAGAACTTAATCAAGAATCCTAGAACAATCTAATGTAATATATGTTTGTATTCATTGTAAATTGAGGTGACCTCCCTTAGGGAGAGATTGTTAGGAATTAGAAAATTCGATCGTTAAAAGTCGGTCACCTCAAGTATATGCATTCGATAGAAAGCTCGTAGTCGTAGTCAAGATATGTTAGTAAGCGGTTTGTTAAGTAACACCGTGGAGGACAGACGGGTCTTTACCATTGTATGCACGATCCACGACCCGTAGGTGGCGTTTATTTGTAAGACACTATAAATACCCTACACCTCCCAAGGTAGAGGTTGGAGCTTCAATAACATTTTTCTTTGTTTCACATAGTTTCCAACTCTCTTCCCTTTCTCTCTCTAGAACTTTCTCTCTCTAAACCTTGTTAACGCCTCATATGATTATGGTTTAATGTGTTTGTGAAATCCTATATCCTACAGACCTTCTCCTTGATGTCCAAGAAACCTTCGACCAACTCAGGGCGATCAACATGAAGCTAAACCCAAAGAAATGCTCTTTTGGTGTCGAAGAAGGGCAATTATTGGGGAATTTGATCACAAAGAAAGGCTAAAAGCTAATACTTCAAAGGTCAAGGCAATCACGAATCTTCAGGCTCCGAAATGTTTAAAGGACGTGCAAAGTTTAAACGGGAAATTGGCTGCACTCAACCGATTCTTATCAAAGGGAGCAGACAAGTCCCTACCGTTCTTTAAGACGCTTAAAGGTTGCGTCGACAAGAACGCCTTCCAATAGAGCCAGGATGCGGAAGCTGCCTTCCAAAAGATGAAGGAGTTTATAGAGATATTGCCAACACTTACAGCCCCAATCATAGGCGTAGTGTTATTCATGTATATTGCATCCTCAGTGGAAAGCATCAGCGCTGTCCTACTAGCAGAGAGAGACAAAAGGCAAATCCCAATTTACTTCGTTAGCAGGGTCTTGCAAGGATCAGAAATTAACTACCGTACATTGGAGAAGCTCATACTAGCTCTGATCTACGCAGCAAGGAGGCTCCGACGTTATTTTTAGGCTCACCCGATCACAGTCCTAACCGACAAGCCACTCAATCAAATCTTGTCGAAACCTGAAAAGTCTGGAAGGGTGGTGCTTGTGCAAATGATTGCACTACCGGGGCTTGATTATGATCAAAGGTATGAGGGTGTATGTTCGGCCAAGACTTGCCTTTCACGAGGATAAAATACGAAACACTCGTTAAGTGATTACGGGGTAGGACCTGCGAACCACCTCCGACATGAGGTAAGTATGAGTTACGGTTGTATAAGTGTGTGTAAGTAAAGAGATGAGTGTGAAAGAGCATACTATAATCCATTGCCCGTCCAACCTATTTATAGTGGAAGAAATAGGGTTAGAGGCACTTCTATCGAATGTCGGAGATCAAGGGGCGTCCATGATTGTGGGTAACGCTAGGGCTTAGTGACCCGTTCTCAAGCTTGGCGGGAAGCCGGGGAAGAGAGGAGATCGTGGGTTTGACCAAGTCGGGAGGTTCTCCTATCCATTACTCCTTCGTCAACCTTACCCAGAAGGGCTCAGTGCTTGAATGGAAAATTCCCTAAGGTAACCTTCGTGATAACGAATGGTTTGGCCTATGGATATTTAGAATCTAACTTGGGCCTTGAATGGAAGGGCTTGACCGTCTTGGAGGTGTCCTTGAGCTACTCGGAGGGTACATCATCAAGCCCCGGTCGAAAGTGATGTATATGAGCGAAGAGGCATTGCTTTCGACTTCATGCTTCAAAAAAATACCATCCTACTACTAATCGTATTAGTTGTAAGATAACTATGCACCTAACTCAGTGCATTTGATGCTAATTAAACGTTTTGGCTGCCCGCTACAGGAATCACAATTTCCCATCTTGCCCGGAGACCAAAAGACTTATTTTTAATTTCAAAAACTATTGATATCGGATAAGGTAAATGTTAGTTACGTGTGCGGCTAGGAAAGCGGTAAAAAGGTATTTAAGGAGGGTTGTTGAAACCCTAAAGCGTTTTCTCTCTCCGTCATATTTTTCACCGATAAACTTTTAGAAGCACACCATCTTGAAAAAGGTAAACATCCTCTTTATCTTTAGTTTAAAATGGTTCCAAATTTATCATTAAGCACAAAAATGTACATTATCGCAAAAGATTTACGATCACTTAGATGATTACCCAATCCACGAGCACAAAGTGATGTTACCCAAGTCTAATCGATTATTTTTATGCTCCTCGAGGTTTCGTGGGACTGTATACTCATGCATTAAGCCATTCCAACCTTAGGATTCCACTGCACCCACTTATATTAGAGTTTATGTTGTATTACAAGGTTCATATCTCTAGGTTCAACCCATTTGGTTTAGCCAAGCTGACCACATTCATAGTAATGTGCAAAGCATACGGCTATGAACCAACTTTAAAGGTGTTAAGATATTTTTTGAACTTGTATCTTGGGGGCAAATGGTTAACTTTAGCTAAAAGGCCTGAATCGGATGTGCCAAACCTGTTTGGGAGGGTGTATACCAATATAACAGGTTGGAAAGGTAGCTTTTTCTATGTGCAAAACACTATTGTTCCCCCTAACTATCCAGAGCTGTTGAGCAAGGAGTACATCTTTGATGCAAAACGATATAATGACCCCTTGCCCTATGTTGTGCGAAGGGATCCATGCTATCGGCGTTTGGCTAAATATCACATTGATATGCAAGTGTTCCCGAAGCCATCTTATACATGGCTAGGATTGCCCGGTGGGAGGGTCTCCCAAAAGCTGTTATCATGTACCAAGGACAAAGTATGTTCTTCACTTCTATTTAAGTAGGACCAATGTAGCTTGATATTTATTTCTTCTTGTTTCTTTTTGCAAAGATGTCATTCGGGAACTTTATGTACGAATTTAGATGAAGACTTGAGCTTCATGCCGTGAGAAAGGTGAAGAGTCTTATGGTGTTGGCTCTCCTTCTACATCCGTGAACAACAATGAGGTGGATACTCCGAATTCGGAGCCTGTTGCATCGGCACCCCCACAAGCTGCGTTGGAGGGTTCTTCTCAGCTTGTGGAGAATGTTGCGGACTCGGATGATCCTGCGGAGGAGGATGTCCCAGTTGTAGGTTCAACAAGGATAGCTGATAGGTTAAAAAGCAGAAAGGGAACAGCAGCCAAGGCTGTTAAGTCTACCAACAAGAGGAAGAATCCCCTTCCCGCCTTCGGATCGAGGGCTGTGAAGCAGAAGAGTGCTGAAGGCAGAAAGTTTGTGAAGTCAGCCTTTGAGTTACCAGATGAATCTGTGGAGGTTCATGGTAAGCATTTTTTCCTTATAAAACATGGAAAGTGATAATTGTCAAAATTAACTTAACCCTTATACATTGTATTAGTCGCAGGCCTTCCAGAAACGAAAGAGCTTCCCAATGCTTTGGCTTGTAACCGGATTATGGATCATGTCACCCCCCCCCAATGGAAAGGTTTACTGGACAATATGTCCATTAAAATGGTTTGTGATATGCATGATAATGGTGTGGCGAGGCAAGCGATGTTGGATAATCACTAAATAAGCGAGAACCATGGATTTGCTCGGTGTGACCAAGGCTAGGCAGGAGATGGATGTCATGTTGGAAGAAAAACATAGGGATCGGGGTATGCAAAATTGGAGGCCAAGTGTGATGAGATTGAGAAGGACCTTGAGAAGAATCCTCGTTCAAGACCTTCGTCAAAGGTTCTTGAGTTGACAAGCGAAATCGTCGGACTCAAGGTAGAGGAGGGTAGGGTAGCGACTCTCATTGGTCAAAATGTTGTGCTTAACGCGAAGTGTACTGGTTTGGAGAGTGAGAAGGCTAGGCTTGTAGAAGTAGAAGTTAAGTTGAGGGAGGAAGTAGATGGCTTGCAGATGAGGTACAAGATGCTGCAAAAGGACCGTGCGGAGGTCGTATCGAAGGTGGTGTCGTACATAGCCATGGAACTCTACCATAGTGATGAGTTGGGAGCACAGATGTGGAAGGTCATCAAATCAGCTATTTTTCATGGACGGTGCTTGGCATTGGAGGAGGCTGCCAAAGCAGGTAAGCCGTGGACCTTTACAAGATTGAATGCTACCGTCCCACATCAAAAGCTTAATATAATGAGGCGGAAATGCGTTTGCAACATGAGTACTCCTTCCTTCTTGAAGCTACCAAAGATCCTATGGCACCTCGAAGACCTCATTTCCAAGAAGCCTTGCAAGCTGAAGCCTACGACTCCTACCAAGAAGACAGTTTCTGCCAAGCCTACCTCGGTTCAACCGTCTCCGACCCCTTCCCCACAAAAGCAGGAATGAAGGCTACCGTGTTGGCAGTAATTTGGTTTCAAGGGTGGCATGTACCCTTTAAGACAATTTATCTTATTTGACAATGCTTGTCTTGTTCTCTAAACAATTTGAATGCTTGTGATGTATGGCCTTGGGCCAAAGATAATTTAATTGGGGCTTAGGCTCCTCGTGCAGGTACAAGGGCACTAGCCCTCATTTTGAATGGTATAGTGTGGGGAAATACCTCTACACACTTGTTTATTATTTGTGTTTGTCTTTTGAAGTTCTCTTCGCCATTTTCCGGCGCTTAAGTTTTACATCCTAAGGTTAAACAACCTCATTTGTGTAAATTTCAACACCAAGAATATAATGACCAAATTTGATCATTGTGGAGGTCGCGACCACTCTATCTCAAATCCTTTAAGTAGTATGACTTTGTATATATTTTCATAAGTGCCATAAACTACTAGGAGAGTTAATGTGAATGTTTGAGTAGGCGTAAATGATGGCGTATATTACACCTTGTGCCCTTTTATTCGACATTGAAACTCATAAGCGACTTGGTTGAACAAATCTTTGTGTTTAAGAAAGCGAAGCAAGAGATTTGTGGGAAATGTCTTATTGATCATTGAATTGGTAGAGGATTACATCATTCTTGAAATGAAAACTAAGACAACTACCAATAATGTATGATTTCCTTGAGAAGCTTCTAATTACAAGAACGAAAAGTAAAGTAGTACTTAAACATAGAACTTTCGAAGATTCGTACCATTCCATGTTACGTCGATGGGTTCTCCGAGAAGAGTGGCGGTTGTAGGCTCCGTTGTCGTGAGCCTCATTACCATGTAAGGTCCTTCCCAAGTTGGTCCCGGCTTTCCACGGTATTACGCTTTGCTTGCACTATTGGCGTAGCACATATTCCCCGAGCTTGAAGGTGGAAGGTCGACCCTTTTGTTTTAGTAGCCTTGATCTTATGCTTGTGCATTGCTTCTCGGATGGGCTATATCTCTTCTTTCTTCTAGTAGGTCTAGGTTGTCCCCGATCCTTTCATCATTTGGGAGGCATCATCGTTGCCACACGCTCCGTGTGTACACTTAATTCGAAGGAAGACCGCCACATTCCGTATGTTAGGGTGAAGGGGTTTCACCATTGCTTGACTTAGGGTGTGTTCGATGGGCCCATAGTACTTGAGGGTTCATCTACCCATCCATGGTGAGTTCGTCCCGCCTTTTCTTGATCCTTTGAAGATGTCTCTGTTTGTAACCTCCACTTGTCCGTTACCTTGTGGATGGTGACGGATGTCCAAGGCGCTTTATGTTGAGCCCTTGACGAAGTCATAGAAGACTCCTTGATGACCGCTTTCCATTGTCGAGATATGATTATGTGGGGCACTCGGAATCTGCACACAATGTGCTCCCACACAAACTTCTCGATTTGTCTCCCGTAATGGAGCTAAGGGTTTAGCTTCTACCCACTTGGTGAAATAATCAATTGCCACCGGCAAAATTTGACTCCTCAGGAGCCATAGGCATAGGTCCTAGGATGTCAATGCCCACCGAGAGAAGGGCCATATGGATGTCACACTTGTTATGTCACCTTGGCATCTTAGGAGCGTTTGAGTGTATCGACAAGCTTCACATTTGAGAATGATTTACGCATCCCTGTGCATCAAGGCCAATAATAACCCAACTTCATTATTTTCGAGACAAGCGGCGGGGTCTGCATGGAGGACGCATGATCCTTTATGGACTTGATAATGCTCGTAGCTGTTTGGGTCCCCACATCTTAACCAAGGTGATAGAAATGACCTTCTATATAGGGTTTCCCCTATTAGCTAATCTTGTGGGGACTTATCCGAATTTTCCTTGCTAGCTTGGGATCTTGAGGAAGACCTCTTATCAAATATTCACGATGGGGTCATCCATGTCTCTCCTTCCTCGTGAACCCGTCGCAACTTCCTTGCGAATGATGGATCTTTCGGGTAAGACTTTGACAAGTACTTCTTTGGTGAGATGAGCGAAGGCAATAGAGGCTAGCTTGCTCGGTGCATCGCCTTCTTGTTACGATTCCTCTGAACATGTTGGTTGGTGTGGAGTCGAAACTTTCCGACATCTCCTTTGTTTTTCCAAGTCTTGTTTGATGACGGGTGCCTTGCTTCATAGGACCACGTCACTTGGTTCGCTACTAATTGGGAGTCTACAGAACAATGATGGCTTTCACTTCCATAACTTTAGCTAATCGGAGGCTGCTAGCGAGGGCTTCGTATTCCGCTTCATTGTTTGTGGCTTCGAACTCAAAATGAAGAGCATCGTATGCTCCTTCCGTCGGGGATGACCAACATTAGACTGCTCTAGAACCATCGGAGTTGGATGCTCAAATGCGTATAAAGTTTCGGTCATCACGTGCTTGAGTAAGTTTAGCTTTGGGCTCTTCCTTTTACGTATGCGGCTCGGAAGGTATCTCTCGCCAAGAAGTGCGGAAATTTGCCCTTTAATAGAGTTTCGACCCTTGAACTCTATTTCGTGCTCTCAAGTTCAATAGCCCATTTAGCCACCCTCCCGGACTTTTCGGGCTCGACAAGATCTGTTTGAGTGGCTTGTCGGTTAAGGCGTGATCGGATGGGCTTGGAAATAGCGCCGGAGCCTCCTTCTTTGCGTAGATTAGGGCTAGTATTAACTTTTCCAATGTTGGATAGTTGATCTCAGCCCTCTGTAGGACCCTATTGACAAAGTAAATGGGGATCATCGTTTGTCTCGTTACGCCATAAGAATTGCGTTAATACTCTCCATTGAGGATGCTAAGTACATGAATAACACTTCGCCTTTGATTGGGGCGTAAGTGTTGGAAGAATTTTGATGAACTCCTTCATCTTACGAAGGCGACTCGCATCGACTCCATTGAAAAGTCTTCTTATCCACGCATCCTTGAGTGTTTTGAAGAATGGTAGGGACTGTCACCCCCGACAAAAATCGACTTAGAGCCGCCAACTTCCCATTCAGGCTCTGCATCTTTAGACACTTAGGAGCTTGGAGATGTAATCGCCTTGACCTTGGAGGATTAGCCTTTATCCCAGCAGTAATCAAATGCCCTAGGAATTGCCCTCTTCGACACGAATGAGCATTTCTTAGGGTTCAACTTCATGTTAATTGCGAAAGCGGTCAAGGTTTCTGTACATCGAGGAGTAGGTCCTCCTCTGTCTTGCTTTTGATAACCATGTCGTCAGCGTATGCTTTGAGATTTACGCCTATTTGTTTGTTGAAGGCTTTATCTACGAGACATTGGTAAGTTGCCCTGCATTCTTTGTCTGAAGGGCATCTTTACGTAACGATGAACACCTTTGCTTGTGTAGAAGGTGTCTTTTCTTAGTCCTCCTTTGCCATATGGATCTGATGATACCCTTTGTAGGCATCTAGAAGCATTTTAGCCGGAAACTTTGCCAAGGATTCTACCTTCGATCAATTTACGATGAGGGTAGCAATCCTTGGGCATGCTTTGTTGATGTTAGTGAAGTCAACACACATGCGCCACCTCCGTCGCTCTTTTTGACCATTCTTGGGTTGGCTTCCCAAGTTTGGTATTTAACCTCCTTAGGATGCTGCTTGTGTGAGTTTGTCAACTTCTTTGCGAGGCTCCAACGTTTCTTTCGGGGCTAGGCTCCTCCTTTTACATTTTATTGGCTCAATGTGCTTGTACTCATTGAGTTTATGCTCCGTTCGAAGGACTGTCCATCTATCGACAATGTTCTTGGTACCCTTGTCATGTCGAATATTTCCAAGCAAAAATATCAAGGTTAGTCCATAGCATGATTACGTGAGCTTCGCCTTGAAATTCGGGAGTTGTTTTCCTATCACCACCGTTTGTCCGGGGTAACTAGGGTTAACTACAACTCGCTCTTCCGCATCTGTCGACTTAGAATTCCTATCGGGCTCCTCAGATTCTTCTTTGATCCTTTTAACACTATATACACCCTTATCCGCCCTATAATTAGAATGAGCAGTTCCTACTCCAAGGGGTTTAGAACTTAATAGCGGCATGTATGGTGGAAACAACAATACCCATCTTTTGCATATTTGTTCTTCCTATTAACAAGTTATAAGGAGAATCGGCGACTATAGCGGTGAGTGTCTCCATGCGGGATAAGGGGCCTTCGCCTATGGTGATTTCTAGCAGTACTTCTCCCGGGGGCCACGAGTGCTCGTCGAAGAACCCTACCGATGGTGTTTTCGAGTCCACTCTTTGTAAGCGTATGGATGACTTGAGCTTTGGAAACAATGCTCATAAATGATCTCGCAGAGCTTCCACAATCCATATCGCTCGATTTACCTCCTGTTTGAGACTCATACCTTGATGACCACGGGATCGATCGAAGGTGTACGCCCTAGGATGGAAGGAAGGTTATTTATCCTCGCTTGACTCCCATCTGCTTCCTTCCATTTCAAGGTTGGATCATTCACTGTGCACCATTAGTATCGAGCCTCTGTAGGGTAGCCTCTTTCTTGTTCCCTTCCATTCACCCAGGTTGGGTGTCGGAGAACTTGTCTTTTCCTTTTGATGCCCTTAACGGATGTGCTAATTGTCGAATCGTATCGCCTCTTGATCTGCTTCTTTAGCTCTCTGCGAGTTGTTCGTGTCGTGTCCATGGTCTTCATGGAAATGGCGATGCCAGACATGTCACAGCTTTGCTTCGTCTTGACATCCAAGGTGGTGGATCGAAGGACTTTATGCTTTCTCGGTAGCGAGAATCTCGGGGAGATTTGACCAAGTTCGCCAAGAGTCCATGGTTCAAACCTTTGTTGTATGGAGTGAAGTTGTCTCTTCTTCTTCTTATTCTTAGATCCTTCCTAGCGGGACCCTTGAGAGAACTTGTCGGAAGCTTCCTTTTGCTCTATCGGACCCGTTTCTTCGCTACTTCTTCGACTCAATCAAGTGTAAATCTTCTCCATCGATTGCCTTGTAAGTGGTGGGAAGATCGGTGGACGAAATTCCACCAAGCTTGGCGTCCGAAGGCCATGTACAAAACACGAGATCCTCGATCTTCGTGCAAACCCATAATTTGCAAAGTTTCATCGGTGTACCTCGTAACGAAGGCCCTTGTGCTTCGTTGTCCCTTTACTTGATGGTGTGCGGCTAGATGGGTCTTGGTGTACTTCTTACATTGGCTAAAGTGTGATCGGAACTTAGCCTTAAGGTCGTCTAGACTTACAATGCTTCCCAAGTTTTGTCCATTCCACCATATTCATGAGTCTCGGGCGTGTAAGTGAACATGTGGCATACTACGGGCATGACCCACTTTTGCATCTTGATAGCGCCTTGAACAAGTATAGGAAGTTATCGGGATCGCCTTTTCCATCGTAGGTGCCTATGTGAGTAGGCATCTTTACCGTCGGTAGAGGGTGTCTTGATCTACTTCACAAGCGGTACAAGCTCCGGAGGCTTGGTGTAGTGTGGGTTGCATGGAGGTGGATAAATAGGTGTAGGGTTATATGGGTTAGGAAATGGGCGTGTGTGGCGGGGTAAATAGTAGAAGGTTGGTGCGAAGGGTTTACACCGTCGATTGCGTGGAGCGTGTCCATAGGGCATTCTTTGGTAACTACGGTTGGGGAGAACCAATCGGAGGGTAGGTGTTATAGGTTTGAGTAGGTAGGTAGGGTTCATTCCGGAGGTGGTAAGCGATTCATGCACGAGTATGGAGGAGGGCCTCAGACACTCGAGGCTATCTGAGGAGGTATCGGGCCCCATCCGCCTCTTCCTAAGTGGGCGGCTAGAAGAGGGTAGGTTTACCCTCCGTTTCCTATGGGGTTGCTTCCTCCGTTAGGGTTCTCGCTCCTTCTTTCACCTTGCATTCTTTCCTTCTTCCCGGATCTCCTCGGGACCTTCTTCAAAACCAGGTCCTTCCATTTGGCCTTCGGTGGAAGGAGAACCATTTTGTAGGGCGGCGCCCCTGCTAACCCGTCGAGGCCTCTCCTCTATTTCAATCTCTTCGTCATACTCCTCTTTGGAGTATTCCAACTCTCTTCGCATTTCGGTGTTGCGGATGCGCCTCTTATGAGCCCTTAGTAAAGATTTTAAGGCTTCAAAGTTTGCCTCAGCGGGCGGGGCTAATATCCGGAATGGGGTTAGCGGATGTTGAGGCGTGATGTCGGGAGTGGTTTCCAAGCGAGATCGTGTGTTGAAGGTTGAGGCCGTTATGGGGCGAGATTATCGGTGTTAGTTGTGTTGAGAGGGACCGGGTGGAGAAACACGGTGGAGGTGTATCCTCTCTTCACAGTTCCATCTTAGGAAAAGTAGCGTGTCGGTTGGGGTTTTAGGGCCGGGTGATTACGAGACTAATAGTAGTGGTCCCACGGATGGCGCCACCGATTGTGCAAAGATTGCACTACCAGGCCTCGATGATGATCAAAGGTATGAGGGTGTATGTTCCAACCAAGACTTGCCTTTCACTAAGGATAAGAAATCGAAACACTACGTTAAGTGATTACGGGGTAGGACCTGCGAACCACCTCCGACATGAGGTAAGTATGATTTATGGTTGTATAAGTGTGTGTAAGTAAAGAGATGAGTGTCAAAGAGCATACTATAATCCATTGCCGTCCAACCTATTTATAGTGGAAGAAATAGGGTTAGAGGCACTTCACGCTAATGTCGGAGATCGGGGCGTCCCATGATTGTGGGTAACCGCTAGGGCTTAGTGACCCGTTCTCAAGCTTGGCGGGAAGCCGGGGAAGAGAGGAGATCGTGGGTTTGACCAAGTCGGGAGGTTCTCCTATCCATTACTCCTTCGTCAACCTTACCCAGAAGGGCTTAGGTGCTCGAATGGCGAATTCCCCAAGGTAACCTTTGTGATAACGAATTGTTTGGCCTATGGATATTTTAGAATCCTAACTTAGGCCTTGAATGGAAGGGCCGACACGTCTCGGAGGTGTCCTTGAGCTACTCGGAGGGTACATCATCAGGTGGCAAAATGGGCTATTGAGCTTGGGGAGCACGAGATAGAGTTCAAAGGTCGAAACTCTGTTAAAGGGCAGATTCTTGCAGACTTCTTGGCGGAAACACCTTCCGAACCAAGCAAAGATAAGGTGGAACCCAAAGCTAAGCTCATCGAAATACAAGACGATTGGAAGCTTTACACAGACGGAGCATCAAGCTTCGACGGTTCCGGAGCAAGGTTAATGTTGATCAGTCCCGAAGGAAAAGAGCATACTGATGAGTGTCTAAATACTCATCATTTTGTACCATTTAAACCGCAAAAACATCGAAAACACTTTAAATGCATCAAAATGATAAAAATATCACAAATAAGTGTTTTATGTGTTTTAAATGCAAAATATCAAAATCTGTGAAAACGATATCAAGTTTGCATAATTGGCGGTTTAGTCCCCAAGTTTCAAAAGTTGTCAAAAGCAGGTCCTGGTAAATCAAAATAAAGAAAAATATCATTTCAAGTCCCTAGGATTCATGAGTTTTCAAAATTGGTCCTTGAGATTTAAAATTGCAAAATTACAACTTAGGTCCCTAAACTTTGAAAATTGTCATAAATGGTCCTTGTAAGTTTGAAAATGTCAAAAATGGTCCTTGAATTATTAAAGAATGGCAAGATTGGTCCTTGTGTGAACTTTGGAAAATGGGCAGGTTCAACCCCTCAAGATTGGTGGAATTGCACAAATGGCCCTTGTATACTAAACAAACCAAACGGACCCCTTCCTCTTGACCCCTGCCATAACCACCTATGACCCCCTGCCATATAACTTTTTGAACCCTGTCCAATATACCTCCCAAGTCAACTCCCGGTCAAACCATATCCCTTCCTCCCACTTGTCTTCCTCCCAGGTTGCACTGCAACCCTCTCCCATCACTTCACCTTATCTCTTCAACCCCCTCATCATCACATCTACCTCTAAACACACCACCACCCCGGTTGCAATTTGAGCCCCATTTGCAAATACCATTTGGCGCCAAATTTTGATCAAGCGACCAAAATGACTCAAGTCATCCAATGGTTGAGATTATTAGTGGAATTAATCGGAAGACGTGGGAAGCTTTTGGGTATAAATAAAGAAGAAGCAATAAGAAAGTAGTAGTTTTCGTTTTTAATTTTATGTATATCGTTCTTAATTTTCCAAGTTTAAATTAGCTTCTAAATTGTAATTTCGACAATTGTATCAAACTAAGTTGTTCAAATGTATTGAAATTATTTTCAAGTATCGATTCAAGGTTATATAAATATTTCATGTTTTCATGTCCCTTTGTTAAGAAAATGGGTTTCAAACTCTTACATCCAAGCCTCTAGTAGCTTATTGTTAAATTCAAATAAGCTTATGTGAGCTATTGATAGCTTTTGGTAGCTTATAACTCAGTTTCAATCAAAATTGGTAATTGGTCAACAAAAGTCAACCTGTGCAGAGATTTTGGTTCAAGCAGTAATGGAAATGGATATTGTGTTGATGCAGTGCTAATTTGGGTTGGATTTGAGTAGGTTAGTGTAGATTGGGTACTGTTTCATTACCTAATGAGCATGACATATTGGCTGGAAATCTTGTGAGTTCAATTTTTATTTTGTTCTTAGTTTTAATTCAGTGATGCACAATAGTTATTATTGTTTGTCGTGCTAGTATAATGTAGGTATAGTTTGTTTGTTTAGGATTGTTGATAATCTTCTTATCACTTCTAGGTATGTTTTATCATTAGTTTCTCAATCAAGATCTCGGTTTTCGGTTTGACTTATTTGGTGGCTTATTTTCAAGCCACAAAGTGGTAGCTAAAACTTTTTTGGCTTTTAAGTCAAATCATCAAATCTGTAGTCACACTTTAGAGGTTTAGGATAGTGGAAATTAGTTGCTTTTGAGTATTTTTAGCATATTATAGCTTACGTGATCATTTGGTTCTCTGTCGGTACCATTTGCTTAATCAAGTGCTTATTTATAAGCGGTTTGCCTTCTTGATTCCATATTCTCACACTTAAGCTCTTGTTTTATATTTTCTCAGATTGAATATTAATTTAGACTTTCCTTGAATTTTTCATATTTTTCTAGCACTGCTTGCTATTTTCCTCGATTAAAAGCAGGTTTTAGGTAATTTTAATTAGCTTTTAATACAATTAAATCGGAAAACTTCAAAAAATAAGTTTTCATTTTCCTAGGTTAAGATAAATATAAAATCAAAAAATAATTTTTCAGATTTTTCTTAGTTTAATTTGTAATTTTAGCAATTTAATTAGTTTTAAATAGTTTTTAATTCATAAAAAATAGAAAAATAATCAGAAAAATACAAAATTAGTTTTGAAAATCCTCTTTAGTTATTTTAGATTTTTCTAAGTCATAATTTTATTTTTCTAGCTTTATTTCATATTTTCTTATATTTTAGGGTATAATTAAATAGGTAAAAATAGTTTTTAATTAATAATAATTAGATAAATAGTTTTAAAAATAATTTTCTTTTTCTCAAAATTTTCTCTTATCATTAGGGTTGTAAAATGTTATTTTTATATTTTTAGGATTAATATTGTTTCAGATTTCACATTTTCTTTTATGCGTTACGTAGTTTTTAATTTAAATTTATAAAAGAAAAATCAAAACATCGGTTTAAATATATTGATAGCGTTTATTTAATATAATTTATCTTTTAATTTTCTTTAATTTTCATTTAAGCCCACAGTTTATATACTTTTTCTTTAGGTATAAATCAATCACCCCTTTCGTTCAAATTCTCTCGATCACTATTCGTTTGATTATTCTCGCATTTCGTTGGGACATAACGACACTGGGAAACACTATCTCCTCTTGATCTTCATTGCATTTGGTTCCGTTGTTTGAAGTTTGTTACGGTTGACCATTCACAAGTGGTCGACGTGTGACAAAACTTGACCGTCGGGAGGCGAATCAAATTTTTGGCCATTGCGGAGAGGCTGTGCTAATTATCTTCCTTTTAGCAGATTAGTGATTTGAATATTCACTCCTTGTTCATACCATCCATCTATATCTATATATATATTTTCCTATAAAAAATCCAAAAACCCAAAAACAACTTAAAACGTATAAAACACAAAAATATTTTCCTTTTGTTTCTATATATATATAAAAGATAAAAATACAAAAAGATTTGTCGTTTTCTTTGTTTAATAATAACAACATAAAAAATTACCACCGCAAACCAAGGCGGTGTACTACCTAGCTGGGGTACGACCATAATAAGTTCTCGAACCAAAGATTAAAAACTTGCCTTTGTGTCCTTGTGGTGGTGTACCTTTTCAAAGAAGCCATTCATCTTGTGATTATTGGTTTAAGTTCACACGTTGTTTTTCCTCGATATTGTTTTAATTGGATTTGTTGTTATATCTACTTTTCAAAACGAGAAAACTCAAAAGATTCTTCTTACCCCATTTCATAATTCCTTCCTTAACTCGAGATCTCTTAGAGTTAACTCTGAATATCGCACTTCGCTCTTCTAGATCTGTAAGCCCATTTCGTGAGCTTGTCGATTCCAGAAGGCGTGTCTCAGACGCTACGCCCCATCGGTCGGATCCGAGATCCGGATTGCTCACACTACTTCCGCTATCATGGCGGAAGGCGCCCTATGTGTGAGCTTCTCCGGGAACCCATCGGCGGGTATGGAGATGCTATTGTTATCCCGACCATTGTGGTGAAAATTTTGAACTCAAAACCGGGTTCTTGAATCTTGTAACCTCAAGTCAATTCTATGGTTTTGAGAGGATGATCCTCATGCTCATATTCGATGGTTTAACAAGATTGCATCTACCATCAAATACAAGAATGTCCCTACGGATCTTTGTCAGCTTCTTACATTCCCATTTTCCTTGAGGGCAAGCCGAATTTGGCTTGAAAAACAACCCCTAAATCAATCGAAACATGGGAAGACTGGTGAAGAAATTTGTTAACGAGTTCTATCCACCTTCTAAAACCACGAGTCTTAAAATGAAATCATCAAGTTCACACAAAGTTTGATGAACCCTTGAAGTGAATCGTGGGATCGTTTTAAGGAATTACTCATAAATGTCCTCACCATGGTTTCTCTAGTTGATGCAACTCGATACTTTCTATAATGGAGTGAGTCAATCGATCAAGATTCTATCAATTCTCCATTGGAGGAAATTTCTTGAGTAAAGCGTAAAAGAAGCTTTAACGATAATTGAAAACAAGTCTAAAGTCCGCCGCACGAAGCAAACCGGTTGTTTCCCAGTCGGTGTTGGTCCTTCTACTTCATCGCTCGTGAGTCAATCTAGCACCGATGCTAAGATTGACAAACTCATGAAGCAATTCAAGCTTTGGTTCTCTCCAACAAAAAGAAAGTTTCTTTTCCACAAACTTCACTTCTGCTGAAGTTAAGAAAGTGGAAGTCGTGTTACTTGCGGTGGCCCCATACCTATTACAATTGTATGGCCACCGATGGTAACCCTTTGAAGCAAGCGCGTGGCGGGATTTCTAATCCAGAGGCAACCAATACCGTGCTCCTATAGACCGAACCACCGTCCTAACCACTACCTCGACCACCCGGTTTCAACCAAAACCAAAACCGTAATCAAAATCGAATAGAAACGAACCAAGGTTTTCAAAACCAAGGTAATTTTAGTCAAAACAACGGTTTTCAAAATCAAAGTCAAAACTTTCAACACCAAGGGAATTTTAATAGAAACCAAGGTCGTGGAAATTTCAACCTGTGGTATTTTCATGGCAATAATCAAGGAAATTTCCAAAATCAAGGCCCAATCCAAACAATAGGGCCAAAATTTTCCTACAAGATCAAGCATTGTTCCAACTGGACCATCATCGATGAGTTGTTGAAGCAATTCATGAAATCCTGGAGGAAATGAACAGGTTGTTGGTTAGCCGATTTCGACATTAAGAAGTCTTTAAATGATCGACCCCGGGCTCGGTACTTTACCTAGCAACACGATCGCTAATCAGGGGCGATGCAAAGGCGATCACAACCAGAGTGGGTGCCATTATGATGGACCCGCTATTCCTACTACCTCTTCTTCTCTCTCCGAAGGTAGTGGAAAGTGAACACGAGGCGACAAAGGACAAGGAACTTCCTACTAATAACGGAGGTACCGGCAATGTCCATCCTCAAGTTGTCCGAAACCCAAAACCAAACACAGGTTGTTTTGAACCTCCGTTGAAAACCCCAAATCAAAACTTCTATTCCTTACCCTCACGTTTAAATGAGCAAAGCTCATGAAAAAGCCAGTCATCAAATGGAAAAAAATTTCAAATTTTCCAAGAACTACATTTTGACATAAGCTTTGCGGATGCTATCATCTTGATGCCCAGTTTGCATCAACTCTCAAACACATGTTAAGCAATAAGGAAAAACTGTTTGAAATGGCTAAAACTCCTTTGAGCGAGAACCGCTCGTGATTACATAAAGAAGCTTCGAGAAGCTTGGAGATCTGGAAAATTTCTTCTTCCTTGTGTTTTCGTGGATGATTGAATGCTTTGCCTTGCCGATCTTGGTGCAAGCATCAATCGATGCCTTATCGATATGGAAGAAGCTTTCTCTTCGAGAACTTGTTCCTACCGCATGACTCTTGAGCTTGCGGATCGTTCTATATCGCGTCCTCTTGGCATCGCCGAGGATGTATTCGTGAAAGTAGGAAAGTTCCATTTTCCGGTGACTTTGTGGTTGTTGATTTCGATGTTGATCCTCGGGTTCCCTCATTGTTGGACGAGATTCACGAGAACGGTCGTGCTCTCATTGATGTATTTGAGCAAGAAATCACGTTACGTGTGGGTAATGAAAGTCATCACCTTTAACCTTGATCAAACTTCGAGGTACTCCTCAAATTATGATCTTGAATCGGTTAATCGAATCGATTTAATTGATATTGCTTCGAGGAGTACTCTCAAGAGTTTCTTAGTTATTTTCATAATTACGTGAGTGGGGATTCCACCACATCTTCTCAACCAATCATTGCAGACTCTTCCCTCTCTCACTCCGTTTCGAGGGAGGTGACTTCTTCTGGAAGAGATCGATGAGTTTCTTGCTAGTGATGAATCAATTCCACGGAATTGATGGTGTTTATGATTCGGAGGAGATATCCTTTATCTTGAGCAATTGTTAAATGAAGATCCATTACCTTCACTCCTCCGAAAGAGATCACGATTGAGGAAATTAAATCGGTGCAAACATCTCTTGAAGAATTTCAGAGGTTGAACTTAAGGACCTACCTCCTCATCTCGAGTATGCATTCTTGGAGGGTGATGATAAATTACCGTCATAATTGCTAAAGACTTAAGCGAGGAGGAGAAGATCGCTCTCATAAAGGTCTTGAAGTCACACAAGCAAGAAATTGCTTGAAACTCTCCGACATTAAGGGTATCAACCCCGAGTTTTGTACTCACAAGATCTTGATGGAGGATGACTTCAAACCCGGCAGTTCAACATCGAGAAGGGTGAATCCTAAGATTCATGAGGTTATCAAACAAGAGGTTCTCAAACTTCTTGATGGTTTAATTTACCCGATCTCCGATAGTCCTTGGGTTAGCCCAATTCATTGTGTTCCTAAAAGGGTGGCATAAGCTTGTTGTCACAAATGAAGAAAGCGAGTTAATTCCAACTCGATTGGTTACGGGATGGCGTGTGTGTATTGACTATCGTAAGTTAAGCGAAGCCACCGTAAAGACCATTTTCCTCTACCCTTCATGGATCGGATGCTTGAGAGATTAGCGAGGAACGAATACTATTGTTTCCTTGATGGTTTCTCGGGGTATTTTCAGATCCCCATTGATCCACCGGATCAAGAAAAGACCACATTCACCTGCCCATACGGAACTTTTGCCTACAGACGTATGCCTTTTGGCCTATGTAACGCTCCCGCACGCTCCAACGATGTATGATGGCAATTTTCCACGACATGATCGGGAAACAATGGAGGTGTTTATGGATGACTTCTCGGTCATTGGGGACTCATTTCAAACATGTCTCCCATTTAGATAAAATGCTAAAACGGTGTGAAGACACCAATCTTTGTCTAAATTAGGAGAAGAGCCACTTTATGGTCAAAGAAGGCATAGTCCTTGGCCATAAGATTTCCAAAATGGGATTGAGGTAGATAGAGCAAAAGTTGATGTTATTGCCAATTGCCTCATCCTACTACCGTCAAAGGTATTAGGAGTTTTCTTGGTCATGCTGGTTTTATCGTAGATTCATACAAGATTTCTAAAATCGCTCTACTATGACCCATCTTCTTGAAAAGATGCTCCTTTTATCTTCTCACCGAAGTGCATCAAGCTTTTGAAACATTAAAGAAAAAGCTTACGGAAGCACCCATTCTAGTTGCCCCGGATTTACCCTTTGAACTCATGTGCGATGCAAGTGATTTTGCTATCGGTGCGTCTTGGGCAACGAAAACCAAGCATTTTCAGCCTATCCACTACGCGAGTAAGACTATGGTCAAGCTCAAACCAATTACACCACTACGGAAAAAGAATTATTAGTCGTGGTGTATGCGTTTGAAAAGTTTCGCCATACCTAATCTTGACCAAATGCGTGGTGTATACGGATCACTCAACTCTCAAATATCTCTTTGCAAAACAAGATGCAAAGCGAGATTGCTCCGTTGGGTTCTCCTCCGCAAGAATTTGATATCATTATACGTGATAAAAAGGAGCCGAGAACCCGTCACGATCATCTATCCGCCTAGAAAACCCTCACCAAGATGTGTTCGAGAAAAGGAAATAATCAAACATTTCCTCTCGAAACACTCAATGTGGTTTCTTTTAAGTGGAGACTATTCTACCCCATGGTTTGCCGACTTTGCAAATTATCATGCGGGTAACTTTGTGGTGAAAGGATGTCGTCCCAACGGAAAAACAAATTCTTTAAAGATGTAAAACATTACTTGGGACGACCCTACTTATTCAAAATTTGCGCGGATCAAGTCATCAGCGATGTGTGTATGGTCGAAGCCAATGATATTCTCAAAGCTTGCCATTCGGACCTCTTGGGGACATCATAGCCCCAACTACACCGCCAAGAAGGTGTTTGATTCCGGATTCTATTGGCCCACGATTTACAAGGATGCCCACGATTTGTCAGAACTCGCGACGCTTTGTCGTCACGGGAATATCTCGCAAAGAAATGAAATGCATAAGCGCCATTCAAGTGTGTGAGATTTTTGACATCCGGGGCATTGACTTTATGGGGCCATTTCCTTCGTCTCATGATGTAACAAATACATACTCGTGGTGGCTGACTATTTGTCGAAATGGGTTGAGCGAAAGCTTTACCTACCAACGATGCCCGAGTTGTTGTGAAATTCTTAAAATCTCTTTTGCTAGGTTTGGAACTCCACGAGCTATAATCGGTGATCGTGGTACGCATTTTCAATGACCGGTTTGATAGAGTCATGCAAAAGTATGGTGTAACTCACCGCCTCTCATCGCGTGCCACCCCGAACAAGTGGGCAAGTGGAAGTTTCCAACCGAGGATTAAAAGAATTCGAGAGGACAAGAGGTTAAAACCGTGCCTCTTGGTCGGATAAGCTAGATGACGCACTGGGCCTTCCGTAGCTTATAAAACACCCATGGTGTACTCCATACAAGCTTGTATACGGAAGGCATGTCATCTCGCCGGTTGAGCTTGAGCACAAGGCATCGGGCCTTGAAACATGCCAACTTCGATATTCAGACGGTGGTGATCACCGGAAAGTTCAAATGAATGAATTAAATGAACTCCGTGATCAAGCATATGAGAACTCTTTGATTTATAAAGAAAAGACAAAGAAGATTCATGACTCCAAAATCAAAACCGCGTTTTCAACGTCGGTGATCGAGTCCTTCTTTTCAATTCAAGATTGAAGATTTTCTCGGGAAAACTAAAATCCCACGGTCGGACCATTCACCATCACTAAAGTATTTCCATATGGAACCATTGAGTTATCTCAACTCGATGGTCCAAATTTTAAAGTGAATGGTCATCGGTTGAAACACTATTTTGGAGAGGACATTCCTCCCAGTGATTGTCCGGTTCTACAAACTTTCCCATGAACCAATGAATGCGGGATCGAGTCAAGCTAGCGACTCGGGAATCAAAACAAGAGTACACTATATGGGTTTTCACCCATATTTCGACTTCTTTCTACTTTCTACCACCCAGTGCGGGGAGATGCCCATTGTTGTATATAATGTTTCAAAAAAAAAATCTTTCAAATAATGGCCGTAGTATTTCCTTTGGCGTTCTAAGTTTCGGCATAACCATAGGTACTTTGAATATTGAGGCAATATTCATTTCTAGTGTGGGGGAATTCTCACAAATTTTATCATGTAATTATGCCACCCAATTCCCCATTTTTGCCAAATTTTTTTTTTTTTTTTGAGTAAGTGTTTTGCACTTACTCAACTTATAATTATCGATCCGCCATGTCTAACCCATATAAAGATTGGCTAATCCAAAGAGCAAACGGCTCTTGGTAAAGATATCTCAAATCCGTTGACGGCTTGCAATTTGCCCAAAATTGTATGGTATTATTTCACCATATCCTTAAAAGTGAAGAGTTGGCTAGCGCAAGTTTATGGCTTGTGGTAAAGGCAATGGAAAACCATAATTGGTAATCGGCTCACCAAAGATAGTATATATTATCTAAGATTTGGCTAGTCCGAGCAAACGGCTTCGGTAAAGACAAATCAAATCCGTTGGAAGTTAGTGATTTGCTCAAAATCATTTGGTTATCGGTGTACCAAGGTTCTTACTTGAACTAAAACATTTGGCTACTCCGAAGTAATGGCTTTTGGTAAAGAGATGAAATCCATTAATTTTCTCAAAACATTGCTAGGGACTAGCAATATCTTAGTGGGGGATTGATGAGTGTCTAAATACTCATCATTTTTGTACCATTTAACCGCAAAACATCCGAAACACTCATAAATGCATCAAAATGATAAAAATATCACAAATAAGTGTTTTATATGTTTTAAATGCAAAAATATCAAAATCGGTGAAAAAGCGTATCAAGTTTGCATAATTGGCGCTTTAGTCCCCAAGTTTCAAAAGTTGTCAAAAGCAGGTCCTGGTAAATCAAAATAAGAAAAATATCATTTCAAGTCCCTAGGATTCATGAGTTGTCAAAATTGGTCCTTGAGATTTAAAATTGCAAAATTACAACTTAGGTCCCTAAACTTTGAAAATTGTCATAAATGGTCCTTGGAAGTTTGAAAATGTCAAAAATGGTCCTTGAATTATTAAAGAATGGCAAGATTGGTCCTTGTGTGAACTTTGGAAAATGGGCAGGTTCAACCCCTCAAGATTGGTGGAATTGCACAAATGGCCCTTGTATACTAAACAAACCAAACGGACCCCTTCCTCTTGACCCCTGCCATAACCACCTATGACCCCCTGCCATATAACTTTTTGAACCCCTGTCCAATATACCTCCCAAGTCAACTCCCCAGTCAAACCATATCCCTTCCCTCCCAACTTGTCTTCCTCCCAAGTTGCCTGCAACCCTCTCCCATCACCTCACCTTATCTCTTCACCCCCTCATCATCACATCTACCCTCTAAACACACCACCACCCCCAGTTGCAATTTCAGAGCCCCATTTGCAAATACCATTTTGGCGCCAAATTTTGATCAAACGACCAAAAATGACTCAAGTCATCCAATGGTTGAGATTATTAGTGGGAATTAATCAGAAGACACGTGGGAAGCTTTTTGGGTATAAATAAGAGAAGATAAGCAAGAAGAAAGTAGTAGTTTTTATTTTTTAATTTTATGTATGTCGTTCTTAATTTTCCAAGTTTAAATTAGCTTCTAAATTGTAATTTCAAATTAATTGTATCAAACTAAGTTGTTCCAACAGTATTGAAATTATTTTCAAGTATCAATTCAAGGTTATATAAATATTTCATGTTTTCATGTCCACCGTTAAGAAAATCGGTTTCAAACTCTTACATCCAAGCCTCTAGTAGCTTATTGTTAAATTCAAATAAGCTTATGAGCTATTGATAGCCTTTGGTAAGCTTATAACCCGTTTCAATCAAAATTGGTAATTGGTCAACAAAAGTCAACCTGCGAGAGATTTTGGTTCAAGCATTGATGGAAATGGATATTGGGTTGATGCAGTGCTAATTTGGGTTGGATTTGAGTAGGTTAGTGTAGATTGGGTACTGTTTCATTACCTAATGAGCATGACATATTGGCTGGAAATCTTGTGAGTTCAATTTTATTTTGTTCTTAGTTTTAATTCGATGATGCACAATAGTTATTATTGTTTGTCGTGCTAGTATAATGTAGGTATAGTTTGTTTGTTTAGGATTGTTGATAACTGCTTATCACTTCTAGGTATGTTTTATCATTAGTTTCTCAATCGACATAATTTTCTGTTGAATCGTATTAATAGGAGTGGTATTAGTTTTGTGTTAATTTTGTTCTAATTGCTTTAGTCAAGTATCATATCATCACTTAGATCTGCTTTTAGAGCGATAAATGGTTTAAATCTTTGATTACGCTTGGGATATCCGCAGACACGGTCTTAAAACACCGTGTTTGGTTTAAGCGGTATTTGGGATTGCGTTGCTTAAAATTTGTTAGACTCGCTTTACTAAGTCCCCTTTAGGCATATTAGAATCATTAGAGTCACTCATTTGCTCATCAATTACGTGAAAGTCAAACTCACTCTTAAACCGCCCTTATGCTCACTCCTGTTTGAGTCCATAATGATAGATTACATATAGGTTTAGGAGTGCTTTAGATAGCCTACATTAGTCTCACTTCACCATTTAACATCAATTTCAGTTCACAAATTGGAATCAAATCTCAAAATAGTCAACTTTTCAAACCGCTCAAAAGTCAAAATTGTAAAGGCTGGCCACCCAACCTTGGGTGATTTTCATTGATTCAATTTTGGGTCAATTCAAGTAAAACTTTGGGTTTAAAACTTCAACGGTCTAGTTTACAAAAATGATTTTGTTGAATTTAGTAATTTTGTAAAAGCTCCAAATGAGCTTGTCAATTTGTCAAAATGCCCACGTGACAGGGCATAAGTCACCAAGACAATTTTCTCGGTTCTTGCAGAGCTTGTCAAAAGCTCAATTGAGCTTATCTCGTGCTCGGATTTGGTTCATAGGTAGCTAGCCATGTCTAGTTTAGGCTCCAACATCCGGTTTTCGAGTTCAAACTTATTTGAGTGGCTTATTTTCAAGCCACAAAGTGGTAGCTAAAACACTGTTTTGGCTTTTAAGTCAAATCATCAAATGTGTAGTCAAGACTTTAGAGGTTTAGGATAGTGGAAATTAGTTGCTTTTGAGTATTTTTAGCATATTATAGCTTCCGTGATCATTTGGTTCTCTGTTGGTACCATTTGCTTAATCCAAGTGCTTATTTATAAGCGCTTTTGCCTCGCAGATTCCATATTCTCACACTTAAGCTACTGTTTTTATATTTTTCTCAGATTCATAATATTAATTTAGACTTTCCTTGAATTTTCATATTTTTCTAGCCTTTGTTTGCTATTTTTCCTCGTTAAAAGCAGCTTTTAGGTAATTTTAATTAGCTTTTAATACAATTAAATCGGAAAAACTTCAAAAAATAAGTTTCATTTTTCCTAGGTTAAGATAAATATAAAAAGCAAAAAATAATTTTTCCAGATTTTTCTTAGTTTAATTTGTAATTTTAGCAATTTAATTAGTTTTAAATAGTTTTAATTCATAAAAATAGAAAAATAATCGAAAAATACAAAATTAGTTTTGAAAATCCTCTTTAGTTATTTTAGATTTTCTAAGTCATAATTTTATTTTTCTAGCTTTATTTCATATTTTCTTATATTTTAGGGTATAATTAAATAGGTAAAATAGTTTTAATTAATAATAATTAGATAAATAGTTTTAAAAATAATTTTATTTTCTCAAAATTTTCTCTTATCATTAGGGTTGTAAAATGTTATTTTTATATTTTTAGGATTAATATTGTTTCAGTTTCACATTTTCTTTTATGCGTTACGTAGTTTTAATTTAAATTTATAAAAGAAAAATCAAAACATCGTTTAAATATAGTGATAGCGTTTATTTAATATAATTTATCTTTTAATTTTCTTTAATTTTCATTTAAGCCCCTGTAGTTTATATACTTTTTCTTTAGGTATAAATCAATCACCCCTTTCGCTCAAATTCTCTCGATCACAATCGTTTGATTATTCTTGCCTGACTCGTTGGGACATAACGACACTGGGAAACACTATGCTCCTCTTGATCTTCATTGCATTTGGTTCCAGATTGTTTGAAGTTTGTTACGGTTGACCATTCACAAGTGGTCACTTGTGACAAAACTTGACCGTCTGGGAGCGAATCACATACCTATGCCCTTCGGTTTGAATTCGAAGCCACCAACAATGAAGCGAATCGAAGCCTTCTTGGCGGGCCTCCGGCTAGCAAAAGATATGGAAGTCAAGGCTCTCACTATCTATGGATTCTCAAATGGTGGCAAACCAAGTAAAGGGCTCTTACAAAGAAAGGCACCGTCATCAAACAATACTTAGACAAAGCAAGAGAAATCTTTGGATGGTTTCGACTCTATGCCATTCAAAGACGTTCAGAAATCGAACAAGAAGGAGGGCGCATTGAGCAAGCTAGCCTCCATGGCCTTCGCCCATCTCATAAAGGAAGTGCTAGTAGAAGTCTTGCAGAAAGGTCCATCATCCGAAGGAAGTCACGGACGTTGTTCATGAAGAAGGAGACACATGGATGACTCCCATTAGGGAATACTTGATAAGTGGCCTTCTCCACGATGATCCAAAGCAAGCAAGGAAGATACGGGTCAAATCTCTACAATATCGGATGATAGGGAAAACTTATAGAAGATCGTTCCTTCACCTGGCTCGGATGTGTTGGACCTAAGCAGCGTCAAGCATCATCGCAGAGAGTTCACAAAGGGTCCTGCGGTCTTCACGCGGGACCTCGCTCGATTGTCTCAAAATAATGAAGTTAGGCTACTCACGGCCATCGATGCATAGGGATCTTTGTGGAGATCATACAAAATGAAGCTTATCGGATACACTCTAAGGTTCCCGAGCTCCTGAAGCAAGACATGACGAGTGTGACATCCGCATGGCCCTTCTCCCAATGGGGAATTGATATCGTAGGACCCATGCCTGTGGCCCCTGGTGGAGTCAAGTTCTTACTGGTGGCTATTGATTACTTCACAAAGTGGGTCGAAGCTAAGCCTTTAGCTTCCATTACGGGAAGACACATAGATATTTGTATGGGAGCACATCATATGCAGATTCGGAGTGCCCCAC
This sequence comes from Chrysanthemum lavandulifolium, assembly GCA_022545495.1. NCBI lineage: Eukaryota > Viridiplantae > Streptophyta > Magnoliopsida > Asterales > Asteraceae > Chrysanthemum > Chrysanthemum lavandulifolium. The sequence continues at coordinate 164,004,285 of CM040240.1, read as the reverse complement.
ATCATCGTGTCTGATAACGGCAAGCAATTTGTTGAAGGAGTCTTCTACGATTTCTGCAAAGGATTGATGATAAAGTAGTCTTTCACTTCTATCTATCACCCACAAGGCAATGGGCAAGTGGAAGTAACCAACATAGACATAGTCAAGGGAATCGAAAAAATTTGGGACGAAGCCATCATGGTTGGGTAGAGCGAGCTTCCTCAAGTGTTATGGGCTCATAGGACCCAACCCAAGTCAAGACATGGCGAAACCCCTTGACCTAACATACTGAGAATAGAAGCGGTCATTCATTTAGAGCTGAGTGTGCACACAGAGCGTGTGGCCACATTTGAAGCCTCTAGAAATGACGAAAGGATCAGGGAGAACATTGATTTGTTGGAAGAAAGGAGAGAAATAGCCTCCATCAGAGAAGCCATGCACAAGCATAAGATCGAAGGCTACTACAATAAAAGGGTTAAACCCTCCACTTTCAAGCCCGGGGAGTATGTGCTACGCCTTAACAGTGCAAGTAAAGCAGAATACCAGGGGAAGCTAGGACATACTTGGGAAGGACCCTATGTCATAGTTGAAGCCTACGACAACAGACATACAAGTGGCCACTCTTCTCGGAGAACCCATCGACGGGACATGGAATGGTACGAACCTCCGAAAGTTCTATGTTTAAGAAGTATTTTTACCTTTCATTCTTTTATTAAAAGCATCTCATGGGAAAGCAAGCATTATTGGTAGTCGTCTTAGTATTCATTTCAAAATGATGTAATCCTCTCTACCAATTCAATGACATAATGTATTTCCCACAAATCTCTTTCTTCGTTTCTTAAACACAAAGGTTTATTCACCTGAGTCGTTTGTGAGTTTCAATGTCGAAAGGAAGGCATAAGGTGTAACAAATGCCTCATATCACTACTAAAGCCTACCAACACATTCACATTAACTCTCCTACTAGTTTATGGTAATAAAAAACAAGCCATAAGACTTAAAGGATTAAAGATAGAGTGGTCGCAACCCTCATCGCTGATCAAAATTGGTCACAATATTCTTAGTGTTGTAATTTACACACATTGATGTTATTACACCTTAGGTAGTAAAATTTAAGCATCGGAAAAATGGCGTCGAGAAGTGCACAAGATAAATATTTATAAGTGCGTAAGGATATTTTCCCTCGCCATTCCATTAAAACTAGGGCCTACGCCCTAATACCACATTAAAGGCGAAGCCAAGTTCATATTGTTTTCGGCGGCCGCATACCACAACCACGAATTGTTTAAGTAACAAAGCGAACATAATAAGAAATTGTTTTAAAAGGGTACATGCCACCCTTTAAGACCAAATTCTTGTCAACACGACGACCTTCAATCCTTCTTCTTTGGAGGCGGGGTTGGAGATGGCAGAGTCGAAAGCTTAGCTTAGCTGTCTTCTTTGTTGGAGTAGCAGGCTTGATCTTTCGAGGCTTTTTGGAGAGAAAATCTTCGAGAGGTGCCATGGGATCTTTTGTGGCTTCGAGCAAGAAGGGGTACTCTGCAGTAGCAAATGCATTTCGTGCCTCTTTGTACTCAGCCTTTGATGAGGGACGGTAACAATCAACCTTGAGAGGTCCACATGCTCGCTTGATCTTAGCCACCTCCTCCAAAGCAAGACACCGTCCATGGAAAATAGCCTTTAATCACCTTCCACATGGCGGCTCTAACCTCATCAACGTGATACAAATCCATGGCAATATATGGCACCACATTCGAGACAACCTCCGCACGATCATACCTCAGCTTTTTGTATCGCATATGTAGGCCATCAATCTCCTCTCTCATCTTCATCTCTAATTCTACAAGCCTAGACCTTTCACTTTCTAAACCTACAAACTTAGCCTCTAGAACAACAACTTGACCAGTGAGGCTCACAACCTTGGCCTCCTCCAACTTAAGCTTGCGACATTCTCACTGTGGTGGCAGCTTAACTCCTTCTCTAGCTCCGCAATCCATCTCGGAGGTCTTGGGTGAGGATTTTGTCAAAGTCTTTTTCATTCTCCTCACATTTGGCTGCTGCTCAAAGATATCTTGTTTATACCAATGCTTTTCCCTCTCCAACATCACGTCCATCTCCTGCCTTGCCTTCGTCACAGCTTGGAGTAACTCCCTTGTACAACCAATCAAATGATTGTCCAGAACAACCTGCCTCGCGACACTCTTGTCATGAAAATCGCAGACCCCTTCTATGGACATGTTGTCCAACAATCCTTTCCAAATTGGGGGGTTAACATGATCAACAATGCGATGGCAGGCAAGGGCATTAGGAAGCTCCTTGGTGTCAGGAAGGCCTGCGACAAATGAAACACATTAGGGAAAAGTTATGCATAACAATAAGTATTCTTTGTAATTTCAGAAGCAAGTGCTTACCATGCATTTGTTCGGTGTCATCTGGCAGTTCGAAAGCAGACTTCATAGTCTTCCTACTTTCGACAACCTTCTGCCGAACAGCCCTGGACCCAGAAGTAGGAAGAGGAGTTTTCCTTTTGGTGGAAGACTTAAGAGCTTTGCCATATGTTCCTTTCCTACTCTTCAACCTATCATCAATGCCCAGAGCACTGTAATCCGCACTTTATCATCTGCATTGGATCATCCGATCACCACATTCTCAACCATTGAGATGGGCCTCCAATGACACTTGTGGGCGGGGGTCAAGCAACAGCTCGATTTTGACGGCATCCACATCATTGTTGTTGATTGAAGTGGATGGATAGCCAACCAACGCATAGGACCCTGATAAGGTTTTAAAATGTACCTTTTGAGGGTCGTTTAAGCCCTTATTTGATCACTTTTGTATCCGTTATTACTTAATATCGTTCCTTTTCACTTTTAGGTCTCTTGAAGGCAAATTGCTGTAATGGCACTTATTTGGACGAAAAGGCGCGGATATCTGAAGAAAATGGCCAAAGTCAAGAATCGAGACACTCAAGTCTTTGAAATACAAGGTGTGGCGTCCATCGCTTAAGCTAACGACGCCGTCGGAGCATTTTGTGACGACACGAAGCCAAATTTCTTATTTTCAAGTGACGGTGTCGGGCTTTAAAAGAGTAGGCCGTCGCAACTCGACGGCCTAGATTTGATCCGACGGCGTCGAAAGTCGAAGAGGACGGCGTCACAAGCACAAGGTGACGCCGTCGCAAGACTAACGTGGCCAAGACGAAACCCTAATGGCGGCGACCAAGCGGCGTCACAAATCATAAGGTGACGCCGTCGCATTGTAATATTATATATAGAATCCGAATTTTTCGGTTTTAGTGTGTAGTCTTTTGGAGTAAAACCTAAACCGAACCAAGGCTGTCTTGTACAGTATTTTAGGGTTCCAAACCCTATCTTACATCAAGATAAGTGTTTTACTTCATTAATTCAATTATGTCTTCAATTATTTGTGTGTATGCTTGCATGTTCTCCATGTCCAGCTAATTTACTTGTGTGTTTGCTTAGGGAATATGAAACTTAATTATTAAATATTGATTGGTTGTCTCTTATCTTAATTGATTAATGATCTAGTAATGCGATAGGTCATTCGTTGTGTAATTAATGCTTGATTAATCTTTGTGAACCTTAGGCTATAGCACTTAGAGCGGTTGTAGGCTAAACCATCCAAAGAGGCCTTAGAGTTAGAGTTTATAATCCCTAGAGGGTTTTGTAGAGCGAGACCCTTTGGTAAGTTCAAAGAGTTAGGGATAAACGCATACCCTACGACTTTAGACACACAACGCGATTAAGAATAAGGACGTGACAATTCAACCATCAATAGGAGATAATTAAGGAGTAATAAAACCTAAGTGAACACATCTTTAAACTATCATACGAGCACACAATAATTAGACATAGACTACATACACCTTAGATTAGATAATTAGATAAGTAGAGTAATCGGTAGAAATACCAACCCCCAAATCCAAACCCCGAGATTCGTACCTTTCCATTTCCTAAAAACATAAAAGATAAAAATAATCTTCCTCAACCCCAACCTTAGCGTAGTAACTTCTCACTAGCATTCCTATTCCCTAGAGAACGATATCAATACCCGTGGCTTACCCTAATACTACACTACAATGATTAGGTTCAACGCCTAGGGTGTTATAAAACTTGCTCGAAGAAAAGGAAGTTCCTTTGACCCCGAACGACGCGTGTAGCGTTATCAAGTTTTTGGCGCGCACGGGAATAGAATAGCTAGTTAGTAGTCCACCTCGTTTAGGTTTCTTTGCTTGATTCCTATCAAGTAAATTTTTCTCAATTTTTAGCTTTCTCGTAGTCTATCCCCCTTCTTCGTGACTTTTGTTCGTAAAATCCATCACTCACCATGATACGTGTCTTCCGCCGAAGATTCTTCACCCTACCCGTTCCCAATCCCGAAATTGAGAACGCAATCCCACAAAACCCCTCACCCGTTCACCATTTTGGAAATCACCTAGGGCATAATGAGATAAATTGGCAACAACAAAGTCCTTTCTATGACTCAGATTCCGATGAGGAATTTGATTATGGTGAAGCACTTGATAGCGGGGAGGTCATCAATGAAGTTATGTCTGAAATAGAAAGACCCCTCCCAATGTTTCGACCCTAGGTGTAGAATTGAGAAGGATGGACCCTTTAACATGCAATTCCCTTGCAAAATAGGATTAGAAGGATTCGATACTTACTTAAATTCATTCTTGCCTTTGAACTTAATCTCAAAGGACCTATACAATAAAATCAAGATCAATGAGTTAACTTATCAAGGGAACAATGTTGTTGAAGTTGTCACTCATTTGCACGTGTTTGTTGGAAGCTTTGCTTATTTGGTAGAGTTCATGGTCTTAGAAGACTTAGGAGAATTTATTGATAAGGACCTCACTCAAGTAATTTTGGAAAACCTTTCAAAAGAATGACTAGGTTGAATGAGCGGATGGTTGATGGTCTAATTACATTCTCTCGATGAAGTTGAAGACTTTATCTACCAAATGCCACGCGCTCATCCTAGGTTTAAACATAAGGATATTGAGGCTTGTAATAGAATGACCCTATTCCATTGCTTAGTGAAAGGGATAAGCAAAGTGGACTTAGGTACCCATATGAAAAAACTAAGCGGTATTACAAAAATGCCTTGAATTAGGAGATGATTACAAAAGAATGAAAGGACGTTGGAATGGCTTAAGTATGAGCACGTGAGCGTGCAGACAACAACGAAGAGCACGACTACGAGTCTAGCTACAAGACTCTTAAATAAAGAAAAGCGCTTCGTGGGAGGCAACCCATGCTTAATTGTTTGCTTGTTAGTGTTATATATCTTTTATTGATTACTTATTCTCATGTTTAAATTTCTAAAATGCTTTATTTTGTTTTTAACCTCGTCTTAATTGCATATAAAGGTATTTTACATAAAGGATAAGTGTAGGGAGGATTACACGTTTTCAAAAGAAACGTAAACATGAGAATAGCAATTAATTAAAAGATATATATGTGTGTTTGTTCGAGTCAAATGCTTGTATCGAGTCATAATGGATGTTTTGCGAAATTTTTCAGATTCTAAAGATGTAAATTTTCCGAATTTTTCCGAAAATCGCAGACCGCTTTTTGTCGGGATAACGACGGCGTCGAGATCGCAAACTGACGGCATCGGGAAGGAGTAAAACAACAGATTACTTTTTTCTCATTTTCGAGCTACTTATAAATTTTGGAATTTTCCGGTCTTAATTTTCCGTAAATTTGTAAACATCCATTCCACAAGCATTATATCCTAGTTTAGTAGAGTCTTATATATATTATTACCGCCGATTTTACGCGAAGGTTTCGTTTGTTTTCTTCGAATGTGCAGGTTTTATTTATCAAGAAGAAGAAACAAAAGATTGGAAGGAGCTTTTCACGCATACATTTTTCTTGGAAAGGATTTAACCACTACTTCACACACGGATCCTACCGAGCTAATCAGGGGAGTATTAGTTTCTTTCGTTTTTAATTACCTTCCATTATCATAACTTTGATACTTTCGGGGAACATTGGGGACAATGTTCAGTTTAAGTGTAGGGAGGAAAATAAAGCGGAACTTAGAAACTATGCTTATCCTTGATTATTTGCTTTGTCCAATTGTATTTGTGTAATAAACCATGAGAAAATGTCGGTTAGGGTAATTTTGGCACCAAATTTAAAATTTTTCATGACGTATAGGAGTGGGCCATTAGTCTTAACAAAAGCGTCTCACGGATAGGAAGTTGCATGACTAGCACAAAACCCTTTACCACCTAAATTCCACCCAAAATGTGAGGATCGCCCTTAGATTAGTAGGAATTAAAGCATTCATCTTTAATGCTTAGAGTGTGAACCGGTAGTATAATAGATTCTAGAACTTGTTTTGTGATGCATCCCGAGATCGCTAGTAAGACTACACTTGTGTAGTTAGGAATAACTAAATGATAAGAGGCATTAGGATAACCCTTGTTTGATACCGTAATATAATTACTTCTTCCACATCGGTTGAGTAATTCCCCACACCTTTGCGTTGTACTCATCTTTAGTACACGATACCCTAGTTAACCCCTCAGAGCCTATCCTTTTCGCGGTTCTCGTGATGTTTCGGTTTTTCGGAATATCAATGAAGAGCATTGTTTACACCCCACCCCAAATATACACCCAAATCGCCTTAGCCTACCTTGTATGCACTCACTTTTAGTGCATTATTGTTATCACCCTAAACCCTTAGTTCAATTATCTAGTTGCTTGCATGAGTTGCTAAGTCGAGTCATATCCTTTGTACACAGTTTTGGGACGATTGGGACTCATGGGAAAAGTTAAAGTTTATAAAATGATTGGAAGGGAACGTTAAATTCCCTTATTTACGTAATAACATACCCCAAGTGTTTTGATCTTTTCAATTCGGGTCAAATTAGTGTTAGAGTAATAAAAACTCAAGTGTAGGGATGTGCCTATAAATCCCTATCATTTTGATGTTACCGTAGAGGATGGTAGAGTAAAGTGTATGAAAAAAAAAAAAAAAAAAAATCTAAAAAAGAAAAAAAGAAAAAAAAAAAATAGAGTGTTCAAAAAAAAATACGGGCTACCATCCTACATCTATCCTTTAAATTTATGTTTGTTTGTTTGAGTTATCTAGAGTTTAGAGTGTCGAGTCTTGGCTTAGCAACGCCATTCTTCGTATGCTTGTAACATAAGAGATTTTTGACTTGCCACCACTAAATAGCCTATCCCACCAAACCCTTTGTTTCCTACCGTAAGCCTAACATTACAACCCTTTAAAGACCTCTTTGATAGTCTTTCCTAGGTGCTTACGCCAAAGCGATGGAGGTTTGATCTATTCTCAAGCCTATGGTAATCTATGTACTAGGACCGGTTAATGAGTGTTTATCTTCCATTTCCAACTTGTTATATTTCATATACACCCGAGAGATGTGAGTATCCAAACACCCCATGTGAGGTGCTAGTATGTAATTCCGTGCTTGTTATGACTTTTATGGGCTTATATGTGTTGTGGACTGTTTTAAACCAATGCTTCATGACCCCTAACTTATAAATTAATTGGCTAAAAGCACATTTGCTTGAGGACAAGCAAATACCAAGTGTAGGGATATTTGATAAGGTTTTAAAATGTACCTTTTGAGGGTCGTTTAAGCCCTTATTTGATCACTTTTGTATCCGTTATTACTTAATATCGTTCCTTTTCACTTTTAGGTCTCTTGAAGGCAAATTTCTGTAATGGCACTTATTTGGACGAAAAGGCGCGGATATCTGAAGAAAATGGCCAAAGTCAAGAATCGAGACACTCAAGTCTGCTGAAATACAAGGTGTGGCGTCATCGCTTAAGCGACGCCGTCGGAGCATTTTGTGACGACACAGAAGCCAAATTTCTTATTTTCAAGTGACGGTGTCAGGCTTTAAAAGAGTAGGCCGTCGCAACTCAGACGGCCTAGATTTGATCCAGACGGCGTCAGAAGCTGAAGAGGACGGCGTCACAAGCACAAGGTGACGCCGTCGCAAGACTAACGTGGCCAAGACGAAACCCTAATGACGGCGACCCGACGGCGTCACAAATCATAAGGTGACGCCGTCGCGATTGTAATATTATATATAGAATCCGAATTTTTCAGTTTTAGTGTGTAGTCTTTTGGAGTAAAAACCTAAACCGAACCAAGGTTGTCTTGTACAGTATTTTAGGGTTCCAAACCCTATCTTACATCAAGATAAGTGTTTTACTTCATTAATTCAATTATGTCTTCAATTATTTGTGTGTATGCTTGCATGTTCTCCATGTCCGGCTAATTTATTTGTGTGTTTGCTTAGGGAATATGAAACTTAATTATTAAATATTGATTGGTTGTCTCTTATCTTAATTGATTAATGATCTAGTAATGCGATAGGTCATTCGTTGTGTAATTAATGCTTGATTAATCTTTGTGAACCTTAGGCTATAGCACTTAGAGCGGTTGTAGGCTAAACCATCCAAAAGAGGCCTTAGAGTTAGAGTTTATAATCCTAGAGGGTTTTGTAGGCGAGACCCTTTGGTAAGTTCAAAGAGTTAGGGATAAACGCATACCCTACGACTTTAGACACACAACGCGATTAAGAATAAGGACGTGACAATTCAACCATCAATAGGAGATAATTAAGGAGTAATAAAACCTAAGTGAACACATCTTTAAACTATCATACGAGCACACAATAATTAGACATAGACTACATACACCTTAGATTAGATAATTAGATAAGTAGAGTAATCGGTAGAAATACCAACCCCAAATCCAAACCCGAGATTCGTACCTTTCCATTTCCTAAAAACATAAAAGATAAAAATAATCTTCCTCAACCCCAACCTTAGCGTAGTAACTTCTCACTAGCATTCCTATTCCCCAGAGAACGATATCAATACCCGTGGCTTACCCTAATACTACACTACAACGATTAGGTTCTTTGCCGTTATAAAACTTGCTAGGGTGTTATAAAACTTACATGATCATGGGCTTCGAAGCAATCGACCATATACAAAAGGAAGTTCCTTTGACCCCGAGCATAGGATTCCTTCGAACCGTGGGTCAGCGTTATCAAGTTAGTTCTAGAATCAAAGGATGGATAGGAATCCTAAGGTTCGAATGGCTAAACAAGTGGGTATCTGACCTACGAAATTTTATGGAGGATAAAAATTCCTTGATTTGATTTTGGAAGCATAATTTTATACTCTTTGGGGATGGGGTATTTAGCAAGAAAATCTTGTAACTTTTGGGAAGACAGGCACATTTTTGTTGTTTGATAATGAATTTTGAATCCATAATTGACAAATGCTAAGGAAAAGACAAGAGAAGACTTTACCTTTTTGTTCGGGTCGGAGGCCGAAAGCAATTTACTGCGTGTAAATGTGGGCGGCGAGGGTAAAGTGATCTAGGGTTTCATCTACCACACTTTATATACTCTTTTCAAATTCTCTTCTAAACCGCATACGTGTCCCGATCATTAACCTTATCCGAATTCCAAATCACTTTTAAAATTTGAAAAGTCGTTTTTGGTCAACCAAGTTAATGGGATGTGGGAATTAATGTAGCGAGTAGTTAGATTTGATTAGGTAGCATTTAATGCGCATTATGAGGCGTAATCACGTTAGTTACGTTTAACATTGCAACACACAACTGATTTTGCTCACAGGTTGAAGTCGAAAGCAATGCCTCCTCGTTCATAGGCTCCGAACAGCTCGACGGACACCCCTTCGAGATGTATCGAAGCCCTTCTGAACGAAGGCCCAAGTTAGCTCTCCTAGATGTTCATTGGCGTCAAACCATTCGTACACACGAAGGTTACCTGCGGGGAATTCGCCAATCGAAGCCCTAAGCCTTTCGGAGTATGGTTGACGAGGGAACAAAGGACAGAGGACCATCATGACTTAGTCAAACCCACTATCTCCCTCTCATTCCTGGCTTTCCCTCCAAGTTTGAGAACGTGGGCCACTAAGCCCTAGCAGTTACCTAAAAGCATGGGACGCCCCCATGTTCTCCGATAAAAGCGCAGAGGTGCCCCTAAGCCTATTTTCTCTACTATAAATAGGTGGGACGGACATAAGTTTATGGTAAGCTCACTTAACACTTTAATCTTTACTCACACTCATCTACATAACCATAACTCATACTTACTCTCACGCCGGAGGTGGTTCGCAAGGTTCAACCTGCGTAATCACTTAACGTAGTGTCTTCGTATTTCTTATCTTGATTGAAAGACAATCTTACTGGAACACACACTCCTCTTACCTTCGATCATCATTGAAGTCGATAATGCAATTTATTGTACCTTCGGTCTTACATCATCCGCTTTAAGGTTGAGAACATGGCGCTCGTTTGATAGGGCATCTTTTATTCTTTAAAATAAACTAGTAACTATAGACTAGCATGTGGACATATCATTTGCATGTAAGTCATATCCAGAAAAAAAAAATTAAGTTTAACAATAAATAATTAAGAAATTTGAGACTTTAGCAGTAGAAGTCAGTTATTGGGTGCGTTTGGTTTATAAGTGGGTTTGGATTAGAATTTAGATTTGGATTTAGATTTTGATTTGGAAAGAGAAAATATAATATATTTTATTTTATAAATTATTATTGAATTCGATTATAAAATTAATTTTGAATAAAGTATTAAAAATAAGCTATAAAGATCATGTGGTTAAAACAAAGCATGTTGAATCCGACACAATTTGAAAGTGAAAATTAACAGATCGCCCAAAATGAAAGTCACGTGTGCGACTTACCCATCCTTCTTCTCAATATCAAAATACCCATAGATGTCGTGTATATATTTTCGCTATATACACGACATGTACGTGTATGGCCACAAATCATTGTTGCAAATAAATGTGTAGCATCTCGTGTACCAAATGAGATACATACACGACATGAATCATTCTTGCAAATAAAGTGTAGCATCTCGTGTACAAAATGAGATAGATACACGACATCAATCATTGTTGGTAGCATGTCGTGTAAAAAATGAGATAGATACATGACATGGTTTTGTTTTCATTTGGGCATGTAGGGTAACAATCAAGAAAAACACACGACATGTTTTAATAAATACACGACACACATATTTTGCATTCTCATTTCAAGCCCTAGACAATGTCGTGTAATATGATACCCTATACACGACATGTTTTAGGGTTTTGTTTACCTGTTAAATTACATTACAAACACATATCTATATCTCACACATAAAATCTTTTCAATATAATGGTTAATGTATTTTCAATTGTGTAGTATACAAATCCTTTAAACATTAAATTTTTTAATAGTTTTTTTAAAATGATGAGAAAAAAGTACGTACTTAAATATATGTGAATGGTTAGATATACGGTTTTTAATTTATCTTGTGTGTAGAACTAAAAAGTACGATTTGAAAACATTCAGAAGCGTTTACAAAATTGTAAAAGAGTTCATATGAAAGTCATTGATTAGTCATGTCAATGTCATATTTCTCTTTAGATAAGTAACCATATCCTGAAAATCAATTTCTGGAACATTGATATTCATGTTTGAACCATCTTGATATGTTACTGGGTTAAGTGTAAACTTTCCGTTGAAGTTGATAGTGAAGTTGAATGTAGGCGTACTAGATGTTGACATTTGATGAATGAAAGAAGTAACAATTGAATTTGAGTAATGAAACCACCACAAAGTAGTGGTTATATATATATATGATTAAAGGTGGTTAGTCATTTCTTTGTCAGAATACGTGAATGAGTTATCACGTCATTTTTTTTATGATTAAAGCTGAAAAGTCAAATATTCTGTATTATCAAATCAACATTGTAAATGATTATGTTTTGGTGATCATCCATTTGTACTTACTGAAATAAGGTGGTTGTGGAAATACATACTAGCATAACATAAACATGACATATGTTACAAAATCAAACCAATGTAAGAAAACAACATAAAAAGGTACTACTTAGTTTACAAACCAAATAAATTAAACCAACTATTATTCGATGACTGAGTGTTTTGATCATTTAAATGCTGAGAGGCGTATGGTTGGGAGTCGTATTGGTCATAACCTGGATACGGGTTTTGATGATCATTTTGTTCATGACTTGGTTGACCTTGGTCATATGGGTCTGTTGTGTAAAACATTTGATCATAGGGTTGTGGTGAGTATGTGGTTTGTTCGAACGGTTGCGTTGGGTATGAGTCATAATTAGGGAAGCTGTGATCAAGTGTTTGAGTCGGGTATGAGTTGGCCGTAGGTGTATTTTCTGGTTGCTCGTTAACTGACTTTTTTTCTTTGGGTATTCTTTCCGTTTTATTGGTTGGAAGACAAATGGTTTTTGCATTGCCACGTTTGTGGCTCGCTTCACCACACCTACCACAAAGTGTAACTTGTGGTTCCTCACCCCGAGATCGTGATACGGTCGGTATTTTTGGCCGACGGGTTGTGGGTTGTCCATTCGTGGAGGAGTGATGGGTTGTATATACCGGATAATCCCATTCGTGAAACTCTCCTACAAAATTAACCGACTCACTGCGACGTCGCTCGGTATATTGGTTTTTAAACCAATGTTGAACAAATTGCACACAATCCGTTTGATTCAAAAACCTAGTAACAAAGAATAACGTGGCACAAGGTATCTTGGGAAAGTCGCCATTTGCGGCATTCACATGACATGTTCTCTAAGTTCACTTCACGATTGTATCGCCCATCATAAACACGGAACCGACTTTGATTAACCCCATATACACTCCAAGTTGCGCTTTTTATTTTCCTTTTATCCACCTTATGGGCAGCCCAACTGTGATTTCATACTTCATTTTCATTTGCATGAACACAAAGACGTGAATAAGTTTCTTTGTAGTAAACAAAACCATTTAAAAATATATTTTCTTTTGGAAGATAAATACCGCAGACTTGTCGCCGTTTATAATACCAATCTTGCACCATTGATCGATATTGCTCGGTCAACATTGTGATTGGAAGCTTTCTTGATTCTCTGACAAGCATTAACAGACTCAACGTTGTTTGATGTACAATAATTGTAACGAGTGCGTGGGCAATACGCTCTGGACCATCTTTGCACATCTGCTTCAAGTAACTTGTTGTACGCCTCAGGCTCAATAGCCTGTAGAATTTGCATCTGACTATCAAATTCTTCAGGTGTATACGCTTTGCATATGCTCCAATATAGCCCCTTTGTTTTTTTTTCTTTTTTAACGAAATGTTCATCAAAAGATGACGACAACAAATACCATGAAACGCCAATGGGTATTCATTGCGTACTGCTAACGCAATGGCAGGATGCCTATCAGATATTATAACCAAATCCTGGTTATCACCTATGCATTCTTTAAGTACGGAAAACCACCATGACCAACATTCACCAGTCTCCCCTCTGCATATACCGTAAGCAATTGGCACAATTTGGTTGTTTCCATCCATGCCTACTGCTAACAAGTTTGTACCTTTGTATACACCCTTTAAATGAGCCCCGTCGACTATAAGCAGAGGGCGGAGATGTTGCACGAACGTACGAATCTACAAAAAAATAATTGTAAACACACGTTACAATAAATTAACAATTATTATTTCATGTTTATTTATTTAAAAAAATATGCATGTGATAGTTGTTAATACTTACTGAAACACCAATGGAAACGAATAACATCTCGAAAACTCCTGTTTCGTTTGTCTTGATACGTGTGATAGTGCCTGGGTTTTTTTTTTCTAGATTGTGACAATAGTACGGTAACATTTCAAAAGATTCCGTCGGTGAACCCCGTATCATTTGTAACCCATAATCCTTTCCTCTCCATGCTTGTTGATAAGATATATTTATTTTATCTCGCGCCAAGATGTCTTTTGTATATCTTCGGTTTCAAATCACGGTTATTGTCTTTTAATTTATCTCTCAAAATGTGACCAATAACCTTTTTATTTGCATTTCGATGGTTAGGATATGTTTGAGTTTTGGGACACGTGTGAGTATCTATCATACCAGAACTCGAAACACATTTGTTTTTCCACACGTTTAGCGCAAATTCTCCGGTTGCATTCTTTAAAATGATATCACTTACAAGAAAACCTATCCGGTTCGACCTACTTACCAAAAGCGGTAACCTTCTTGTATACATTTCAACCTAATTGCAACGTCTAACTTTTCTCTTGTGTGAAAAACTTTCCGACATAAACGCCAAGATCGCTATTATATTGATTTGAAATTATTGGTTTGGTGGTAAATAGGTGGTTACGGAACATCGTGCATCAATGAAAAATATTTTTCCAGTCATGGTTAAGCGGTTTTGGTTTATCATCTACACCAACAAAACAATCATTTTGTTCATCGTCGCATCATCCCGAATGCAAATGATGATCCCGGTTTTTGAAATTTGGCTCATCTTTATACCCGAATCATTATTTTCATAATCAATTGCTTCAAATTTTGAGATGGGCCATCATTTAAAAAGACACATTGTTTTGAAAAGCGAGATGACCCGGTGTTTTCGTTAGGTGTTTCTAAAAATTGTAAACGTTTGATTTTCTTGGGTTGACCTAAAATATGTAGTTTCTTCCAAATGTGTTGTTTTAGCCACATAAAGATGAGACATTCCTCTATTCGCATAAGTGTAATCAAAAAAAAGTTACCTCGTCGTCGTCGGTGATATCCATTCGAAAATCAAATGACGGTGCTTAAATTTAAAATTAAGTTGAATATTGGGATCCAACTTGAATTTAGAACGCACAAACTCAACTAACCATGAGTATGTGATATTAGTGTACATGACCACACCTCGTTGGGTATTATCAAAATGTAATAAACAGTTGAATTTATGAATTTCTGAAGTCATGGCGATGTATTTATGAATTTGCTATGTTTGGATATACATTTCGGTTTGTATATATATATACATACAATGTTGTGTAAATTTTTACCCGAAATATGACACAGATGGGACAACTCTATGACAACGATTTGACTACTCCATGACTATTTCTTGTACGTGTAATTTTTTACCCGAAATATGACACAGATGGGACAAATCTATGACAACGATTTGACTACTCCATGACTATTTCTTGTACGTGTAATTTTTTACCCGAAATATGACACAGATGGGACAACTCTATGACAACGATTTGACTACTCCATGACTATTTCTTGTACGTGTAATTTTTTACCCGAAATATGACACAGATGGGACAACTCTATGACAACGATTTGACTACTCCATGACTATTTCTTGTACGTGTAATTTTTTACCCGAAATATGACACAGATGGGAAATGATTTGACAACTCAATGACTCTATTTAAGTCTTACATTGTCAATCTATTTGCTTAACAAAAATCATTCAGTAATTTATCTCTTTACATTCTAAATAAAATGTCAGATAACATACCATTCGACCTTCAAGTTGATATCATGAATAGACTTCCAGTTAAGTCTTTACTGCAGTTTCAGTAGTGTCTCAAAGAGATGGAGGTCTTCCATAGACTTTTCCAACTTCATCCGTAGCTACGGCTTTCGTGAAACAGATGTGTGTTGTTTTAATTTAACATATATGCAAGGTAATGTAGGTTTTATGTTTTCGTTAATGGAAGTTTAGCTTTCACCCACCTAGATACAACTCTTCATCTTCCAACTCTTAAGCCAATTGCTACTCGAAGGTGTCGGTGCTTTCATATGGTTCAAACATGATGGTCATTATTTGGAACCCATCAATAAAACGATCTATAGGGTATTAGTCCCTAGCTTCTTGAATCAACTCGATTCACCCAAAATGGTCATCGGTTTTGGTGTACGTCCCGACAATTTAGACCTAACAATTTTAAAATTAATTTCCGTTATACGGTGATGGGCCATAGTGCGTGTCGGTGTATACCTTGAGTTCGAGACTGGAACCATATTGAAAATGACCTTTTGCCTCGAGAAGGGATTAGACTAAAAAGGTCTGGCCAAGCAGTAGTGGGTGGTAAAATTTACTGGCTTGGTTATGAAAAATTTCTTTTCAATGATGGTATTTGGTACAAACGCTATATGGTAGTTTCATTTGATTTGGTTAGTCACCAATTTACCGACGTAGGCATACCAGAAGAGATAAGACGCATGGTTGGGCCTCCATTCCGTATATCCCAGCTACGGAACTCTATTGTAATTTCAGGAAGTTTCCTAGCAGATGGGTACAAAGTTTTGTGTGCATGGGTGTTAGAAATTGATGGTGCTATTGTATCATCGTGTACAGTGCTATTCACCATTCCATACCCAATAGAGAATGTGGTAAAATTAGTTGGGTTTACTAAGGATGATGATCCAATTATTGAAGCTAAGATCGACCAAGAGATAGCTCACTCGCTACAAGTGTACGAGCGAGCTTCTGAATTGTGGCAAGACATGGGTATTGAAGCGAATGGTGGTTCATTTTTCATTGGCCCCTATAAAGAATCACTAATTCTTCTTAATGAACCAAATCATACCATTGTCGTTTAGTTCGTGTCTTTACCGTTATCAATGTTTGTTTATGTACTCTTTTTTTAACTATTTAAATGCAAGTTGTTTTGTTTTTTAACTAATCAATGTTCTACATTTTAGCAATGTCATATTCAAAGAACATGATTCTATAATGGTCAACTATATAAAAGTGACATAGTTAATGAATTATTGCTATGACATAGTTAATGAATTATTGGTCTATAAATAGTCGACTATATAAAGCCAATTCTAGTGGTAGCATGTGTTGACAATTCCATGACATTAACGTGTATGTGTAATTTATTACGCCATATATGACAAGGATTTGACAGTTCATTTTCTGTACACTGACATAGGTTTCACAATTCATTGACATTAACGTGTATGTGTAATTTATTACGCGATATATGACAAGGATTTGACAGTTCATTTTCTTTACACTGACATAGATTTGACATTTCATTGACATTAACGTGTATGTGTAATTTATTACGCGATATATGACAAGAATATTTTCTTTATCCCGACATCATTTGACAACACCATAAAAAATTTACCTATAAAACCTCATTTACTTCTATTTTTCTAAACACAAATCAACATTATTGACATTTCTACTCTCTACAAAGAAGGTTACTCTCCACAATATGTCTCGACAAAACAATACCGGAAACACCAAACGATACAACAACTCACCATTCGTTCCACCATCCCAAAGAAGGGACACAACATATGCACCCCAACATAACGTTGGGGGTTCTTCAACCTCTTCCAACAACCCGACTAGGATAATACCTGGTCCTGCTGGTATTCTGCAAGCGGCTATTCTCCGCAAAAATTCAGACATTAGGGAAGGTGGCCCCGAATATTGTGTAGTGCCAACACAAGAATATGTAAGGAAAATAAATGAGGATGTCAAGGAGGATGATCATTTTACCCGTGGGCCATGGCTAAGCGATTCATAAGCTTAATAATGATGAAGATGTCATCGAATCGGTTGTCTTGGCGATATAAAAACTATTGTGTGAAAGGAAGCTTGAACTTGTTGTAGGTGTAATCAAGACTTGTACACCTAACGCGCTTGGTGAGCTAACGGTGACAATAAAAGATCCAACAGGACAATGTCTGGTACAATTCATCACAAAGTCCTTACGAAGAAGCGGTTACAAAACTCTATCAAAGTCGGAGCTGTGTTGGTACTTCGTAATGTTTCGGTGTTTACCCCAAAATCAACACCCCCTTCTCTTAACATTACATTGAGGAACATGGTTGCTGTTTTCGACAAGGATACAGTTTTTATTGGATGAATCTTTACATATTCATCTCCTACTTTTAGGTAATATTATATATGTAATGTTTATCTAACTCAACGTCATCTATATGTAATGTTGATTTACTTGAATAAAAGTTTGAATTAACATCAAATATAAGTTAAACATATAATATAAAAATATATACAACTTCCATTAAAAATCACCTCAATCATATCCACAAGAACTAGTCTCCTCATAGCGACAATCGTAAAACATCTTAGAGATACTATATCTAATAGTCTTGAAAAGCCTTCAACATCATAACTCCATTGTGGTGGAAACTTACGAGAACAAACTCATGCATGAGCCAAAAGTGATGACTCCACAATCGTGAGTGTTAGTTTGGTGTGGGATCGGATATTGTTGGTTGTTGTAACGGAATTTGAAATTGTAGTGCGGACGTCCGGTTCTTGTGAAATGTCCTACCTCTTATAAACATTTGTTAACAACTCCGGTCCATTCTAGAACATACTCTCGTAAATAATCACTACGCTCCGTGCTAGGCAATGAGTCGTGAACCAGAAAGGTGGATGACACTAGATCAATAAGCTCGCCGTGACCCAATGATTCCCTCACGCATTCATCGGCATCACCACTGCGTCGAAAATGTATTCAAATATATCTGATTAAATAAACTAGTAAAGCGTAATTTATGAGAAAAATTAATTATAGGTTGAAACACATTTACTTACCCATGTTACTTGATCCCATGAAGGGTGCGGGTGCATGCTACCATCTAATGTTCCCATAATCGAAGGAGCTATCGAAGCATGGGTACTCTACCACCATTTTCGTGGGGTAAGTGGATGATGTCCATGATGACGATCATTGTCCATGGCGCGCCATCTTGCCTTCTTCTTATTAATAGCTCAACCCAACAATTCATTTCTTTGAGTCAAGAGATTAAACAAAATCATTTTACGTTCTTCAAACTAATATAATCTAAACTTTTAAAAACATAACACTATACTTACGTCGTCCGACATGACCAACCAATTTGACCGGTACTCACGGATCGGTGCCGTTCTTGTATAATTCCTAAGTAGTTGTTGAAAGAAGCTAAGCTCGCTACCCAACCCTTTGGATGGCGGTCAAGGTATATCGGGATGGGTTTAATAGAAATTCCTCCAAACTAACATAACGCTCACGCCACTTTGAAAAACCAAACGATAAAATACAATATCAAACATTGTTAATTAGCAACTTCATGTTAATAAATTTTAATGGTCCAGATACCTTATTAGGGTCAACATTATAAAGCGCAATGAGTTCGACACGACGACTACCAAAACAGCAACACCACCAGCATACTCTTTATACTCATGAACCGCTTGTTCTTCCAAATTAAATGCTAGAATGTTCGAGGTACTCTTTTTCCGCGTCTTCTTAGCGGCACGTTTCTTAGGCAAGATTGTGGTTGGCCCCTGTTCAGTGTAAGGATATTGCAGACATTTACCCGGACGACAATCCCTCTTTGGTCGCTCGATCGCATCCTTAAAAAAAATAAACAATAAAAAATTTAAAAATCAATATAACTACTAATAACAATATTAACCATGAAATATTTATGTAATTAATAGGTTACCTGGACGTCGACACCTACGTCATAGGCTTGAGATGGACCTGCCTCATAATCAACAAGCGTGGCAAAAGAGCCAAACCCAAGTGGCGACGGTAGTCCGTATGTCCGGTGGAGGAACCAATGATGGACGAAGAGACTTTAACGGCGGTGTAGGTACATGAACACCGTCGAAGAACGAGTCATTCGGTGGATCGCCAAATGGACGGTCGGCATTTGGTATTCCACGAATGAAAAATTATAATGTAGAGTTGGTTATTTTCAAACATATTTAAATATAAAAAGATAAAAGCACGTAAACCTACTTAGGTGTTTTGAATAACAATAAATAAATAAACGTAAGCTACTTACAAACAAAATCGCCACCAAAAATCGTGGATCAAGTTGTTTGAACTTCAAGTCATGTTCTTGTAACCGCTGAAGTGCCTTCATCTGTTGTATAATTTCCGTGTAATAGAATCGTAAATAGGTTCGTTTAGTGGAGGCTTTTCGAAGGAATTGAGGTCAATTCCAACAAAATATGCTCTACTTTGACCCCACCACTCGGTATTTTGCTCATAGTCATCCGGCATAAGCCTCATCAAAGGTGGGTTTACCTTTAAAAAACATGGACAATATACACAACATTAATAAAAACCAACAAGAAATTATAATCATATTGTAAGAAACTAAGGTCATATTTGAAACTCACATTCAATTGGTCATCCAAAAACCGGTTTATAGACTCTCTATATACAACGTTTCTATAGCTCCACGCAATTGACCGGGGATACAACTGATTATGACAAAAAAACCTTGGGGTCGCACCATGAGGGAAACACTCCAATATCCACGTCTGTAAAAGGCAAATTTGTTTTAAATTTGTTAACGATATACATATACATGAACTTTGTAAATTTATATATCACATACCTTGAAGGCCCATATAAAGCCATTCAAATTGTACTTAGGAAGTTTAGTAGGATCCTCCCTCGGCAAAGTGCTTTGCCTGCGCTTATTCTTTGCATCCTTAAGATAATTGTACAAGGTTGGCCATACGTAAGACCCCACGGAACACATTCCATGCATTTATATCCTCCACTAACCTAAATACAAAATCGTCGACTACATTCCTAAGCTCGGTCCTTTTAACACCAACACTAACACGGCTATCAAACAAAGACCAACAACATCTTAAATCGCTCAAACGGCTTAACAACTTACTATCTAGGGCACGGAACACATCACCAACTTTTATTTTGAAGAATCGGTTGTGAAGGAACACTCGTCTCCTAAAGGGAATAGGTCCAACTTCATAATCCGTTCTAAAACTGCTCCAAATCTTAGACGAGTAACTAGACGTAATTCCTCCTACCAAACCGAACCTCAACCTCACCCACCCGATTAATATCACGTATACGATATCTCGGAGGAACAATATTTGTATCTCCCTACACATGGCACTTGGTGGCATATGAAATAATGTACTAACACGCCAGACTCTTGCATTTTGGCAAATCTAACAACCAACCAAAACATGTATCTCTAATAATGTTTCCCTACGGTGTTCACAATCATACTTTTAATAGCACTAATCACGGATAACCTACTCCTACATGTAATTTGGGCGGGATAATCCTAAAATAAATAAACATATATTAATACACATATACGTAACAAATAAAAAAAAAAATACAAGTGTAAAGGAAAAAATTGCGAAATACCGGTGACCTTCCATATTCACACCATATCCACCACCACACAAAGACCACCACCGCACCACCAACACTTTTTTACAACCGCAACTAAACCACCAAACTCACAAACTATGATGAACAAGATGTCGTGTATATTGGTGATGAAGAAGATGTATATTCTTTCAAGACAAAGTGAAGAAGTCATCGTGTATATTGTTCCTTATATATGTGATGAAGAAGATGTAGTTTGAATGAACTTGCAAGAACAATGATACACGACATCGCGTATATATTCAAGCTTTAAATGAAGTCCATTGAATCATCAAATCAACTTTTAATTTGCAAGAACATTATTGCAATAACATTGAATCATCAAATCAACCTTTAATATTTGCTCTTTCCCAATGCTAAAACATTGAATCATCAAATCAACCTTTTAATATTTGCTCTTTCCCGATGCTAAAAGATAACCCTAAACCGCTAAGAGATAACCCTAAACCCTCTATACCTTTTCCATCTCTTGTCTTTATTCCATTTTCATGCATGTATACCCTACTCTTTATTAACATCTCGTGTATATTCATGCATGCATACAAGACATCACCAATTATTGTCACATGTCGTGTGTTTTTCTTGATTGTTACCCTACATGCCCAAATGAAAACAAAACCATGTCATGTATCTATCTCATTTTTTACACGACATGCTACACTTTATTTGCAACAATGATTGATGTCGTGTATCTATCTCATTTTGTACACGAGATGCTACA
Source organism: Chrysanthemum lavandulifolium (assembly GCA_022545495.1). NCBI lineage: Eukaryota > Viridiplantae > Streptophyta > Magnoliopsida > Asterales > Asteraceae > Chrysanthemum > Chrysanthemum lavandulifolium. The sequence goes on along the minus strand of CM040240.1, from coordinate 163,982,500 downwards.
CTTTATTTGCAACAATGATTTGTGGCCCCATGATATGTCGTGTATATAGCGAAAATATATACACGACATCTATGGGTATTTTGATATTGAGAAGAAGGATGGGTAAGTGTACCGGTATCATTTTGGGCGATCAAAATTTTCACTTTGAAATCCTCTCAATTTCATCCGGTTTGAGTTTTGTGGGCCCGTTTATACTATTTGGCTTTCAACTTCCTACCAAACAACAAATTAAAGATAGAGTAAATTGCACAAATGGTCCTGTGGTTTGCCCAAATTCGGTTTAGTCCCTAAGTTTAGAAAATGGAAACTTTGGATGCCAAATTGAAATGACTAAAATACCCTCGTCTTCATCCCTTTGAATTTCCGGGACGAAATCGCAATTGAGCAAACCATGTAACCATTTATTTTTTTCGAAAATAATTTTTTCAAAAAAAAGTTTGAAAATAATTGTTTCAAAAAAAGTTTGAAAATAATTTTTCAAAAATATTTTTTTGAAAGGAAAAGTCACAAATACAAAATATTTGAAAAAATTTGGAATTTTTTTTCAATATGTCCAAAATTACGAAATAATTATTTTGTAAAAAATTTGAAAAAACAATTAAACAAAAATTCCATTTTTTTGTGAAAAACAAGTATTCTGAAAACATTTTTTGTAATTTTTTACTCAAATTTGAAAAATTCCAATTTTTTTGAAATTTTTGTCAAAATTTTTTCTTTTGAAATTTTTTCAAAATGTTGAAATAATACAAAACAAACAAAAAGTAAGAAAAAGCAGACAAAATGTAAGAAACACGGACAAAAAATGTAAAAAGGGGAAAAAGCGAATAAAAGAGACAAAGCGTAAGAAAAATGGATAAAAACGGACAAAAATCTAAAAAAGTGTAAGAAAAACAGATAAAAAGTGTAACTAAAATCAAAATTTTTTTTCGAAAAAAAATTATTTTCGGAAAAAAAATAAATGGTCCTTGTGGTTTGCTCAAATTGCAGATTTCGTCCTGGAAATTCAAAGGGGTGAAGAGGAGGGTATTTCGGTCATTTCAATTTGGTCGGGGACGAAAATGAACTCAACTTTTCCTCTCGGGAGGCCGCTGCACTTTCAGCTCGGGGACGAATCTGAATTTGAAGAAACCAGGGGACCATTATTCTGACTTTTCGGTGCAAGACAAAAAGATTTGCACAAAAACCTGGGTACGTAAACGTAAATATGAGAATAATGCATGGAGTGGTGGACCACTTGCTATTTCGAGTTTGTATTATGGGAAAAGATTTGCACACATTATCTATTCACACAGTCATATGTACAACCCCTTAAACATAATATACACAGCACAACATGTTAATGCACAGTATAGAGTGTGTCAATCAAAATATTGAGTGTGCAATTCATTTCTCTTGTTTTATCCTTATTATTTTTTTTTTACTTTTTTTTAAGGGTTACCCATAATTCATTTTTTTTTAAAGGGTTACCCCGTAAAATGTCAGTGAATCCCACACCTCAGCCCAAAAAATGCAAACCAAAAGCGCCTACATTATCAGTTACTCGAATACTGTTTCAGTAATACGGATGTGGTCTTCCTCATCAATCATTAACGTTCGTGTCACTCGAATACTCGTATCACTTATGCTGCTGATTTTTATTTTTATTTTTATTTTTTTGCTACACATTGATAATTGACATTTTATGGTCCAGTTGATTGAATGTAATTGAAGTACGAAGTAATATTGTTATATATCTTGTTGATTGGGTGATATGATAGAAATTCAGTGTCATTCATGAGTCGCCACTTAATAATTAGTCAAAACAGTAAGCCAAGACAAAATGTTACCTCTATGGAGCATACACAAGCTATATAATTCTCTAGTTGTTGCTTTAATGAGTGACATGATGCCGTTTTAAATAAGGCTTCTAACTTTTCCGTTTTAATATAAGAAGCCATAGGAATTCACATCTAAAAACTCTCTGAAGTGTTCAATTTCCCCTAATCATCACTCGTGTGTGTGTGTGCGCGTGTTTTTATCATAGGCACATTCATGGAAAGAGAGTTCTTGTGGTCACTAACACCACAGTTGCCCCCCTATACTTGGATAAAGTTGTAACTGCTTTAACAGCTGGAAACCCTAACTTGACGGTTGAAAGTGTGATTCTCCCTGATGGCGAGAAGTACAAAAATATGGTATGTATCTCAACTCTTCATTTACGTGTTCAAAATACATCTTTTCATCAGAATTTGGCCATGCCATCCACAATAACTATTTCGAAACAGGACACTCTCATGAAAGTATTTGATAAAGCCATAGAGTCTCGTTTAGACAGACGATGTACATTTGTTGCTCTTGGTGGTGGTGTCATTGGTGACATGTGTGGATATGCAGCTTCTTGTTTTCTTCGTGGAGTCAATTTCATTCAGATTCCTACAACTGTTATGGCACAAGTGGATTCTTCTGTTGGGGGCAAAACTGGAATAAACCTCCGTGCAGGGAAAAACTTAATTGGCGCATTCTATCAGCCACAGTGTGTGCTCATAGATACAGACACATTAAACACGTTACCTGATAGAGAATTAGCGTCAGGGTTTGCTGAGGTCATTAAGTGTGGGCTTGTTAGAGATGCTCCTTTTTTTGAGTGGCAAGAAAAGAACATGCACGCGCTAATGTCTAGGTAAAAATATAACTAAACATTCTAAAGTTTTATTGAAAATTTTGTGAAATCTGGTATTTTTGTTGTTAGTATGGGCTGGCTTGTTTGTTAATTATGCTTGTTTTTTCTCAAAGAAATAATCAATTACTTATCTATGTCGTGTTGTGCTGCAGGGACCCGGATGCTTTTGCATATGCTATTAAGCGTTCATGTGAAAACAAGGCTGAAGTTGTATCCCAAGACGAGAAAGAAAGTGGAATAAGGGCGATACTTAGCATGGGTCATACGTTTGGTCATGTAAGTCTCAGTTTTTCTATTTTATTTTCAGTTATGTGGTCGTCACACAAATAATTTATTTTTCATCCTTTTTCCCAATAATAATCTTTTTCATTGTCAACTTCTGTTTACAGGCTATAGAAACAAGCTACGGCTACGGACAGTGGCTTCATGGAGAAGCAGTAGCAGCTGGCATGGTATAGAATCCTTGCTTCTAGCATTCTGTTGAATGTTGATGTGTAGTATGTGTCTTCTAAGGGTATTTTTGTAAGTTTAGGTAATGGCCGTTGACATGTCATATCGCCTTGGTTGGATTGATGAATCTATTGTGGAGAGAACTAGCAACATCTTAAAACTAGCCAAGCTGCCCACTACACCTCCTGAGATGATGACTGTAGACATGTTCAAATCTGTCATGGCTGTAAGTCAAACCAATATAAGCAAGTTGACTATATCGAAACCTTTTTCTGATTGCTTTTTATTTATAATTCTATTTGTGCGCGCAGGTTGACAAAAAGGTGGCTGATGGATTACTAAGACTCATCCTTCTAAAAGGTCCCCTAGGAAGCTGTGTTTTAACAGGAGACTATGATAGAAAAGCGCTCGATGAAACCCTACACGCATTTTGCAAGTCTTGAGCACAAGTATAGTTCTCGTTCTTTATTGTGTAAAATTTCCATACATGTCATACTATGGTATAATTTATGTATCATAAATGGCTATTTGTTGGTTGATTTTTTTTTTTTTTTTTTTTAAATTTTGTTTTGGCATCCTAAAGTGTGGAATGCAGATCCCATATCAAGGGGCAGCCGTTGATTTTTGAAATGGTTAATACATATATACCAGCATTTTGAGCCTCAGAGATGTAATAAATCACTAGTGAATTGATGCACAAGTTTGAATAGGGTAACAACTGCACCAATACTACTTGGCTCACATTTGATGTGTGTGCAAGTCCGTGTCAAATCTTGAATTGGTTGGTAATGTAGCGCGTCTAGGATTAAGCCTGGGATAAAGAGATCAGTTATGGAAGCCATGGGTTTTCTTAGCTGGTGCAGTGTAGGAGTGTTGACCAGGTAATTACCTTATTAATGTGGGTCTTTCTTGATTGTTTCTTGATCGTTTGGGTCACATCTGGTTATGCTGAGCATCTGTTTACGATATTGTGACATGTGAGATCAAGATAACCATTGATGTAATTAGACCACTCCCAACCGTGATGTGTCAGTTTGTGTGTTAGTTGCGCCGCCTCAACACCACATCAACACTTCCAAAACTGACACACAAACGGACACCCTTGCCGATCGTGGTGATCGTGGTCTCTTTCTATTTCACTACACTAATATACCTAACAAAACACACACACACAAAATACAAATGGGCCTCGCACCACCTCGTCCTTTGCTCGTCGCCAAACTGAAGAACACTCGACTGGCGCAACATCGATGATGTGGTGCCATTGGCGTCAGTGAACCGACGAGCCCGTTGGCACTGGTCTTAACATAGCTGAAACCTGACATAAATCGTGGGCTTTGATCAATTAAAAATTCTACATTTACTTGTCTTCGACCTGATAGAAAATTAGTCTATATGACAGTTTTAAGTAAATTTTATAGGAATGGATGTACTTAAGTTAAGCGAGAATAGAAACTAGGAAAATTGCGATGGATTAAGGTTACTCGATTTGATCTGATCTCATTTTGATGTGTTACTTGATCCATCCGATATGCTTGTTTTAGTTGTTCCTCACAAGTGACGAAAAGAACAGCATGATCAAGAAATTAAAGCTCAACTTTTAAACTATAAACACAACTCTCGTGGTTACCAAGACCAAATATCACTAGAAAAACAAGTTCAAACTAGCATAACACTATGCAGAAAAGGAGTCAGTCAAAGCCTTCCTTTCACCCTCGCTTTCCTTCATCTAATGCATATGGAGAAGGAAGCAAAGTTTTTTAAGATTAAGCGCCTATGGAAAAAAAAAAGACTTGAATCACTTTGTGGCGTGATCTTATTCCTAACTTGGGATATTAAGTAAGATAACATCACTCATTCGCAAAACATGAATTAACCTTCTAGTTGTGACTTCTAAGCTAATAAGGACTTCTTAGAAACCTTTTACGTGCTTTTGGGATCTAGTAATACTGAAATCATCTTCATTTTCATCTTTATCTAGACATTCTATGTCTTTGAAATATTGATCCTTCTGAGTTTTGACCTGTCTCATCTCTTCTTCAAACTTATTGGGCTTATAAATATTTAACAAAAATAGGCCCAGTTATAAGTTCATTTATCTTTTTGATATATTGCATGTGTTCACATCATTGTTAAGTTCTATACTTCTATTTATAGGACTACGGTTTAGACCTAAACATCATTTTCGTTTATTGAGTATACTTCTGAATTTGCTCACAGTTTAGAATTGTTTCAATCTCATTTTGGATAATTAAAAGGGATGCAATCATGTCCTCCTTTTTTTTTTTTTTTTTTTTTTTTTTTTTTTTTTTTTTTTAAAGTTGAAAGTGTAAGGATAGATGTTTTAAGGTTAAAAGGTAACAATAAACAACTAAACGACTTGGGTCTATTTTTTTAGTTTGGACCAATCTTCTCAAAATCTATAACAAAAAACCTAACTTAGTAAGCATTATTTTATCGGTTTTGGTTTTTGTTTGATTTAAACGAATTCCTTTTTATAAATTTGTCTAGTAACAAGGTGATATTTCTTCAGCTCGGCACACCAAGACCCATAGTTAGTTGCTGTTTTCATTTGGGAGTTTTTTTTCTCGTTGTTGATATCAGCAAAGCAAGACCTAGCCAGATGATGTCTGTATCTTGGGAAAAAAATCGTCAGACCAAATCTAAATCAGTTTTTACATTCTTAAACACTTATTGATTGAGAAATTTTCGTTTGATCTTATATTAAAGTACTTATACTCTCATATTTCGTATATGCAAAGCTACGTTTTGACTTTTGACTGATTGACTCTTGGGTCTTACTCAATTATTGAATGAAAGTTGACTGTTTAAGAAAAGGGAACATTGGGCTCACAAACATTTTCCTATCCGTTTTGTGCCTAGAAATGTGTGATAGCTTGGGTTTTGGGTCAAATCCATAAAGTATGATACACGCCTATGTGGAACCAAAATTCAATTCTTTTGACTTTCTAAACCACGGATATAGGGATTTTACATCCTTTTAGGTGAAGATTGCATTTTTGGGGTTTGATAAAAAGATGTGTTCATACTGACTCGACTAATTTTAAACTATGTTAACGCAAAACAAATATTTCAGGAAACTTGTTCATAATTTTATCTAAACGTCAAAAGCTTGATTTTCAATCATATATACACAAGGCCTAGAGGAAGATATGTGACTATTCATGCAGGAGCGTCTCAAGCTTTGCGGAGGCTTATAGCGAATATCAAATATGAGGCATTTTTTATTAAAAAGTTTCTATTGTAATAATAGAATACTAAAAATACTTTCATATACATTTAGTTGGCTCATATCTCATAATATGAAGTGCTTGAAAAGCAAAAATATGAAGCTTACGTAGCCACAAAACTTAATGAATCATTTGTTTTTTATCCCATCTTTCAACCTAATACCGTAATGATTAGGAACTAAGCTAAATTAGAAAAGAATAGTTTGATAAATAAATTAAAAATTTGGTGCTATATCAGATTGGTTAAGTTATTTGTGTACGAGTTTTTTTCAAAATAACGATATTAATAAAGGGGCTAAGGACATAGCTTATGCCCTGAATAATTACCCCACACAGTGAGCTCATTAAGGGCGGTTTAGAATCAACTAGTCACCTTACTAGCTCCGCACCTAAAGTCATGTGCTATCATGTATCAATAATGAGTTAATGATTGCGAGAGAAGTTCCAGAGTCTATATATATAGTGACTGAATTAGCAGGTCAATGGTCTCTAGTGACTGATTTTGTGTCACACTTTCACAAAATCAATTCAATTGCATAAAATCTGATACTCTCTTTATTTATAGTTACCAAATCACAAGATCTTGCTATGGATACAATTTGTGAGTCCTACATCTAACCAAAACCCTAGACATGCTTTCTTGTAATGTGAACTTCACGGAATATTTCACCACCTTACCTTACGCGTGGTAGATTTATGAGTTGTCCAAGATTATGAAAATTTTGGATTCTTCTACTATTTATATATGTCTATATGAGAGTATTCTAATCTTAAATAAGATTACGATAAGGATTGCAAATATGAAATTTATATGTACTTTGATACTGAGGTTGCTAGAGTTTATGAGTGTACGTAAAGAGCAATCAGTCTATCACCACCCTTCAAACCGATCGATTTCAGCACTAACAATATGGGAGGCATTCCACAATATGTCCCAAGATAAAAAAAGGCAATCCCTAGACTTGAACGTGATATATGGATTACTCTTTTCTTTACCGTCAAGGCACACATGCATGGACATATAGTTAATAGTCGCAATTTAATTATAAATTCATAACTAGGACGTAAGCATAAACATCTTTAATATTCAAAGAATGCGTAGCAAAATTCTTACTCAAATATGAAGCGTTCATCAATGTGGTTCAAAACATTCTAAATTTCATAGTTGATCGTTACAATCAACTTGCACTACAACCGGCTAACGCAATGGTAAAAATCCGTTGCAAATGGTCATTTGCAACGGATTGCTACCCCGTTGCATAAATGCCCCATGCAAATCAGGTTCATAATAAGTAAATCAGGTTTTTTTATTTAAATGTATAATTTAAATTCTTTTGTTATTAAAATGCTAGAAAGAAACAATTTTACTTGATTGATCAATATTCGATTCTGTATGATGAAAGAATCAACATGATTTTGAGTGTTTGATTGGGGGAGAAGAAGAGCACTACGAAGCTACAATTCTTTTTATTAGCATTAGCATGTGAATCTTTTTTAATAAGTGTGATTAGTTGTTAGTGATCCCATAAAAACCTTTAATAATGAACTCCAAAGCCAACACATTTTGGGACATGCATGTGCTTTTAACCACCTTCACATACTAATCAAGTTTCATCTCTCTTACAAAGTCAAAATTCTTGATTTCAATATCACTTTTATTAATTTTTTACTAACTTTGATACTAAAATATGTAATGTACAAGAATTTCCGTTTTTGCCATATTTCATAGAATTATGAGCAGAAAGATTCACCATCATTGTCAAAATTGCTAATTAACTATTCACATGCAAGTAATTGTTTTACGTGTGAATGATATATTCTTTAAGTCTACTTTCTATATTCTTTTCTTAAAAAAATGTTATAAATTCACGACATATATGGTACCAATCAATTAATTTGGTGAACGTATTCTCATATGAATAAGCATGTGTCAAGTGTTTATAGCCATGTTTTTAAGAATCTCAACAGAAAATGCATTAAATTTGTTTATCTTGCATGTACGTAAAAAATTCTAATGGCAGAGACGTGCTTGCACACATACAAATACAGACATAATTAAACAAACACAAAAACGTCTATATATAATCGATCTAGTTCTCGCCAAACATCCATTAGCGATAAAGTTTGAACCTAAATTGGTGTTAATTAGTTTTGTATTTTATTTGCAAACTTGAAGTAGGACGTATACTAAGATATAGCATATTGTCATCAAAGTAAAACTGTTGATTGTTATTTTATCTTCTTAATTTCATGTTAAATACTGATACACAAAATAAAAATGATACACATATATGTGCTCTAGAATTCGAACAACACTTGCACTGAACTAATAAAGTCGATAATAGGTTGCATAAATTATTTTAAAGTTTTATTATAACTTATCTTGTAAAGTAAAAAATAAATGGCCATGAATGAGTAGCCCCATAAACATCCACATGCCCTTGTTCCCTCCTTACCACTTGGGGGACATGGCTATATTTAATTATGAAGCCATGCTTCGTTAATAATGGTTAGCATCAATTAAAATATTTATTTCTATAATTAATATAATGAAAAAAATAATAATTTACAAGATATGAAAAATCTATCAATGCAAATAAACAAAAAGAAAAACAAAGTTACATTACACTTCACATGGTATTACGGAAATATGAACCACAATTGACAATAATAACATGAAAAACAAAAACGTTATTAAACACTCCACATATGTTTTGTGAGGCAAACCAATAGGAGATTGATTGTTTTTGTTCATTACAAATGTCCCAAATCATCTTTTGACAAATTCTATATACTATCAAACTTAAGTTTTTTTTACTTAACGATTAACAAAAAAAGAAAAAGAAAAAGAAACATAAAACAAAAAACAAATCCAAACACATTCAAACATTAACAGCTTGATCCATCCATGTTCTTTGATGTATTTTGATGTTTTCATGAACTTGAATCAAGATTAGGGTTTGCTTCATATCTGAATTTAGCACCTGTTTTTGCACTTTTCCATCGCTCTCGGTGCTGCAATTAAATCACGCTTATTTAGATATATACATGATAATTACAGTCGAGTCTCGTTGGATTAAGATGGTTCATGTATATAAATGATCTTCTAAGGAGTTACTACTTACCTAGTCCAATTGCATCTGATCCCTTCATGATTCGAAGTCGCTTGCAGGAATCAACAAACATTCTGCATGAAAACGAGCCAATTTCTATGAGAAACAATGTTTTCTAGACTGAACTTACGAATTTTGATTATGATCAAGAACTTACTCCCATGGGACATCGCCGACGAGCATCCAGTCACCATCTTTATCTTCATAGCTTGGTACATACTCAGAACTATTCAGAAGATTCATCAACTTGCTCTCATTCATGAAATCTATCATTCCTTGGGATCCATACTCTCCTGCAATATTAGTTAAAGAATTTTATTATTAACATATATTAATGAAAAGTTTATAAAACTAATAACTATTTCAGTAAAACCAATCTCATAACTTAAGGAATTACTTTAATTATTTGTCTCACACAACTCATAAAAATTCAATATCATATTATTGTATCAAAATAATAAGCACTTTTGTTTTTCTTTTGGAAGTTAACAAAAAAAATATACTCTTCAAATCAACTAATACTCATAATCTTGGAAGCATTGTCTAAGGTTAGTTGTGATTGATAGATCATATCATGCATAATACCATTAAAATTTTGTTACTTATTTCTATGACGTATTAACACGAAAACGTGACTGACTAAACGAGGAAGACAAAGAGTTCAACCATATTGATGATATATAAGAGACAACCCGCATGTGCAAGATTTATGGTCGAAAATATCTAAAACTGGATCTTATTTGAATCTTGTCTACTTGAATGGGTAAATTTTGATTAATTATCTAGTAATTAATGAAATAAAAAAACATACCCATTGTGAAGGAACTAAACATTTTTGCCAAAGCATCAGATAATTGTTGATAGCTCTTGTACAATTTAAGGTCCACCTTGCGAAGATAAGGCGCTCCATCCATAGAAACCTTCACAAACGCGGCGCCATTGCTGCCACTGGTGTTAGCTGCCACCACCTTCTCACTTTCCTCATTGGTGCTCTTTTGAGCCATCACGTTCTTGCGATAGTTTCGAACTGGTGGCCATCCTACCACTTGAGCCCTTTCATCCAAAATTTGTAAAAGATACAACATTTTAGCATATATACTCAATTATATATATATACAACAAATCTGAAAAGAAAACGAATAGATTATGCGTATTTTACATATATATATATATATATATATATATATATATATATATATATATATATATATATATATATATATATATACATACACCATGGATATCCACATGTACCTATAAATTTATGTAAACTGGCAATATTTAAAAAAAAAAAAAAAAAAGCCCTAGCAAGAAGCTCCAGAAAGTACACACACTGCACAAAATATTTGAAAAAGTTATTAGAAGCATACTTGGCTGGTGGTTTGATCACATCTTTGTTGCTCTTGACTGAGTTATGCAACTTCTTATCACTCAAATCATTTGAAGATGATGACTGATCATTTTGTTGAAGATTAAGCATAAGATCAACAGTTTCTGAGTACCCACGTTTACCGCTGACCTTTATCGTTTCTGGCTCGCAGCCACCGCCTGGCAAGCCAAGGCATAGCTCAGTTTCCTTGAGGTGCATCATGGTTATACTTGTTTCCACACAATCAAAAGCTTCTTTCTTTTTTTGCACTTTGTTCTTGATTACACTTCAATTCTTTATAAACTTTGTTATGATATGAGAGAGAAAATAAGAGAAGTGCAATAAGAAAGAGGTTCATGTGCATATATAACAAAGGGTTGTATCCTTTTCATAATGAACTGACGGATCATATGCAAACACGTGGGTAGTATTTGGTGTGTAAATCTTCTAGGATCAAGGGCTTATTTTTATAATCAATAAAATAATACAAGTGTCACAAGTTATAATAATTAACACTCTTTTATTTCTTTTTTCTAAAATTTATCTTTAGGTCTCATGATTAAAATTAATTTCAATCATGTAAAGGCTTTCGTTTTCTAATCCAGACATTATTTATATGGATAACAGAATTTCTTATCATAATTACATTGGTATACTTTTCTTTTCCTTTTTTGACGAAAAATTGACACTAATGTAACTTTATCTTCCATGTCGAATATAATTTTATTTTATAACTGAAACTTAATGGACTGTGTTTTTTGGGCTGTGTTTTTATTTAAAGAATAGATATTTTATAACTGAAACTTTACGTATTCCTTTTTTGGGCTGTGTTTTTATTTATAGAAGATATACAGACAACATCTCCATTCATTTACAAAAATGTTTTGACTTTTGACTAGTTTACCATTTATCCACTCAGAAAGTCAAAACAATACATTGTTTTGTGAACATATCACTTTCGTAGATACCCAATTTTTTGTAACAATTTTTTACAAACATATTTTATCAGATACCAAATTTTAATCCAAAAAGTCAAACTCCCATGAAACCAGCAAGATCTAAATACATTTTGCCATTTTTTAAAAATTCACAAAATCTTGCTAGTTTTATTTTTCTTTTTTTTTCTTTTTTTTAATCACAAGATCTTGCTAGTTTTGAGAATTGAAAATTGACAAGTTCTTGCGTTTTAAAAAAAATAAATAAACAATGTTTTAAATGCCATGATGCAACAAAACTCACAAGACACGGGAAAAACAACCCACAAGTGGTATATCATGATTGGAACATTAGTCATAGTAACTCCCATAGAAAGAAACATGAGTGCATACGCGAGGTTTTGACGAGATAATTTATGGTAGCTTCAGCAGAAAAAAAATAGTCAAATTTAACTACATCAACCAAAAATCGCAAGACCTTGCTATTTTTTAAGAAATCGCAAGGTAAACCTTACTTGTTTTGTTTTTTTTGTGTTTTTTTTACGCAGGTTTATTTCGATATCATGGTATGACTAATCCCGGACGACTTCCTTTTGGATAGCTCGGATTCGACGCAGGTGAACCTCCGTGACCAATGGGAACCTTGCTAGTTTTCATCCTAGCTAGTTTTCAACTTACGATTTTTTTAGAAAAAACTAGCGAGACCTTGTAATTCATGAGTAGTTTGGCTTTTAAGATAAAAAATAGGTATTTAATGAAATATGTTTATAAATTAGTTATTTTTATCATTTTCAATAAAACAAATAAATAAAACTTGAGTGACCAATACTAAGTACTTATTTTTAACTAAATAAAACATATATTTTATCCCCTCTCACCCCTCTTTTTAAACTAAATTTACTCTCACCCTTCTTTTTTGAATATGATATATATCAAAAATCGTTAATTGTTAGACGAAACAAATTACATGATTACGAAAAGCATTTAATTATTTTTCAATAGAGGAGCATTTGCATATAATTTTGACAAACTCTTTTTTAGGTTTTCTCGGTACATGAGTTAACATGATATATCACATGTGATAAAAACTAATCTGTAAGTTTGAACACTCAACATGTTATCGTAAAATGGGTATAAGTACTTGTGTAAAACTTCAAATGATTCACCAAATTTTTGCATTTAAAAATAAAAATCTTTCGCTTTTCAACCATATATTACACATAATTTTCGAACTTTCAAAACATTACATTTTATTCATAGAAGTTGAAGAAAATATACGAAATTTCTTTTTGAAATTTAAACTCTTTTGATATATCACATGTGATATAACACTAACTTGTAGATTCAAATACTAGACATGCATGTTATCGTAAAATGAACATAAGTACATTTTTTGGTGCAAAAAGCAATGAATATTTTGGAGTTGTATACAAATATTTATGCTCATTTTACGATAACATGTTGAATGTTCAAACTTAAAAATTAGTGTTATATCACATGTGATATTTCAAGCGAGTTTTGATATCAATTTATTTCACCAACTCGTATGAATAATCCGTACTGATTTAGAGATTCAAATAATATGTGTGATATACGGTTGGAAAGCAAAGGATGTGTACTTTTTCAATGAAAAAACAAGGTGAATCTTTAGAATTCTATACAAATATTTATGCTCATTTTAAGACAGAATTTGAGTGTTTGAACTCAGAATTTAGTGATATATCACATATAATGCATCAAGCGCGTTTGATTATTAAAAAAAAAAATCTTGTATTTTCTCCAACTTCTATGAAAATTGTGTCTTTATTGGGAGTAAGGGTGAGCAATCCGACCGGATCGTCCGATAAAACCGACCGGACCGACCGAAAACCGACCGGACCGAAGGAAAAAACCGACCGGTCTCGGTATGGGGTTTTTCATTATTCCGGTCTCGGTTTGGACCGGTCCGGTCCAGTCCAGTCCGGCATACAAACCGGACATTTAGCCTATTTAGACTGGACCGACCCGGACCGAGACCGAACTGGCCACATTTGGTCCGATCTCGGTCTAGGGTTTTTTCGTAACTCGGTCTCGGTCCGGTCCGGTCCCGTTTTTAGACCGTGAGCACCCTTAATTGGGAGGTTCAAAAAGCACGTGTGATATATGGTAGGAAAGCTAAGAATGTGTATTTTGCAATGTAAAAAAAATGAATCATTTGTAGTTCTACACATATACTTATGCACATTTCATGACAACATGTTTTAATATTATATCACATGTTATATATCAAGCAAATACTGTACTAAAAAAACCAAAAAAAATTGTTTTTCAAAAGTATATGAAAGTGCACATTGATTAAAAGATAATTAAATGCTCGTCACGATTGTGTAATTTATGCAATTTAATGAGTTACGATTATTGATATATGTTATTTTAAAAAAGAGGGGTGGAAGTGGCTTATATAATCAAAAACATCAATTAATCACTTTTTTTATTTAATAAAGCGAGTGGCCGAGATTTGTTTCTAAGTATGCAAGAAAATATTAGTCTCTAAGGCTGAGCGTAATAGAGTCTATTGACCTTAGTCGGTCTACCAAGGCCGACGCGTCCCACCTATTACACCGAAGCCAACCCGACGTGTCACCTAGCTCAAACAACAGAGAAGAGGGTCGGTTTCCCGACCCACTTGTGTGCAAACAAGAAAAGTAACCGTTAAGAATTATTAAAAAAAATCTTTTCAAATTTAAACACTTTTATTATACCCTATAAATACCCCACTGCTTCTGCATTTTTATACACACTTTCAAATACATTCTTCCTTATACACTCTACACGTTTCATCTAGCACAAATTTCTTCCAATGATTCTTTTATACATCCTCAGATGATGAACATGAAGTTAGTAGTGAGCTAGCGTTTTTTATGGATGCCAACCATATGGTTATTTCATCTTCTTAAAGAAACACATGAAACACGGTAGAAAGAGATCGTTACGGTGCTCATGATCGTCTAGTGGCAACTAACTTTTCTGAAAACTCAATGTATGACGAAGAAACATTTTGTACGTTGTTTTGAATGAGCCGAACGCTATTCACAAACATTGTTCGAGAAATAACTGATAATGCCGTATTTTCAAGAAAATAGTGATTGTTCTAGAAGAGTTGGCATTTCCATAAATGATGCGTACCATTCGTCAATTGACATACGACACCGTTTCTAATGCTCTAGACGAATATCTGCAAAATGAGTTTGATATGTTTGATTTAGTGATCTAGTCGACAACTTGAGTAATCTAGAGAGATTAAGGTGTTACCACACTCATGGTTTAAATTCATATTCTATGTTTGAAAAAAATATTAACCTATTTTTAGTTCTTCATGTGTCACACCAATCAAGGTGTTTTCTTAAACATGATTGGAATTGTTTGTTTCTGGTTGTTAGGTGTTGTATACTTGGGCGTTGATGTTTTCTTTAGTTTAGGGATTTTTGTTTGAAATTAACGGCTTATTTTAGTTTAAGAGTACTCGTTTCGGATTGGGATCCTCTCAAGTTGAGAGGATAACTTGACTCAAGTTAGGAATATATGAGCCATTTCTTTTGATTTGAGCCATTTGATCAAATCCAATGGCTCACAATCATCCAACTTGAGTCAAGTTGATCTTCTCAACTTGAGAGGATCCCATTCCACTCGTTTCAGGTGGGCGGCTGGGAAGATTTTTGCTAAAATCAAACCCGAAACAAAAAGTTTGTTTTTTGTTTCCAAAAACCAAATTCCGAACAATAACTTTGTTTGGATTTGTATGGTTTCTAGGTTTTTTTAGTTCAATTTTAGGTTTTTCGATTTTTTTATTTATGGTCAAGAATTTTTTCATATAAACTTGCTTTTTTTTGCCAAAACCAAAGTAAAATGTATATGATTTAAAATCATTTGAGTACAAAAGATTATTTATATACAAGGGATCAATCTCCACTCTCCATTTTTATTTGATCTAATGGATGAGATTAATCCCAACAATTTAAAAACCCACTTTCATCATTTTTTCAAATATTAATATTTTTAAACCGTTAATCGTTAAGCGAAAAAAAAAATATATCATTCGACGAAGATTTAATTATCTTTTATAGATAAAGACTTTGATATACTTTCGACAAATTTTTTTCGTATTTTCACGTTTTTTAAGTTTTTCATTTTTTACGTTCTTGAAATTTGCATTAAAAATCATATATGATAAAACATTTATTTTGAATATCACGTGATATTAGTGTAAAATCATATATGATATGTAATATCACATGTGATATTACACTAATATCACATATGATATTACATATCATATATGATTTTACACTAATATCATGTGATATTCAATTTAGTGTTTTATCATATATGATTTTTTCATGCAAATTTCAAGAATGTAAAACCAAAAAATAACGAAAAAGTGAAAAAACGATTTTTTCTTTTCGAAAGTATATTAAAGTCTTGATCTATGAAAGATAATTAAATCTTCGTCGCGATGATGTAAATATTTTCACTTAACGATTAACGGTTTAAGAGATATTTAAATTATAAAAATAGGTGGAATAATAAATTTTTTTAATCTTAGTCATTGATTTCTTTTTAGATGAATGGTGGAGATGAGTCTCTTGGTATGTGAGAAAAGTTTGGTATGTAAAATAACTATATAGTGTAATTTTACATCGAAAAAAACAAAATGAAATAGACAATGAGAAACATAGTACAATTGATGTGAGATAACGAAAAAGAGTAAATTACATAAATGGTCCCTCTGGTTTGTTAAAAATTTCACCTATCGTCCCTCAAACTTAAAAGTTGCATGAATGGTCCCTTTCGAGGCAAAAGAATAACATGAATGGTCCTTTGACCATAATTTATGATAGTTGACCGTCAAATGGGTGTTTGGAAGGCTGAAATGACAAAAATACCCTCGTATGTATTTCACTAATGGTCCCTATGGTTTGTGGGTTATCACGAATTAGTCACTGATTTTTTATTTTTTATTTTTATTTATATAACTATTTATATAAAAAACATTTTGTCGAAAATTTTATAAAAAATTCCTAAAAATTTATAAATAATTCCAAAATTTTATAAAAGTTTTATTCATAATTATGAAAAATTTGTATTCAAAAAAAAAAAAAAATCATCAAAAAGTATTCAAAAAGAAAAAAAAATTGTATTCAAAAGAAAAAAATTTATAAACAAATTTTTATAAAAATTCCAATCAAAAGTATTCAAAAAGAAAAATTTTGTCGAAAATTTTTATAAAAATTCGTAAAAAGAAAAAGTTTAAAAACAAATTTTTACGGAATTTTTTAAAAAAATTAAAACAATTTTTTAAGGAATTTTTTAAAAAGAAAAAATTTTCTTTTCTCTCTTTTTTTTCCAAAATTTTTTACGGAATGTTTTATAAAATTTTGGGCAAAAACTTTTTATAAAATTTTAGGCAAAAAATTTATAAAAAGTTTAAAATTTTATAAAAAAATTTATAAAAATATTAAAATATAATAAAAAAATTTATAAAAATATTAAAATTTTATAAACATTTTTATTAAAAGTTCCGAAATTTTTTTAAAAAATTCCGATAAAAATTTTAAAAAAATATTTTATAAATTTTTATTGGAATTTTTTATAGAATTTTCAGAATTATGAATAAAATTTTTATAAAATTTTTGGAATTATTTATAAATTTTTAGGAATTTTTTATAAAATTTTCGACAAAATGTTTTTAATATAAATAAAAATAAAAAATAAAAATAGGGACTAATTCGTGATAACCCACAAACCATAGGGACCATTTATGAAACACATACGAGGGTATTTTTGTCATTTCAGCCTTTCAAACACCCATTTGACGGTCAACTAACAGAAATTATGGTCAAAGGACCATTCATGTTATTCTTTTGCCTCGAAAGGGACCATTCATGCAACTTTTAAGTTTGAGGGACGATAGGTGAAATTTTTGACAAACCACAGGGACCATTTATGTAATTTACTCTAACGAAAAATAAACCTTGTGATTTTGTTATAATAGTAACTAAATAGATAAGATTTTGAGTATATATCTATTGTTTTAAAATCTTTTCGATTATTTTTAGAAACACTTATATGTATATTTTCTAAAAGTTAAGTTAGATACTAGTTTGAGGTGATTTAGTTTTCTCCACTTTGATTCTCGTATGAAACGAAAAACCGAACCAAAAGTTTTAGTTTTAAAGACATCAAATCTGACCATCGTTTTTAAAAGTGCTTCGGTTTTTATGGACGGGTTTTTTGATTTTTTGGGTTTTTTGCTTAGTTGCTTACCTCTTGTTTTTAGGTTAAGGGTTGTGCATTTCAGGTTTGCTGCCTTCATTCAGTTTCTTTTAGTGCTTTGTAATTTCTAGTGTCTCACTAGTACTTTGTAATGACTTTACCTGTCGTTTTACAAAAGAAAAAAAAATACACATGGTTATTGATTGTACAATAAATTGCACTACTGAGGCTCGATGATGATCAAAGGTATGAGGGTGTATGTTCCACCAAGATTGTCTTTCACCGAGGATAAAATACGAAGACACTACGTTAAGTGATTCTGCAGGGTTAGACCCTACGAACCACCTCCTCCGTGAGAGTAAGTATTAGTTATGGTTGTATAAGTATGTGTAAGTAAAGAGATGAGTGTTGAATGAGCTTACCATAATTCTCGCCTCGTCCAACCTATTTATATTGGAAGAAATAGGATTAGGGGCACCTCACGCAAATGTCGGAGAACATGGGGCGCCCCATGCTTGTGGGTAACATGCTAGGCTTAGTGACCCATGTTCTCAAACTTGGCGGGAAAGCCGAGAAAAGAGAGGAGATCGTGGGTTAGACAAGTCGGAGGTTCTCCTATCCCTTGCTCCTTCGTTAACCATACCCGAAGGGCTTAGGAGCTCGAATGGCGAATTCCCGCGGGTAACCTTCGTGTGTACGAATGGTTTGGCCTCTGAATATTCTAGAGACCTAACTTGGGCCTTCGTACAAAAGGGCTTCAACACATCTCGAAGGGGTGTCCTTCGAGCTGTTCGGAGGGTACATCATCAAGCCCCCCAGGCGAAAGTGATGCATATGAGCGAAGAGGCATTGCTTTCGACTTCATCTTGCGAATAAAATTCTACCTAAACTCTTGCGCATTTAATTCTACCTAAACTCTTTAGCTGCCCGCTACAGTGATTCCAAATCCCAATTTACCCGGTGACCAAAAAGACTTTTTTGAAATTTCAAAAATGTTTGAAATCCGGATAAGAGTTAACCTATGGGACACGTGTGCGGTTAAAAAACGGTGGAAAAAGAGTATTTAAAGGGAAGTAGTTGGAATCCTTGATTGTACACCAGCTCCGAAACAAAAGGTAAATACTCCTTCGTACTTTCTTTTAGTTTAAAATAGTCATGGATTCGAAGTTCATAATTAAGCAACAAAAATGCACTTTGACCGCTAAAGAATTACACGATCATTTGGCTGATTACCCAATCCCTCAAGAGTTTAAGATTATGTTACCCAAGTCAAACCAAGGTATTTTCGATGCCCCAAAAGGCTTCGTAGGGATATATACTCACTCTTTTAGCCATTCAAACCTTAGGATTCCTATTCACCCTCTTATCTTAGAGCTAATGCAATATTACGAAGTGCATATCTCTAGGTTTAACCCTTTTGGTTTAGCCAAACTGACCACATTCATAGTTATGTGTAAGGCATATGGCTATGAACCAACTCTTAAGGTTTTAAGGGGATTTTTGAATCTGTATCCTGGTGGTAACTGGTTAACTTTGGCTAAAAGACCTGAAGGAGATGTGCCTAATCTTTTTGCGAGGGTGTATACCAACATAAAAGATTGGAAGGGCAGTTTTTTCTATGTGCAAAATACTATTGTCCCCCCAACTATCCAACATTGCTGAATAAGGTCTTTATGTTTGATTCAAAACATTTCAACGACCCCTTGCCTTATGAGGTTCGAAGGAATCCCTGTTATCAGCGCTTGGCTAGATATCCTGCGGATGTTCAAGATTTCCCTGAGCCAATCTTGTACATGGCTGGGATTGCACACAGCTGGGAGGGGTCTCCCAACAAGCCTATTATCATATATCATGGACAAAGTATGTGCTTCCACTTTTATTTAAGTAGGCCCAATGTAGCACTGATATTTATGTGCTTCTTTTTTGCAGAAATGTCATTTAGGAACTTCATGTATTAAGACCTTGATGAAGACTTGAGCTTCATGCCTGCTAAAAGCTAAAGAGTCATACGGTGTTGGTTCACCTTCCACATTTGTCAACAAAACGATGTAGACACTCCCAAACCAGAGCCTGTTGCCTCAGCACCCCCACAAGCATTATTGGAGGGTCCCTCCCAATTGGTTGAGAACGTGGCAGATTCGGACGATCCTGCAGAGGAGGATGTCCAAATCACAGGCTCCACTGGTATAGCTGATAGGTTGAAGAGTAGGAAGGGAACAACTTGTAAAGCCATCAAGTCTACAAACAAGAGGAAGACTCCCCTCCCAGCCTCCGGATCCAAGGCTGTGCGACAAAAGAATGTCGAAGGCAAGAAGTTTGTTAAATCTGCCTTTGAGTTGCCGGATGAGACTGTGGAGATGCATGGTAAGCAATTTCTCCTTTTAAAATATATGAAGTGATAATTGTAGTGACTAACTCTGTCCTTATGCATTTTATTGGTCGCAGGCCTTCCTGATACGAAGGAGCTTCCCAACGCCTTGGCCTGCCACCGAATTGTGGATCATGTCACCCCCCCTAGTGGAAAGGATTACTGGACAATATGTCCATCGAAGGGGTTTGGGATCTGCACGACAAGAGTGTTGCAAGGCAGGCAGTGTTCGATAATCATTTGAATGGTCGAACCAGGAGTTACTTCGGGCTGTTACAAAGGCAAGGCAAGAGATGGATGTCATGCTGGAGAGGGACAAGCACAGAGATCAAGAGTATGCGAAGCTGGAGGCTAAATGTGATGAGATTAAGAGGGATGTCGAGAAGAACCCACTCGTCCAAGACCTCCGGGAGAAGATAGCAGAGTTGATAGCTGAAAGTGGCAAGCTCAAGTTGGAGGAGGCTAAGGTGGTAAGCCTCACTTTCCAAAATGTTGTACTAGAGGCAAAGTGTGCCGGTTTGGAAAGTGAGAGGGTTAGGCTTGGAAAGTTGGAAATGAAATTGAGGGAGGAGGTTGACGGCTTGCAGATGAGGTATAATATGCTGCAAAAGGACCGCGTTGAGGTCATGTCAAAGGTGGTGTCGTACATAGCCATGGAACTCTATCATAGTGATGAGTTAGGAGCTGCAATGTGGAAAGTTATCAAGGCAACTATCTTTCATGGACGGTGCTTGGCTTTGGAGGAGGCTGCTAAAACAGGTAAGCCCGTAGACCTCTCCAAAATTAAGTGCTACCGTCCCTCATCGAAGGCGGAATATGAAGATGCGGGAAATGCGTTTGCAACCGCAGAGTACCCCTTCCTGGCTGAAGCTACCAAAGACCCCATGGCACCTCTTGAAGACCTCCTCTGAAAGAAGCCACGCAAGATCAAGCCTGCGACCCCTACCAAGAAGACGGTCTCCACCAAGCCTGCCTCAACTCATCCATCTCCAACTCCATCTCCATCTCCTAAGAATCCAGAGTGAAGGCTGCCATGTTGGCAGTAATTTGGTTCTAAGGGTAGCATGTAAGCTTTTAAGACAATTTCAATGTTTCTTTATGGTGTTTGTCTTGTTCCTTAAAAAATTCACTATTTGTGATGTATGGCCTAGGCCAAAGACAATTTGAATGGGGCTCCGACGTCATATGTAGGTATAAGGGCGTTAGCCCTTCTTTTGAATGACAAGGTGTAGGGAAATATCTCTACGCACTTAATTATTTTTGTCTTGCAAACTTCTCTTATGCCATTTTCCCAACGCTTAAGCTTTACAACCTAAGGTTAAACAACCTCATTGTGTGTAAATTACAACACCAAGAATATAATGACCAATTTTGATCATTGACAGTGGGTCACGACCCACTCTATCTCAAATCCTTTAAGTAATATGGCTTTATTTTTACTTTCATAAGTGCCATAAACTACTAGGAGAGTTAATGTGAATGTTTTTATAGGCTTAAGTAATGAGGCATTTGTTACGCCGTATGCCTTATTATTCGACATTGAAACTCATAAACGACTTGGCTGAACAAATCTTTGTGTTTAAGAAACGAAATAAGAGATTTGTGGGAAATGTATTATTCATCATTGAATTGGTAGAGAGGATTACATCATTCTTGAAATGAAAACTAAGACAACTACCAATAATGTTTGCTTTCCCATGAGAAGCTTTTAATTACAAGAATGAAAAGTAAAAATATTTCTTAAACATAGAACTTTCGGAGGTTCGTACCATTCCATGTCCTGTCGATGGATTTTCCGAGAAGAGTGGCCAGCTTGTAGGCTCCATTGCCGTGGGCCTCATCTATCACGTAGGGTCCTTCCCAAGTAGGTCGTAGCTTCCCCTGGTATTCTGCTTTGCTTGCACTGTTGAGGCGTAGCATGTATTCCCCAGGCTTGAAGGTGGAAGGTCTGACCCTTTTGTTGTAGTAACCTTCGATCTTATGCTTGTGCATGGCTTCTCGGATGGAGTTTATCTCTCTCGTTCTTCTAATAGATCAAGGTTCTCCCTGATCTTTTCATTATTTTGGGAAGCATCATATGTTGCCACATGCTCCGTGTGTACACTTAGTTCCGAAGGGATGATCGCTTATGTTCCGTAAGTTAGGCTGAAGGGGGTTTCACCATTGCTTGACTTGGGGTGCGTCCTATGAGCCCACAGTACTTGAGGGAGCTCATCCACCCACCCGTGATGAGTTCGTCCCAGCCTTTTCTCAATCCCTTTGACAATGTCTCTATTTGTAACCTCAACTTATCCGTTACCTTGTGGATGTTAGACGGATGTCCAAGACTGCTTTAAGTTGAGCCCTTGACATAAGTCATAGAAGACTCCTTCGGCAAACTGCTTACCATTGTCGGATATAATGATGTGGGGCACTCCGAATCTGCACACAATGTGCTCCCACACAAACTTCTCGATCTGTCTCCCCGTAACGGAGGCTAAGGGTTTAGCCTCCAAGTACTTTGTAAAGTAATCGATTGCCACAAGCAAGAATTTAACCCAACCAGGAGCCACATGCATAGGTCCTACGATATCAATTCCCCATTGGGAGAAGGGCCATGTGGATGTCACACTTGTCATGTCCCGCTTGGCACTGGGAACGTTGATGTGTCGACAAGCTTCACATTTGAGGATGATCTCTGCCGCATCCCTATGCATCTAAAGCCAGTAATAGCCTAACTTCATTATCTTCAAGACAACATAACGGGTTTTGCATGGAGGCCGCAGGATCCTTCGTGGACTTCTGCTATGATGCTCGCAGCCTGCTTGGGTCCGACACATCTTAACCAAGGTGATAGAAACGACCTTCTGTATAGGGTTTCTCCCATTAGCCGGTATTGTGGGGATTTAACCCGTATCTTTCTTGCTAGTTTGGGATCCTCGGGGAGAAGACTACTTATCAAGTACTCCCTGATGGGAGTCATCCATGTCTCTCCTTCTTCATGAACCACGTCCGTAACCTCGTTACGAATAATGGACCTTTCAGGTAGGACTTCAACTAGTACTTCTTTAGTGAGATGAGCGAAGGCCATAGAGGCTAGCTTGCTCAATGCATTTGCCTTCTTGTTCTGATTCCTGCGAACGAGTTGGATGGTGTAGGAATCGAAGCTATCTAGCATCTCCTTTGTTTTTTTCAAGTACTGCTTGATGACGGGATGCCTTGCTTCATAGGAGCCTATCACTTGGTTGGCTACCGATTGTACAACAGATTACACTACCAGGCTTCAATGAGGATCAAAGTTATGAGGGGTGTATGTTCCAGCCAAGACTTGCCTTTCACCTGAGAATAAGAAATACGAAACACTACGTTAGTGATTACGCAGGGTAGGACCTGCGAACCACCTCTCAGTGTGAGTAAGTATGAGTTATGGTTGTATAAGTGTGTGTAAGTAAAGAGATGAGTGTGAAATGAGCATACCATAATCCATTGCCCGTCCAACCTATTTATAGTGGATGAAATAGGTTGAGAGCACTTCGCATGAATGTCGGAGATCATGGGGCGCCCCATGATTGTGGGTAACCGCTAGGGTTTAGTGACCCACGTTCTCGGACTTGACGGGAAGCCAAAAAGAGAGGAGATCGTGGTTTGACCAAGTCGGAAGGTTCTCCTATCCAATGTTCCTTCTTCACCATACCGAAGGGCTTAGGGCTCGAATGGCGAATTACCCCGAGGTAACCTTCGTGATAACGAATGGTTTGACGCCTATGGATATTTTAGAATCCTAACTTGGGCCTTCGAATAGAAGGGCCGACATCGCCCTCGGAGGAGTCCTTTGAGCTACTCTGAGGGTACATCATCAAGCCCCGGTCGAAAGTGATGCATTTGAGCGAAGAGGCATTGCTTTTGACTTCATGTTCGAAAAATACTATCTTGTCGCTAATCGCACTAGTTGGAAGATAACTATGCAACTAACTAAGCGCATTTATTGCCAATTAATCCTTTCGCCGTTTGCCACAGAATCACATTTCCCACTTTACCCGGAGACCAAAAGTCTTCTTTTCAAAATTTAAAAACAATTTAAACCGGATAAGGGTAAGTATTAGTTACACGTGTACGGCTAGAAAAGCGGTAAAAAAATATTTAAGAGGGTTGTTGAAACCCTAAAACATTTTCACTCTTTCCGCCATATTTTTCACGCAGTGAAACTTCATCGCCACCACTTCGAAAGTAAAAGGTAAACCTTCCTTCTCACTGGTAGCTTGTTTTTTTTAAATGGATTCCAAGTTTATCATAAAGCAACAAAAGTGTACATTGTCTGCAAAAGATTTACATGATCACTTAGCTGATTACCTAATCCCACCAGAACACAAAGTGATGTTACCCAAATCTAATCAGGGTACTTTTGATGCTCCTCAAGGTTTCGTAGGGCTATACACACATGCATTTAGCCATTCTAACCTTAGGATTCCTCTGCACCCACTGATATTAGAGTTTATGCAATACTACAAGGTCCATATCTCTAGGTTCAACCCCTTAGGTTTAGCCAAACTGACCACATTCATAGTGATGTGTAAAGCATACGGTTATGAACCAACATTAAAGGTTTTAAGAGGATTTCTGAACTTGTATCCTGGGGGCAATTGGTTAACTTTAGCAAAAAGGCCTGAATCGGATGTTCCAAACCTGTTTGGGAGGGTATATACCAATATAACAGGTTGGAAAGGTAGCTTTTTCTATGTGCAAGACACTATTGTTCCCCCTAAGTATCCAGAGTTGCTGAATAAGGAAAATATGTTTGATGCAAAACGGTACAATGACCCCTTGCCATATGAGGTGTGTTGGGTCTATTATAGATTTGATGATACAAAATAAGAAGAATGAAACATGAAGGACTAAAAGAGACAAGAAGGGAAACTACAAAAAGATGGAGGAATTGGAAGATTCTAGAAGATATGCTTAAAAGAATATTTAGTTTCCTAATTGTATTATGATTCCTCTTGTAAACCCTAGATGTCTCTAGTATATAAAGAGACATAGGGTCATTATTTTTATAGTACGTACAAGATGTAAACACTAAAGGTGTGTGTGTGTGGGAACCTAGGCGTAAGGAAAACGCCTAGGGTTTAGTTAGTTAGTGTTAGATCAAGTCTTTGATCTTTATTATAGTTAGTTAGTTTATGATAATAAAAAACCTTGTTCATAATAATGTTGATTCTATGTTTGAATATTCCGCTTTCATTATTATGTATTCATAGATATAATATTAGACCTAGTCTAAGAGCTTACAACGATCTTCACAAGGTGCGAAGGGATCCCTGTTATCAGCGTTTGGCCAAATATCCTGTGGATGTGCATGTGTTCCCCGAAGCCATCTTATACATGACTGGGATTGCCAAGAGCTGGGAGGGATCTCCCAAGAAGCCTGTTATCATATACCAAGGACAAAGTATGTTTATCTACTTCTATTTAAGTAGGACCAATGTAGCACTGATATTTATTTCTTCTTGTTTCTATTTTGTAGAGATGTCATTCAGAAACTTCATGTACCAAGATTTGGATGAAGATGTAAGCTTTATGCCTGCTGAGAAGCCCAAAGAGTCTTATAGTGTTGGCTCTCCTTCAACATCTGTGAACAAAAATGAGGTAGACACTCCGAATCCGGAGCCCGTTGCATCGGCACCCCCTCAAGCTGTGTTGGAGGGTCCATCCCAACTTGTTGAGAATGTTGCTGACTCGGATGATCCTGCGGATGAGGATGTCCCCGTGATAGGTTCAACAGGGATAGTTGACAGATTGAAAAGTAGAAAGGGAACAACAGCCTAAGGTCATTAAGTCTACCAACAAGAGGAAGAATCCGCTACCTACCTCCCGGAGGCGAGTTGTGAAGCAAAAGAGTGATGAAGGCGAGAAAGTTTGTGAAGTCGGCCTTGGTGCGGATGAATCGGTGGAGGTGCATGGTAAGCAGTTCCTCCTTATAAAATATGTGAAGTCATAATTGTCACAACTAACTTAGCCTTTATACATTGTATTGGTCGCAGGCCTTCCAGAGATGAAGGAGCTTCCCAATGCTTTGGCCTGTCACCGGATTGTCCATCATGTCACCCTTCCTCAATGGAAAGGTATGCTGGAAAATATGTCCAATGAAAGGTTTTGTGACGTGCATGACAATGGAGTTGTGAGGCAGGCGGCATTGGATAATCACTTAAATGCCGTAACGTAGAATTGCTCGTAATCGTGGCCAAGCTGGAGGCTAAGTGTGACGAGATTGAGGGAACGTTGAGAAGAACCCCGTCGTCCAAGACCTTCGTGGAAAGGTAGCCCCATTAACAGATTGAACTCGGCAATCTTAAGTTGGAAGAAGCCAAGGTCATCACTCTAACAGGCGAATCTTCGTTCTTGAGGTGAAATGTGTTGGGTTGGAAAGTGAGAAAGCCGTGCTCGGAGAGGTAGAAGTGAAGTTAAGGGAGGAAATCGATGGCTTGCGATGAGGTATAAGATGTCGCAAAAGGATCATGGAGGTCGTTTGAAGGTGGTGCCTTACATAGCCATGGAGCTCTACCACAATGATGAATTGGGAGCTCGGATGTGGAAGCTCATCAAATCGACCATTTTCATGGACGGTTCTTGGCGTTGGAGGAGGTCCAAAGCAGTAAGCCCGTGGATCTTTCCAAGATTGAATGCTACCGTCCCACTTGAAGGTCGAGTATGATGAGGTGAAATGCGTTCACAACCGCAGTACTCCTTCCTTGCCGAGGCTACCAAAGATCCTATGGCACCCTCAAGAACTCCTTTCCAAGAAACCTCAAAAGCTGAAGCCTACCACTCCCACCAAGAAGACTATGTCTACCAAGCCTGTCTTAGTTCAACCATCCCCCACTCCATCTCCGAAAAAGCAGGAATGAAGGATGCCATGTCGGCAGTAATTTGGTTTCAAGGGTGGCATGTACCCTTTAAGACAATTTATCTTCTTTGACAATGCTTGTCTTGTTCTCTAAACAATTTGAATGCTTGTGATGTATGGCCATGGGCCAAAAGCAATTTAACTGGGGCTTAGGCTCCTCATGCAGTTACAAGGGTACTAGCCCTCCTTTTGAATGGTATGGTGTAGAGGGAATACCTCTACACACTTAGTTATTATTTATGTTTGTTTACTTCTCGTACGCCATTTTTCCGACGCCACGTTTCTGACCTAAGGTTAAACAATCTCATTGTGTGTAAATTACAACACCAAGAATATGATGACCAAATTTGATCATTGACAGAGGGTCGAGACCCACTCTATCTCAAATCCTTTTAGTAGCATGACTTTGTATATATTTTTACAAGCGCCAAAAACTACTAGGAGAGTTAATGTGAATGTTAAAGTTGGCTTAAGTGATAAGGCGTGTATTGCACCTTGAGCCATTTTATTCGACATTGAAACTCATTAACGACTTGGCTGAACAAATCTTTTTGTTTAAGAAACGAAGCAAGAGATTTGTGGGAAATGTCTTATTTATCATTGAATTGGTAGGGAGGATTACATCATTCTTGAAATGAAAACTAAGACAACTACCAATAATGTTTGCTTTCCTTGAGAAGCTTCTAATTACAAGAAAAAGTAAAGTACTTCTTAAACATAGAAATTTCAAGGTTCGTACCATTCCATGTCCCGTCGATGGGTTCTCCGAGAAGAGTGGCCGTTGTAGGTCTCCTGTCGTGAGGCCTCAACTACCATGTAGGGTCCTTCCCAAGTTGGTCCCGGCTTTCCACGGTACTGCTTTGCTTGCACCGTTGAGGCGTAGCACATATTTCCTGTGCTTGAAAGTGGAAGGTCCGACCCTTTTGTTATAGTAGCCTTGATCTTATGTTTGTGTATTGCTTCTCGGATGGAGGCTATTTCTATTCTTTCTTCTAGCGGTCAAGGTTTTCCCGATCCTTTCGTCATTTGGGAGGCATCATACGTTGCCACACGCTCCGTGTATACACTTAGTTCGAAGGATGACCGCTTCATTTCGTATGTTAGGGTGAAGGGGTTTCACCATTTCTTGACTTAGGGTGCGCCCTGTGAGCCCATAATACTTGAGGGAGCTCATAAACCCATCCATGATGAGTTCGTCCACCTTTTCTCGATCCCTTTGACGATGTCTCTGCTTGTAACCTCCATGTCCGTTACCTTGTGGATGGTGAGCGGAAGTCCAAGACCGCTTTATGTTGAGCCCTCGATGTAAGTCGTAGAAGACTCCTTTGGCGGTGCTTCCGTTATCGATATGATTATATGGGCACTCGAATCTGCACACAATGTGCTCCCATACAAACTTCCCGACTGTCTCCTCGTGACGGAGGCTAAGGGTTTAGCTTCCACCCACTTAGTAAAGTAATTGATTGCCACCAAGAAGAATTTGAATCCTCCGGAACTATAGGCATAGGTCCCACGATATCGATGCCCCATCGAGAGAAGGGCCATGCGGATGTCACACTTGTCATGTCCCGCTTGACATCTTTGGAACGTTTGAGTGTATCGACAAGCCTCACATTTGAGAATGATTTGCCGCATCCTGCGCATCAAGGCCAATAATAGCCCAATTTCATTATCTTCGAGACAACCGAGCGGGGTCTGCATGGAGGCCGCAGGATCCTTCGTGGACTTCGAGATAATGCTCAGAGCTGTTTGGGTCCCACACATCTTAACCAAGGTGATAAAATGACCTTCAGATAGGGTTTCCTATTAGCCGCAGATCGGGGACTTAACCCTAATCTTCCTTGCTAGCTTGGGATCTTCAGGGAGAAGACCGCTTATCAAATATTCCCTTATTGGAGTCATCCACGTCTCTCCTTCTTCGTGAACCACATCTGCAACTTCCTTGCGAACGATGGATCTTTCAGGTAAGACTTCGACAAGTACTTCTTTGGTGAGATGGGCGAAGGCCATGGAAGCTAGCTTGCTTAGTGCATCTACCTTCTTGTTTTGATTCCTACGAACATGCTGAATGGTGTAGGAGTTGAAGCTTTCCAGCATCTCCTTTGTTTTTTTCAAGTACTGTTTGATGACGGGCTGCCTTGCTTCATAGGAGCCTGTCACTTGGTTTGCTACCAATTGGGAATCTACGAAAACAGCGTGAGCTTTGACCTCCATATCTTTAGCGATCGGAGGCTCGCTAGCGCCGCTTCATACTCCGCTTCATTGTTTGTGGCTTGAACTCAAAACGAAGAGCATATGTATGCTCCTTCGCGTCGGTGACCGAAGATTAGACACTGCTCCAGAACCATCTGAGTCGGATGCTCCATCTGTATAAAGCTTCCGGTCCACCTGTGCTTGAGTGAGGTTTGTTTTGGGCTCTTCTTTTTCTATGTCGGGGCTCGAAGGTATTTCGCTAAGAAGTCTGCATGAATTTGTCCTTTAATAGAGTTTCGCCCTTGAACTCTATTTCGTGCTCTCCAGCTCAATAGCCCATTTAGCCACCCTCCCGGACTTTTCGGGTTTTGAAACGATCTGTTTGAGTGGCTAGTCGATTAAGACCGTGATTGGATGGGCTCGAAATAGCGTCGAGCCTCCTTGCTGCGTAGATTAGGGCTAGTATTAACTTCTCCAATGTTGGATAGTTGATCTCGCCTGTAGGACTCTCACGACAAAGTAAATGGGGATCATCGCTTGTCTCGATTCGCCATAAGGATGCGCTAATACTCTCCATTGAGGATGCTAAGTACATGAACAACACTTCGCCTTTGATTGGGACATAAGTGTTGGAAGGATTCGATGAACTCCTTCATCTTACGAAGGAAGCTTCAACATCCCGACTCCACCGAAAAGTTTTCTTATCCACGCATCCTCGAGGGTTTTGAAGAATGGTAGGGACGTCGCCCCTTCGATAAAACCGCTTAAAGTCGCCGACTTCCATTCGTGCTTGCACATCTTTTAGACACTTGGGGCTTGGAGATCTAAAATCGCCTTGACCTTGGAGGATTAGCCTTTATCCTCGCTTAGTGATCGAATATCCTAGAATTGTCCTCTTCGACATCGAAGGAGCATTTCTTAGGATTCACTTCATGTTAATTGCGGAAGTCGGTCAAAGGTTTCAGTACATCGAGGAGTAGGTCCTCCTCCGTCTTGCTTTTGATAACCATGTCGTCAGCGTATGCTTCGAGATTTTACGCCTATTTGTTTATTGAAGGCTTTATCTACGATAAGTTGGTAAGTGGCCCTGCGTTCTTTAATCAGAAGGCATCTTTCGTAATGAGAGACACCTTTTCTTGTGTAGAAGGCTATCTTTTCTTCGTCCTCCTTTGCCATCTGGATCCGATGATACCCTTTGTAGGCATCTAGGAAGCATTTTAACCGAAGCTCGCCAAGGATTTTACCTTCGATCAATTTACGGTAGGGGATAGCAATCCTTGGGCATGCTTTGTTGATGTCAGTGAAGTCAACGCACATGCGCCACCCTCCGTCGCTCTTGTAACATATTGGATTTCATAAACACACTAAACCATAATCACAAATAGGCGTATAAGAGGTTTTAGAGAGAGAAAGTTAGAGACTCGGGAACTTTAGTGAGAGGAAGAAAATTTTTATTATGAGTTTCTAACTCTACCTTGGGAGGTAGAGAGTATTTATAGTCTTACAATAAAACGCCACATGACGGGTGTGGATCAGGCATACAGTGGGTAAAGACCCGTCCGTCCTCCACGGTGTTACTTAAACTAAATACTACTTAACTTATAATAATCTACGACTACGAGCTTTCTAACGATTACATATACTTGAGGTGACCGAATCTTCAATAACTGGATTTACTAAATCCTAACAATCTCCCCCTAAGGGAGGTCACCTCAAACACATCTTAAAATTACATTGAATACAAACAGATATTACATATTAAATTGTTCTTGCATTCTTGATGTAGTACTTTGCTCTGAAGCTCGTAGTCATTGATTCTTCATGTTGCATGTTTGGAGGTCTTTTTACTGATCCACGTGATAATGAGTTTTGAGCCAGTTTTGAGATCATCAGCTAACATCAATCTCTGACTCATCCGTTGTGGTGTTGGTATTATGTGATGTTGTGACATTTGGACCGACATGCTCACATTCTGGATCATCATATATTCTCATCAGAGTAGCGAAAGCTTTCGTTGATTCATGATATTGGCGAGAAAGCGTAGCGAAGCATGGAGTGAAAATATCGAGTCATTGATGCACTAATCATGATTTCTTTGTAATGAATGTATTGTGTGAGCATGCGGCTATGGATTGACCGCTTCATTTCGATCACCGCAAACGTCGGGCGCACTGCATACAGCGATTAGCAATAAAGTGCGAAAGTGTCTTTGATCACTTCGTTGAATTGAGGTACACGACCCACGGTTCCCGTTGATCAAGATCGTGCAGATTCCTAAGAATCTCCTGTGATCGCAATGTGGGATTATTAGGAATCTCCTTGACGGGGTGAGTGAACCAAATGAATTGAGATTCACCGATTGATGAAAATGATTTGAAAAACAATCGTGTATTGCTTGAAGAAAGAGTTTTGCAATACAACGAAGGTTTTAATGAAAATCAATTATCAATCATAAACACCTTTTGATTTGAAATATTCAGTACACGATCGATGTGCTAAAGAAAGGAGTTTTAAGCACAACGACCGGTTTTCAAAGGTATCCGTCAATCCATATCTCGAACCGTGATTGATTCAAAAGATTGAATCGCCCATTGTTTCTCATTCGGTTGTCACATGGTTGATCTATTGAATAGATCTCACATGCCACCTACCAGAGCTTGTTTGATGTTGGCTCGTAAGGCTTTCCATCTTCATTGTGAATATGTTTACATATCACTCGGATGTTCCGGCAATACCACAAGGATAATGCGTATGACTCAAGATATAATCTCTCTTTCCACATTGTGTGAACGAGAGAGTCTTCATTGAAAGTGTCCTAATGAGATTTATTGATGATCTCGTGGCTCTAGACTCAATTGTGCATATTTGGATCCTATATCGGAGACTAGGAGAGGGTCTCCTCTTCAATATCAACAATCTCAAGAGAAAATCGATAGATAATGTCGGTTCCCGTGAGAATGAAACAAATCCTTTTAAGAGGAACTTGAGTGGTTTGGGAAGTTGAAGTGCGAAGCGTCTTTGGGTCCATGACGCCTTGTCTTCAATACCGATGTTACCTTGGTAACCACCAAGAGTATATGAATTGAACCCAGATATCGCCCTAAGGTTGAATAAATGGAGGGCTATTTGTTTTCACCCCTTTCTTTCATTCTTCAACCCATTTAGTGCTTACCGAGACTTCATAGCTAGAACCTTGTTGGGTTTATTCTAGTACTAGCTCGGCCTCATCCGCACTCTTCCCATATCTCATTTTCTCCTTTTTCAATATACCTAAGGACTTCTACACTATTTAGTGGATTGTCCTGGTAGATCCCTCCGTTCGGCGGATCATGGGAACAAATACCTAACCTTGTCATCCTTATATCACCATACATAAAGTAAAGTTGGTCGGTCTATTTGGTATTGTTCATCCGCCATTGGAACCAATTGAAAACCTTTTGAAAATCAATCCAGATACTTGTGATATAATATCAAAGCATTTTGTACCGAATTGTTTTGATATTTTTAGAAGAAGAGCTCCCCTCAACATGTGCATCATGTATTTGAAATTGTTTAAGCACACAGAGGCAAGAGAAAGAATTAACTTCTTTGATTACCACTTTCTAAAAGATATCAACATCACTTACGATCAAACAAGTAGATAACATATTGGGGAAGGATGAGGTTTTCAAAAATTAGCTCCCCTCAATATATGGCTCGAGGTATTAAAGAGTTTTGCACATACTAGAGGGAAAAGACCGCACATTGAAATTGATCACGCTTGATTTTTTAAGATAGATGCTCCCCTCAACATGTGCATGGAAAATTTGAAATCGTTTAGCACATGTGGGAAGGAGAGCTTGTTCATCCTTATAAGACCATTTCTTGAATTATCGATTAAATCCAATTTAAATCACAAATTCTCCCCCGATCACAATTATCAAATCATTTGAGATTTGTGATCTCTGTAGATTTAAATTGATTTTGAAAGCTTTAAAGGAGAATTGTGACTTGATTATGAAAACATTTTAACTGATAAGGATCGGATTTTGAGACTGTTAACTCCATTGATTAAACATGCAAGAATATCTTTTGAAAACAATTGTATGACAAATAACCTTTTGATTTAATTGAAATCATTCTCCCCTCAATCAATGACATAAGTTGTTGATTGAGAGATAGATATTTTGACAAACTTTAAGTCCAGATGATTTGCAAAATTAGAGTCCGAGTTATTTTTCAAAACAACTAGTTTTCATTAGATAGTAAGGATTTGTTTAAAGAATCAGAGCATGAGATTTGAAACATGAGATAAAGCATGGCTATGTTCTTTCTCTGAAAAGCGGGTTACTGCCTGAAATGACAATAAATCATTGTTTCTCTTTCTCCCAATTTTTATTTATTTATTTATTTTTTTTTAAAGAAAATTCGAACAACATCTAAAGCCCCGTGTCATTCTTTGAATGACAGCACAAAGACCGTAGATATAATTGAATCAAGAAAAACATGACAAAAAGACAATATTTTTTGGAATTTTTCAAGATTTTTTCAATTTTTTATGGATTTTTGAAAGCTTTATATTTTTCTGTTTGGTTTTTGAAGGTTTTGTAATTTTGTATTTTGTTTTTCAAATAAGTATTTACAAGAGATAGATGAAGGAAACCTTTTACTCCTCTTCTTTCTCTTGAAGACGTTTGAGTGTTTCCGGTTGTAGGCTCTTAAGACCAAGTCGTGGAAGAATAAACTCAAAACGTTCTCTAGGAAGAGCTTTAGTGAAGATGTCTGCTAACTAGTATTCAGTCCTCACAAAGTAAAGTTCCACCACACCGTTTTCAACTTGCTCCCTGATGAAATGATGTCTAATGTCGATGTGCTTTGCTCTATAGTGTTGTACGTTGTTGCATGAGAGAGCAATAACACTTTTATTATCACAGTACAGAGGAATTTTGTTGAATTCAAAGCCATAGTCAGATAGTTGGGATCTCATCCATAGGATTTGACCACAACAAGATGACAGGCTATGTATTCAGCCTCTGTAGAGGAAATGGAAGTGCTCATTTGCTTCTTTGAAGACCATCTCACAAGCTTATCACCCAAAAACCGAGCACCTCAGACGTGCTTCACGAGTATCTTGAAATCTGCATGATCAAGCATCTGCATAGGTCGTTAGTGACATACCGGTGTCCTTTGGTACTAAAGTCCCATATTGATGGTTCTTTGGAGATACCAAAAGACCCATTTAACCGCTTCAAGGTGCTTTTAGTAGGCTTAGCACGATATCTAGCACACATGCAAACAATGAACAAGATGTTTGGTCTACTAGTCGTGAGGTACATCGGATCCAATCATACTACGATATTTCGTTTGGTCTACCATGATCCCCGAGTGGTCCTCATCTAGTTTAGTACGCTCAATCATGGGAGTGTCAACGTGGTCACTAGAATCAAATCCAAATTTCTTTAAAATCTCATTAGCATATTTAGATTGATTTATAAAATGCCTCCGGACTTTGTGAAATTTGTAATCTCAAGAAAATGACATTTGTCCCATCATTGACATTTGAAATTTAGAACCCATTTCATTTGAAAACGGTCACACTCATTGGGGTCGGTCGAGGAAAAGATGATATCATCAACATAAATTTGAATGTGAATTAAATGTTTGCTCGATTTCTAGTGAACAATGTAGGATCAATTGCTCCTTTGCCGAATCCAAGTAGATAGAAGAAACTTTGATAGCGTATCATACCACGCCCTTGGAGCTTGATTTAAACCATAAAGAGCCTTCTTCAAACGATAAACGTGAGTAGGATGCTCTGGATTCACAAATCCTTCAGGTTGGCTGACATAGACGACTTCTTTAAGATCTCCGTTAAGAAATGTCGTCTTAACATCCATCTGATATACTACCATGTTCTTACTTGCAGCATTAGCTAAGAAGATTCTGATTACCTCGATACGAGGGATATGAGCAAATGATTCTTCAAAGTCAATACCCTCCTCTTGACGGTATCCTTTAGCCACCAATCGAGTCTTGTTCTTTAGAACATCACCATGCTCATCAAGTTTCACTTTGAAGATCCATTTTAGAGCAATGATCATAGCACACTCTGGAGCAGGTACTAATTCCCATACATCAAGTCGATCAAACTCATGAATTTCTTCTTGCATGGCATTGAACCAACTGTCTTCATTCATGGCGGTTTTAACATCTTTTGGTTCGATCTTAGAGAGTACGGAGTTGAAGAAGCACCATAAGGCATCGGTTGCACGTTGTTTCCGTGTGGATCTTGGTCGAGAGGATTTCCAATGATGTTGTCCAATGGATGATCTTGAGTCCATTTTCCGAGGTGTTCATGTGGTCATTGTTGAGGGATCAAGTAGCAGAGTCGATGTTCATCAAGAAGATGGTTCGATGATGATTCAGAGCAAATATGTTTTCAAATGGAGCATCTTCGGGAGTAGCAAAGGGATTAACTTCATCATTGATGCGTAAATAGTTCCATGACGTACATTCAAGATTGATGATTTGTTGATGAGACCAAGTGATCGCAGATGGCGCTTCTTGACTTAATGATATTGAGGCGAAGGGTTGACTTCATTCACGTGGATATGAGCGACCTCTGTTGTAGGAATTGATAGATCATTAGCACTTGGCTCATAGTGTTCATCAAACATAGGATCAAACAATTTCTTAAAATCATCTTCATTGGAGGTACATATGGAGTTCCGGAGAGGAATTTGGTACAAGGATGAACCAATAGGACTGCTTTTGAAGTGCGGGTCCAGAGCTGGATTGTCCAGAGCCATTTGATCGGTCCACTCATCAAACGTAACGTGAATTGTTTCCATGATATTTCGGGTTCTCTTGTTGTAGATTCGGTAACCTTTTACGCTTGGTGATATCCTACAAATACTCTAATGTCCGCTTTAGCTTTTAGTTTACCTAAATCTTGACCATCATTAGTTGGATAACATAAAGCACCAAACACACGAAGGTATGATAGATCGGGTTTTCTATTGTGGACAAGTTCATATGGAGTCTTTCCATGAGAAGTGTGAATTAGAGATCGATTTTGAGTGTAACATGCGGTGGCAATAGCTTCATCCCATAGAAACATTGGAACCTTTGAGTAAATCAAAGATTGTTCTTACATCTTCTACAAGTGTTCGATTTCGTCTTTCAACTACACCGCTCGTTGAGGAGTTCGAGTAACACTTCTTTGAGGATCGATTCCAACATTTTCATAAAATTCATTGAGTTCTTTATTAACAAACGCAGTTCCATTGTCGATCGGACGATTGCATTGCTTTGTTGAGTCGGATCCGAGTTGTTTAATGAGTTTATTGATGACATCCGGAGTTTCATCCTTTGTCCTCAAAAACTTAACCCATGTGAATCGGGAGTAGTCATCAACCACTACTAGCACATATCTCTTCCCATTAATAGTTTGCACTCTCATTGGGCGCATATCCATATGAAGGGTATGAAGAACTTCCATTATAGAGTTTGTGGGTTTTGGTTTATGGGCATATTTCGTGCTTTTTCCCGGTTGGCAAGGTGAACAAAGATGATCTTTTCATATTTTAACTGGGTAAGCCTCGACAAGATCCTTTCTAGAAAGGTTGTTTATGGTGCCAAGTTCAAGTGATTGAGACGACTATGCCATAACCAAGACTTTGTTTTAGACGCCTTTGACAGCAAGCATATTGGAGAAGACTTCATCATGTCATCGATAGAGATGGTGTATAGGTTTGAACCTCGATTACCTCTTAATAATTCCACACCATCAAGTTCTCTAACGAAACAAGTATGTTTTCTAAAAGCCACTTCTAGATCGGAATCATAGAATTGACCAACAGAGAACAAATTATGACCAAGACCTTCCACATAATATACCATGGAAATTGCACTTTTACCAACCACATAATCTCCATAACCCATAATGGCTCCAAAATGGTCGTTCCCAAATCTAATCGTCCCGATGAATTTACTAACGGTTCATGAGTCATGATCGGTCTCAAATATATGCTTGGAACAACTCGAGTCCGTGTACCACGTAACGATTTGAACGATCGCGGTTGAACACGCATAAGAATGGATAATCGATAATTGGGATCCCATGCAAGAATGGGTTCCATTTGGTTTGTAATGATGATTGGAACACCCACATCGAAATAGACACATCCATATCGTAAATAGAAGCAATGGAATCATTATGAATAGATGTAGTACTAGTGACCATATTTGCCTATTCAAAGTATGTTCACTTCTTAAGGAATAGTTCTACCAAGAGGCATCCATTTTCTAGTAGGCATTGTCGATTAACCTTGATGGCCACTGTGTATCCATTGATAACCTATCTTACTAAATGTTCTTCCCGTGAGTTTCCACTGTTTTCTAACTTTCTTTCGCCTTTGCCTTTTAGCCTTTTTAGCATGATTTTTTCATTAACAATATTAATCGGGATTTGACAAAGATTAGACAAAGCATTTACACCACATTCATGATAGTAATGTAATTCAAGCGAGACATCATTACATGGTTTGCAAATAGTATCGAATCGAATTAATTACGATGCGCCTATGGCTAATACTAGAATCAACACGATTCGCTTTATTCAACTCAAACTTAAAGTTCCTAGGTTGGTCTTCTACTCTCTTCCAATGCACATTCTTAGCTCATGA
Organism: Chrysanthemum lavandulifolium; assembly: GCA_022545495.1. Taxonomy (NCBI): domain Eukaryota; kingdom Viridiplantae; phylum Streptophyta; class Magnoliopsida; order Asterales; family Asteraceae; genus Chrysanthemum; species Chrysanthemum lavandulifolium. The sequence continues at coordinate 163,944,364 of CM040240.1, read as the reverse complement.
GGTCCTATCTTGCTTGGTATTGCCTGGAGGCTTTGACCTGCTTGCTTTAATGTCACTGATTACTCTTGTAGAGGGAATTATGGGAACATTAGTTGCTTGATCTAGTTTTTGCATTCCCGAACTAGATGTGCAAGGATCTGAACTACTAGAAGGCACATTAGTGTTCACTTTATTAAAACTAGGCATGGAATGGTTTGCATGCTTGTTACTAGGCATAGAGCAAGGCATTACAGCTTTACCTTTCGCACCTAAGGATTTAGGACATGTTGCAATTAAACATTCTAGCAGCTCCTGAGATCGTTTGGCACAAATGCAAGCAAACCTAGTTTCTCTGTCAAGAGGCTTATTAATGAAATCCTCTTCCACAATCTCACGGAGACATTCTAGACTATCCTTAAGGTAAGCACAGTATTTCTGAAACATAAGTTCATTATTCCTAAGATGCGGAGGAATGTATTTAATGAAATGAGAATATTTGCGGCAATGATGATGATTTTGAGACAACATTCTCATTAAAAACAAGTGGCGCTTCCCTTTTCCCGACTCCTTAGATTCTCAATTTCCTTTTGTAAAGAAGTTATTTTTCGTTGTTTTTGTCACGAGTGACTTTTATTGAATCATATAACTCTTTAAAGTGACGTTTAACCTTTTCATTTTCTTCTAGAAAACTCTCGCTTTCTTTTGTAATGCATTTACTAAGTTTTGAAGATGAAACGTTTGAGAATGCCGAGAATCTAAAGGAGGAGGAATTTGGGAGCCACCACATTGTTCTTTTCACCCTTTAATTGAGAGATTTGGGCTTTCAACTTTTGATCGTGTTACAATGAGCTTGAATCATTCGTCACGTTTGTTAATCAAAAGCGCATCAAACTCGGAGCATCGAGGATGTCTTGATATTTGAGGTTTTGACATTTTCTTTAAGATGTTGATATTTTAGTTGTAAATTAAAATGTTCAACTTCTAGTTTAGAAAGATATTTTACCAAATTACTCGTGATCATCCGATCAATTTTCTCATTTAGTTTAGAATTAGTCTTTTCAAGCTCAATGACACGATCGTGGGAGACTTTCAGAGCAACAGATAATTCATGAAATTGAGAAGCATTAATGGAACAATTTGTAGCAGTGAAAAACACATCTTGAGCAATACATTAAATCGATTCTCATTCGGTGTATGCAAGTTCTTCCTCTCAATCTCATTATATTTTAATTCTCGCTCATAGTCACTCACCTTAACTATCATTGCATCAAATTCCTTTTCCATTTCTTTAATATCTCGAATCCATCCCCTTTTAAGACTCTCAAATTGATCTTTAGTAGTTTAAAGAAAGGCATGACCTCGCTTAAATAGCATTCTTTAGTTTGCTCAAAACCCCTTTCCCTTCAATTATACCAGTGGGTGTGATCCTTTTCTTACAAGTTTTCTCAAAATCAACAAATAATTGAAAGATAACGTATTGACTGATTAAGGTCTTGCTTTTAGTGGCAATAGTCCTAGGAACTAGATGCATTGGTGTATTAGCAGGATACATAGTTGCTGAAGGCATATTCCTAAGAGGGGGGGTTTGTTACAACAAGGTTCTATGCTTTTTGCTTATCTAAATCCTTTTTCCAAAACACTTGTTCGGGCATTAACAACATTTGAGGCTTAAACTTGTTCAAGGAAATCCAATTCTCTTTTTTGTAATCATGGGGTATGATAGTTATTTTCTTCTCTTTACATTTAGGATCATCTAGTTTCTTGTTCATCTTCTCCCTAGTTGCATCATCTAATTTTCTATCTTCTTCAGTGCACTCAATGCAACTAGGTGTCTGTCTAGGTTTAAGAATCTCATTGCCATCATAGATTACATTTTGAGCAACTTTTGCTATCTTACCATACTCGTGGTTGGATTCCTTTATAATGGGGATACTATGCTTATCACGAGAACTCTATGCTTCGTGATCATGTGAAAATCAATTGTATTCCTTGTACGCATAACTTATTTTCGAGCTTGTTTTTCAAGGTTTTAGATTAGAAAATCATTCAAAAGTTTTGATTCCTTAGCATTGAATTCTTGCTTAAGCATTTTAACATTTTCTTGAAGTTCTTGTTTTTGCTTAGCGTTTTAGAAAGCTTTTCTTGTAAGGAGTTTAAGTCTTGTTTTAATACTTCTTCTCTAAACTTACTTTTTCTAATAGTTGTACGATTTGGTAATCCATTTTCGCTTCACGGTGGTTAGCTCGAACTTAGCACGTTGTTCATAAATGGCCACTCGCTCTTTATAGGCATTAAGTTCGAGAGATAACAGAATCATCGAGGCACATGCGTGTTGTTGGATATTAGTTTCACACACACATCAAACCATAACACAAAGTGGCGATAGATGGAATTCTAGAGAGAAAGTTAGAGGTTTAGGGAACTTAGTGAGAGAAAGTGAAAGATATTATTATGAGCTCCAACCTCTACCTTGGAAGGTAGAGAGTATTTATAGTCTTACATAAATCGCCACACATCGGTCTCAGATCGTGCATACAGCTGGTAAAGACCCGTCTGTCCTCCACGGTGTTACTTAACTAAATACTACTTAACATAAAAGAACTACGACTACGAGCTTAACTATTACATATACTGAGGTGACCGACTCTTTAACACACGGAATTTCTAATTCCTAACAATCTCCCTATGGAGGTCACCTCAATCATGTACCAAAATTACATTGAATACAAATAGATTTTACATTAAAATTGTTCTTGCATTCTTGATGTAGTCCTTTGCTTCTAAGCTCGAGTCATTGATTCTTCACATTGCATGTTTGGTTACTCCAAGTGGAGGTCTTTATCGATCCACGTGATAATAATTTTGAGCCATCTTTGAGATCATCACCATCAAAATCTCTAAGACATCCTTTGTGATGTTGTGACTTTAGGACCGACATGCTCACATTCGGATCATGAAATCTTCTCATCGAGTAGCGGAAGCTTTAGTTGATTCATGATATTGGCAAGCCAGAAAGGTAAGCATGGAGTGAAAATATCGTAGTCATTGATGCACTAATCATGATTTCTTTTGAGATGAATGTGTTAAGTGAGCATACGGCTATGGATTGACCGCTTTATTCGATCACCGCAAACGCCGGGTGTACCGCATACAATAGTTAGTAATAAATCACACAAAGTGTCTTTGATCACTTCGTTGAATCGAGGTACACGCCCATGGTTCCCCGCTGATCAAGACAAGCATCGCCTGTGATCGTATAATTCAAGAATTTCCTTGACAGGTTTCGCAGAATGCCTAGCGTTCTCAAAATGGAACATCTCAAAGAAGACAACACGGAGTGAGTGAACCAATAATTTTAAGTCCACCGATTGATGAAAAGAGATTTGAAAACAATCGTATTGCTCAATAGAAATTGTTTTTGCAATACAACGAAGGTTTTATTGAAAATCAATTATCAATCATAAAACACCTTTTGTTTTGAAAAATGAGTACACGGTCGATGTGCTAAAGAAAAGAGTTTTTAAGCACAAAGACCGTTTTTCAAAGGCATCCGTCAATCCATAACTTGAACTGTGATTGATTCAAGAGATTGAATCGCCCGTTGTTTCTGCTCGGTTGTCACATGGTTGATCTATATAATAGATCTCACATGCCACCTACCAGAGCTTGTTTTGATGTTGGCTCCGTAGGCTTTCCATCTTCATAGTGAATATGTATACACATCACTCGCATGTTCCGCAATACCACAAGGATAATGCGAGGACTCAAGATATAATCTCTTTTTCCACATTCGTGAAATGCAGAGTCTTCATTGAAAGTGTCCTAATGAGATTTCTTGATGATCTCATGGCTCTAGACTCAATATGTGCATATTTGGATCCTATACGGAGACTAGGGAGAGGTCTCTTCTTCAATATCAACAATCTCTAAGAGAAAGTCGATAGATAATGTCGGTTCCCGCGAGAATGAAACAAGTCCTTTAAGAGGAACTTGAGTGGTTTGGAAAGTTGAAGTGCAGGCCACCGGGTCCATGACGCCTTGTCTTCAATACCTATGTTACCATCAAGAGTATATGAAGTGAACCCGGTTCTCGCCCCTAAGGTTGAATAAATGGAGGCTATTTGTTTTCACCCTTTCTCATTCAATTCTTTTTAATTCTTCAACCCTTCATGCTTACCGAGACTTCATAGCTAGAACCTTGTTGGGTTTATTCCAGACTAGCTCGGCCTCACCGCACTATTCCCATATCTCACTTTTCTCCTTTTATCATCATACCTAAGGACTCTACACTAACTAGTGGATTGTCCTCGGTAGATCCCTCCGTTCGGGCGGATCATGGGAACAAAACCTAACCTTATCGCCTTATATCACCATACATAAAGTAAAGATGGTAGGTCTTTTGGTATTGTTCATCCGCCATATGGAACCAATTGAAAACCATTTGAAAATCAATTCGAGATACTTATGATATATTATCAAAGCATTTTGTACCGAAATTGTTTTTGATATTTTTAGAACGAGAACTCCCCTCAACATGTGCATCAAGTATTTGAAAATGTTTTGCACGGAGGCAAGAGAAAGAATTAACTTCTTTGATTACCATTTTCTAAAGATATCAACATCACTTCCCACATCAAATCGTAGATAGAGCATTCGGAAGGATGAGGTTTCCATAAATTTGCTCCCCTCAATATGCGCCTCGAGGTTCAAGAGATTTTTGCACATACCGGAGGAACTCGCACATTGAGATAAGTTGATCACATTTCAAATCATAGTTTTAAGATAGATGCTCCCTCAACATGTGCATGGAAAATTTGAAATCGTTTGTCACATGTGGGAAGGACAAGATGTACATCCTTATAAAACCATTTACCTAATTATCGCTTAAGTCCAATTTAAATCACACATTCTCCCCGATCACAATTATCAAATCATTTGAGATTTGTGATCTCTTATTGATTTAAATTGATTTTGAAAGCTTTTACGAGAGTTGTGACTTGATTTTGAAAGCGTTTTAATCGATAAGGATCGGATTTTAAGACTTTAAACTCCATTGATAAAACATGCATGTACATCTTTTGAAAACAATTTAATGCCAAATAACTTTTTAATTTAATTGAAATCATTCTCCCTCAATCAATGACATAGGTTGTTGATCGAGAGATAGAGATTTTGACAAATAAGTCCCGATGATTATCAAAATAGAGATCGAGTTATTTTTCAAAGCATTTAGTTTTCGCAGATAAATGTTTATAGAATCGAGCATGGAATTTTGAAACATGATAAAATGGCTCGTTTTTCTTTTAAAACCGGTTATTGCCTCGAAAATGACAATAAACCATTTTCTCTTTCTCCCAAAAATATTTTTGATAATTTTATTTTTATTTTTTTTTTTTTTTATTATTTTTTTTTTATAAAATTCGAACAACATCTAGAAGTCCCGTGTCATTCTTTGAATGACAACATCAAGACCGAGATATTATCGAATCGAGAGAAACAAGACAAAATGACAATATTTTTGAAGATTTTTCTAATTTTTCAAATTTTTAGGATTTTGAAAGTTTTATATTTTTCTATTTGATTTTTTTTTTTTTTTTTTTTTTTATAATTTTGTATTTTGCTTTTCGAAAAGATATTTACAAGAAGATAAATTAGTTTAAGAGGATGATGAAATGAGTACCGAGATAAGGATATCATTCAAAGACGTTGTAGAAGAAGAAATCAACATCTCTTAAGCTTTAACCACCAAAGCATTTGAGGCTTTTAAGAAAATCGTCGTCGAACATGAGCCTCTAAATGAGAATCTTTGGTAGCTTCCCCAAAACCGACAATCTTCGAATTAAGACCATTTCCCCAAGAAGTAGAATGTGAAGAAAAATGCCTCATTGAATGAAGCTCAAGAACCCAAAGAAACATGAAAACACCAAGTAACAAGTTGAACCAATGATCCTTTCTCGGTTATCAAACTGAGATACATGATTAAGCCCGATCACATGAACTCATAGCATCCCGATGTAAACATCATTCTCATGGATTTGTGCAATCGATCGACGGAGAAAATACATCAACATCTTCATTTTACCAAGTGCATTCCAGCTTATCTCCATATAACCAATCGTACCCATAATGTACATGATCATGCTAAACCGTCAAGTCTAATCACACAAGCTGGCCACTTGTGAATGGCCAACCGTAATGCACTTAAAACTCGCTTAAAACACAAATGCAATGAAGTCCTCGAGAATATAATGAATTCCGGGTCGTTAAGTCCCACTGAGACTCAATGGTGCGCAAACACTAATTCAGATGATAGATTGATCACTAAGGATAATGATCAAGTAAAGGTTTTGATTATAATATTACACTACCGATTGATTGAATGGAATAGGATCCGAATCGAAAGCACAACAATCGATAAAAGAACGTATACACGACGCTTAAAAACTACGATATGCATAAAATAAAAAGTGAGAACTAAGAAATAAAAGTCCTAAAAATATGATAATGACATTTTATAAACCTAATGATATAAGAAAATTTATAGAAAAGAAAATTATTTTTATAACTAATTATCTAATTATTATTAATTAAAAACTATTTTAACTATTAAATAATAACCTAAAACACAAGAAAATATGAAATAAGGCTTGAAAAATACAATTAAGACTTAGAAAATCTAAAATATCAAAATAGAATTTTCAAAACTATTTTTGTAATTTTCTGATTATTTTCTATTTTCTAGGAATTAAAAACTATTAAAACTAATTAAATTACTTAAAAATACAAATTTAACTAAGAAAATCTAGAAAATATTTTTGTCTTTTATATTTATCTTAACTTAAGAAAATTGAAAATTATTTTTGAAGCTTTTCTTAATTTTTGATTTAAATACTAATTAAAAATGCTTAAAACTAATTAAAATCAAGAAAATAGCAAACAAGCTTGGAAAAATACGAAAATTTCAGGAAAACTCTAAAATAATATTAGGAATCTAATAAAATGGAAAAGAGGTGCTTGTTTGGAGGAAATAGAATCGATGTGCCAAGTGCTTATGAAATAAGCACTGGATAAGCTAAAGCACAACAAGCACCAAACCGAAAACAGAACCGAGATATACTAAAAGTGACCAAATGCAACACAAATCAACAAGTCCTAACCAACGGATATCAAGCTCAAAAGATTTGATGAATGAGCTTATGTATGTAAAAACAGATCTGTGAGGCTACTTTGGGCTAGAAATAAGCACTTTAATAAGTCGAGACTAAAACTAAAAGTCGGAAACTAAGCTAAACCTGGTGAGACCTCATAAACCAAATATCGACCTAGGTGAGCTCAAATGAGCTCGCACAAGCTCGCAAAACCTCGGACAAGTCCTCGGCAGACTTGATGCCTCGCATGTGGCATTTAGTCTCATAATCACAAGCTAGAATGAAGCTTCTAAAATTTGATAAAAATCGAAAATGCTAATAAGAAACAAGACCAAATGAAGTTCTAATACCCAAAGTTTCATTGGCATTGACCCGTAAATGAATGCATGAAAATCCTCCCATTGGACTCAAAACCGATATTCGCACAATTGACTTTTGATAAAAACATGGAAAGTTGACTTTTCCAACTTTGAGCTGATTTTGTGGATTGATGTTAATATATTATGATGAAATAAAGTTATATTAAGCTATCTTATCGAAAATTGAACACAAATCAAACTTTAATTTTCAAAATTCCAACAAAGGAACAGTTAGAACAGCTTAAGATGCAAATATGACTTCTAAGGGTTGCAGCACAATCGCTAACCGATATGGGATCAAATGAGGTTACCAAGCATGAAACAATAAGAACCTTATAATCGAACTACCCTAAACCACTAATCAAACAAAGAAATCCAAACACCACTTAAAAATGATAAGCAATTTTAAATGAGCTAATCTCTAATTCAACTTGTTCCAATCATCAAACTGAGTGACATTGACCTAAAGACAACTATTTAAACAGTTTGAGCAATTTATGACCACGATACAAGTACAAACATGAAATGCAAAATAGCTTGAAAACCTAAATGTGAAACAATTACTTACAATCGTCTAACTGGCGCAGCCAAAACCAAGCCCAATCTTAAGCTAACCTATCTATTCCAACCCATATCAATCCTCTCAACAACAATATCCATCACCATTCCCAATTTTGCATCACATTTGACTTTTGTTGACCACCGAATGAGAATTGTTCAAACTCGACTTATAAGTTTGCAAAGCTAAAGTAAGCTTAAATAAGCTTATTTGATTTCAAGATAAGCTTATGAGAAGCTTTGACATTAAATTTGAAACTAAAAGTTTCCACAGTAAGCTATGAACTTGGAATTTAAATAAAGACTTGAATTGAAAACTCAAAAGCACATACAATGATGTTTTTAACTTAAATGAGATACACAAAAGCTGAAATTACAACATTGGATTTAAACTACAACATTTATTTGAAAAAACGACATAAAGGAAAAAGCTTAAAACTAACTACCCCCTTTTCTTCTCTCCTCTAGCTTCTCTTTATATCTGAAAATTCTTCCCCACTTGTTTCTGAGTTGATCCCACCACTTATTTGGGCCATTGGATGCTTTGAGTGATTTTTGGCCATAGGATCATTTTTGGCGGGAAATGGTTTTAGCCAGGTGAGGGTTGAGTGTGGGAGTAGGAGGTGCATTTAATGCCCTTTGGAGTTGTGTGGAGGTGGGGGACATGGAGAGGATAAGGTGGTGAAGATGAGTGGGGCATGGGTTTGTCTCGAGTCAGCAGCTATCAAGTGGGAGGGAAGACTTATTTGGGCTTGCTTGTTTGACCGCCATTTGACCAAGGCATTAATATTAGGGGGTCCAAATGCTTATTTGATGGGGTCCAAGGATGGTAAGGTCCAAAATGGTATTAAGAGGTTTAATATTGCAAGGACTAGTTGTGCAAATTCGAAAATCAAAAGACCATAGTCGCCAATTTGCAAAGATGTTTCAAGGACCAAACCGACAAGCTTCCATAGTACAAGGACCAACTGACATTTTCCAATTTTCCAGGGGCCATTTCGCCAAATTTGAAACTGGAGGACCAAACTTGTAATTTTCTCAAACTTTTTATATTTTTCACCAAAGGACTAATTTGACAAGTTATGATTTAAAAAGGAGCTTTGGTGATTTTTCTTTGAAATTAGGACTCGTGGACTATTTTTGACAATTTTAGAAACTTGGGGACCTAAACCGCCAATTATGCAAACTTTGCTCATTTTTCATCCGATTTAAACATTTTGCATCCGAAACATATAAATGCAATTTTGGAATATTTTCAGATTTTGATGCATTTCGAGCATTTTAAACGTTTTAGCTCAGATTGACTCAAAATGATGAGTATTTACACACTCATCAAGACACACGCACCAACCGTAGTAGAGACAATGACATCACAAGAATCGTTGAATCACCGATCTCTTCTACGGATGTCAACCCGAATTATCATGATTAAGCTCGATCATGCGAATATGTTGTGCGACCTGATGTACACATATCTCCTCCGATGGTTGTGATCTCATTGGAATCATCATTACATTGTGTACATGAAGCACTAACCGGAAGCACTTTATCATAAATCATATTGAAGATGTCGATAAGCACTATCATCTCACGCCCAAATATTCTTTAAAATAGAGAAGAACAAAAATAAGCTCAACTGAGTCTTGTGAGAATCAACTGTTATAGAAACTCTCTCGACTATCTTTATCAACCCATATGCGACAATTTGAAGTGACCACCGTAGAAGAAAACCAGATATACCAAACTTGAAACTGAAGTCGAATTCCCCGCATTTGTATCTTAAGCTTGCACTTAATGATGGAAGAACGGTGTTGAGAATTTATGCACCAAGCAAATCTCTAAGTACTACTACTCAAACAAAGTATGAGACATTAACACCTCTTGATATAATCCACACCGCCTTATGCGTGCGACATCGAGTAAAACAACGAACTCCTAATAGTGATAGTTGACCGTGTCTTCAACCAACCACCCCGATCACCGGTAACTAGATAAACCAAGTCTTCAACTCAAAATCTTAAGCCCGAGCAAGTTATCAAATAAGAATACGCCATTATTGAAAGTCAACTTCAATCTCAAATAAGTGATAGATGATTAACTCAAGTCATCAACTTGTGTCAAATGCCCAACACGTGAAAACAACATACAATCAGATGTACATTGACCCACTGAATGAACTGGAACAAATGATTCCTCAACATTAATGCATTCTTCCTTAAGGTATACATGTAGAAACTGATCTGGAAGATTCACCAATAATGTCTTTGAGCGGATGAGGAAGACATTTTCCTTAATTTTCATGTGGTTGATTTATAGCGTGCACATTGTGAGGACCAATAACCCGCAAAGATTTGGCAAAGGAATACCAAATAGCGGATCATTATCCATGAACAACAATCCGTGAAGATTTGGCACAGGAGTACCAAAGAGCGGATCATTATTCAATAGTGCAACTTACAATATCATGATAGTCATTATAAACGCCTTGTGAAATAACGGAGATAAGGTTTCTTGAGAATTCCAAGATATACTACTTAGATGGTGAACCAGTTGAGTTAATAGAAACGAGCATGAGCTTGTCGGATGATCAACATTCGTCGGAGGTTAAAAGTACCTCATCAAACATATCTTTGAAAACAATGAATCCCAAACATTGATTCCCAATTATCCTTAGTAAGTGAAGCATTAGGCGTTGGAGGAGAGTCATCAAAATCAAAACAATGAATCCCATTATCCTTAGTATATTCACTCTTCATCAAAAGAATATACACTCATCATCATCAAAATTAAGTCGATAACCATTATTCAAACATCCATCATCATGTAGTATATTCACTCTTTTCCCTCAAAAATTGCATCGAAGTTGCCATTTTGATTTAACAAGAGAATAAGAGTATACACCAATGAACGAGATCCACTTGATGACCGAATGAGCGTGGAAAACATGAAGCTTGTTGATGAAGAATGTAGATGAGTATGGCCATTCATGAGAGAATTTTCTTTAGTCGAAGATAAAGCGCATGTAAGAGCGTACACTTTTCTTTTCTTTGAAGAACGGGGCTCAAGTGTTATCTGCAGACACCATTATGATGAAGTACGAGGCCTCGAATCAAGTGAACATACGTCATTGTTAAGAGCCCAACATATGTTTAGAGTCGCCCGAATCCAAGTACCAAGGGACGATTTACGACCGCTGGACAATGATTAAGACAGAGAATTGGAAACATTGGATCCCCACGTGTCGATGGGTTCCTTTTGGTTAGCACAAATGTCTTTGAATCGCCAGAAACCCTAGATGCAATGGCATTAACCCTAGGAGCTGAACTAGTAGAGGCATCGACTTAGTCAAATGAAATTTTGTGCTTAATGGGATTATTCTACCATTGGCTTCCAAACCTTAACAGCACTATTCTCGGCATAGTGGATCTAGTTAAAGAGCAAGGTTTGCCATTAGTGGACATTCGACCTTATTTCCACCGAAATCCTACATTGGTAAAAACCTTCCCTGTAGGTTTCCGTGATTGCTTAACTGCTTTGCTTTCCAAACTTTCATAACTGGGGTATGATTTTTAGATCTCGAAATAACACATCACATTTATCATGATTACTTAAAATAAACATTTTTACATGTTTTGCGAGACGAGATAAGGCCTCGAATTAATTTCGTAGTTTAGAGCTAATACTAGAACTAACACGATTCTTTTGTTCAAATCAAACTTCTTGTCCCTATGGTGTTCTTTTACTTCCTTATCATGATCACTTTTAGTTTGCATAATCCTTTCCTTCTTTGCATTGCTTCTAGGTTTTGACCCGCTAACTTTAGTGTCAATCTTAACATCTGTAGAAGTAACGATGGGAACATTACATGGCTTCACCACTTTCGCATTCTCGGTCTAGAAGTGTTGGGATCCGAAATTCTAGGAGGCACATCAAAGGTTGCTTGCTTGAATTTCGACATGGAACAAGGCATATCAAGTGGTCACATGCTTGGCTTTAGGCATAGAACAAGGCACAACTATTCTATCTCGCCTATTGTTAGATTTCGGACTTGTGACAATTACATACTCTAAGAGTTCCCGAGATCGTTTGGCATCCATGCGGCATAGGCTATAGTACTATCAAAAGGTTTTTCTAATCTTTCATCTTCAACAATCTCACGGAGACCCTTCAAACTTTCCTTCGTGTATGAGAGATATGCTTTATGTGCAAGTTCATTATTCCTAATGGGCGGAGGAATATATAACATATCGATAGCATATTTATCACAATCGAAAACCTTAGGAACAGAGTATTTGCAATTGGGGATTGGCAACTTTCCTTTCACTTCACGCTTGCATTCTCAATATCGTTAAGTAAAGAAGTTATCTTTTCAATTTGTTTATCATGATTAACTTTAAATGAATCACATAACTCTTTGTTTTGATCATTAACCTTGAAATTTTAGCTTTAAAACAATCATTTTCCTTTTGCAAGTTATCAATTATGTTTTGAAGTTGGAAATTCGAGAATCTAAAGTGGAGGCATATGGGAACCAATACATCCTTCTTTTCACCTTTCAGCCAGAAATTTGGGCTTTCAATCTTTTGATCGTGTGGCAATGAGCTCGAATTTGTTCATCACGTTTTACATTTCAAAAGCGATCAAACTTGGAGCATCGAGGATGTCTTGATATTTGAGGTTTTAACATTTTCTTTGAGATGTTGATGTTTCAATTGTAAAGCAAGATGTTCAACTCTAATTTAGAATAATGTTTGACCAAGTTATCATGATCATCCTGTTCTATTTTCTCATGCAATTTTGAATTTGTTGTTTCAAGCTCAATGACACGATCATGGGAGACTTTCGAGCAAATGATAATTCATGAAATTGAGAAGCATTAATGGAACAATTTAGAAGTGAAAACACATCTTGAGCAATACATTCGTAAATCGATTCTCATTCAAGGTATGCAAGTTCTTCCTCTCAATCTCATTATATTTTAATTCTCTCATAATCACTAACCTCAACAATCATTGCATCAAATTCCTTTTCCATTTCTTTAATGTCCGAATTCATTCCTTTTTAAGACTCTCAAAATGATCTTTAGTTGTTTAAAGAAAGGCATGACTTCGATTAAATAACATTCTTTAGTTTGCTCAAAACCCTTTCTCCTTCAAGAATACCAATGGGTGTGATCCTTTTCTTGCAAGTTTTCTCAAAATCAACAAATAGTTGAAAGATAACATATTGACTAATTAAGGTCTTGCTTTTAGTGGCAATTGTTCTAGGAACAAGATGCATTGGTGTATTCGGAGGATACACAATCGCTTCCAGGCATTTTCCTAAGGGAGGGTTCACATACAACAAGATTCTCTCGCTTTTTGCTTATCTAAATCCTTTTCCGTAACACTTGTTCGTGGGTTAATAGAGTCCGAGGCTTAAACTTGTTCAAGGAGATCCAATTTTCTTTAGTGTAATTATGGGGTTTAATCGTTATGTTATTCTTTTTACACTCGTGATCTTCTAACTTCTTATTCATTTTCTCCCAGTGACTTCATCGATTTCTTATCTTCCTCAAAGGCACTCAACGCAACTAGGTTTCGCCTAGGCTTAAGGATTTCATTACCATCATAAAGCACCTTATGAGCATTTCTAGCCTTTTTAATTACCTCCGGATTTGGTTCCTCAACAAGGGGAATGCTATGCTTATCGCTTAAGACTCGATGCTTAGTGATCATGTGAGCGTTTGAATGGTATTCCTTGTACGCATAACTTATTTTCAAGCTTGTTTTTCAAAAATTTTAGATTGGAAAATCATTCAAAAGTTTTGATTCCTTAGCCTTGAATTCTTGCTTAAGCATTTTAACATTTTCTTGAAGTTCGTGTTTTTGCTTAGCGCTTTGGAAAGCTTTTCTTGTAAGGAGTTTAACTCTTGTTTTAATACTTCTTCTAAAATTACTTTTTCTAATAATTGTACACATTTGGATATCCATCTCCCGCTCACGAGTGGTAAGTTCAAACTTAGCACGCTCAGATATGGCAACTCGATCCTTATAGGTATTGAGTTCGTGGTCAAGGAATCATCAGCACAAATGCAAAGGTACTCATGCAATTCATAATCATCATTTTGAGGAGAAGATGCATACCTAGGTACCTAAACTTTCATGCAACTTTCTCTCGCATTAACGTGCACAAGTTGTGGCCTTGCATCTCTATCTTGGGTACATCCAAGCTTCCATGGAGCTGCCTTTGCATTAGCTTGCACGGGTCAGGATGGTGCACTCTCTCTTGTGAACATGAGCATGAAGATTCTATTTTAGCATTGTCCCACTCATCATTATTTGTTTTCTAACATTCGCATTCAACAACACCCGATTCTTCCATGATACATTACCCAACTTATCACAACAATCTCTCAACCGCACTCGACACTCATTTACTTTTTTCATCCTTTTGTGCAGCTTCTCAATGTACTTTTTCACATTATCCATGAGTTTGATGAATGTCTCAATGAATTCTCAATTTCCATTCCAGAGATGTTTTTGAAGGAAATTCGGTCAAGTGTTGATCGAATCGAATATTTCCCACCGATGACAAGTTGAAATTGTTTGTAGATTACTTGAAGAGTCAGACCGAACCATCTTTTGAACTTCTTCATTGGTAAGTTGCGACTTTAAATGCTCTAAGTTCAAAAAAGCTTCTTTTCAATGTAGGTAAGTCCGGCGGAAAAGAGCACTACATGTTCGATCCCCGCCTATGGATAACAACCGTATGAGGTGCAGATGAAGTAGTTGATAGGCTCAATGTCGCATTCCATTTGCATGGCATTCAGAAAGGTGTGCAATTCATTCTCATTGTACTTAACATGAAGATCTCACATCCTCGTTGTTTAATTCAAACATCTTTAATCGTTCGATGTAGCATCCATTATCATCATTATCCACAACATCATACAATTTAAGCACTTCAAATCACCGGGTCAAGAGAGTAAGACATGATGTGTAGAATGCACGGATTTTACAAGTCTATGATTTAAACCGAGAAATATAATCTTCATGGATTTTACTAAAATCAAGACTAAACCGTTAAGCAATGATCAATGGAATGTGTTAAGACGACAAATGGATCGACACAATGATAGACAATTGTGTGTTAGGTCTTATGATTGTTTGTGGGATAAGCGAGATGTTGTTTGGTTGTGATTCGGATTGGTTTATGCCCGCTTTTCCCGAGAAATTTAGGTCTAAAACATAAAAACCTCAATAACTTCTGCTCGAGCGGATTTAGACCTCTAAGATTGACCTAGTTCATTCGGCGTGCCATTCTCCTCGCTCACGGTCGCTTTGATGGGTAGAACGCTGAAAACGGAGTTACGGTTCAAAAGTTATGGCCGCTTGAAGTTTTGACGGAAAAAATCAACCAAGTCGCTACGAATTCTTGAACCAAGTCGCTAACAACTAATTCGCTATACTACCAAGTCGCTAAAGTCCCAAGTCGCTAAATAGCAACTCGCTAAGCCTTAAGTCGCTAGCAAAATTTTGGCAAAGAATTGCTAATCAAGTCGCTAAAGATTCAAGTCGCTAAATAGCAACTCGCCATCGACCAAGTCGCTAACGCAAGTCGCACACCGTAGTGGAGAGTCCACTACTTGTACCGTAAGTCGCTAGACCTAAGTCGTTAGTTTCCCAAAAGCGCAACTCGCTATGTAATTGTAAAGCAAGTCGCTACGAAGAAACAAACCGTATGTCAAGTCGCTAGCAAGAAAACAACATAAACATCACTTTTCAATCCAAAACAACCTAACCAAGATGATTCAAGCTACCAAATGAAAACCTAAACACTTATGATGATTCTAAACATAAAAGTACTAACAAAATCCAAGCTTTAACACAAGAAATCAACCAAATGATGCACAAACCACTAAACTTTTTCAAACTCAAAACCACCTAAAACCACTAGAAATCCAAAGATGCAAGATATGATCTAACCATGGCTCTTGATACCAATTGTAAGATTTAACTTTTCACATACACATCAAACCATAACACAAAGTAGCATATAGGTGGAATTCTAGAGAGAAAGTTAGAGGTTTAGGAACTTAGTGAGAGAAAGTGAAAGATATTATTATGAGTTTCAACCCTCTACCTTGGAAGGGTAGAGTATTTATAGTCTTACATAAATCGCCACACATCGGTCATGGATCGTGCATACAGTGGGTAAAGACCCGTCTGTCCTCCACGGTGTTACTTAACTAAATACTACTTAACATAAAAGAACTACGACTACGAGCTTTCTAACTATTACATATACTTGAGGTGACCGACTCTTTAACACCGAATTTCTAATTCCTAACAAGTGTATTCATAAAAAACATAGTCATCATTGATCATGAAGATGCATCACTTGGTACAATCTCACTTTCACTTTGTTTCACATATTGATCATATGGGACAACATTGATATTACCCATATTTTCAATATCCGCTCAATAGTTTCATTGATTGTACTTTGTCATGCATCTTTTGCACATCAAGATCATCGATAGTTTTAATACCTCGTAAATGATTTTGTCTTTGGATGGACCGGTTTGTGGTGATGAAGAGACTTTAGAAGGACCATTGGAGAAATGCTAGCCATGAAGATTGTTTCAGCGAAGAGGTTCATCATCAACGCCGAGTCGTATGCATCACATACAACGACTTGAAAGGCATTCGATGATTGTGGCTTATCTCCGAATTGGCTACTCATCCACATCTCGCATCATATGTCTTGGCATTTCCTCAGAAGAAACAACAATTCCTCTTCATCCAAAGTCGCACCATTATCCCGAGCTGCACAAGCAACATCTTATCCTCAAGTACTCGTGATTCCGAGGCGTTTTGGTGATGTGCGTTCCTTTCAATATGTCCTCACCACCACGCTTGTAACACTTGATCGGCTTTGCTTGTCCTTGATTTCCATTCCTTCCCTATTTTGATTTTCCACATACCCTCCTCCTACTCCACCTCTTCTTTGTTCATATTGTCTTCCTTGAGTGGTTGTACTTGAACCTTCCATCTCGACCAAAGCATGATTGTGTAGATTGATGCGATCTCGATTTCATTGTTAGTGTGAAGTCTCTGTTGGTATGTGAGAGAAGGTTAAGTTTTGTTTAACCATAAGAGCTAGTTTATTGATAAAGTGTTCCATGACCGCGATTGGCATCGTGTTGTTTGAAATATGGATCTTGAATGACTTGAGATGCTTTGGTAGTGGTTCCATCATTAGTGTAAAATGTCGTTGAATCATTTGATGAACTTGTTTCTCCCCGGTTGGTTTTGAACTGCTCAAGAACTTTTTTCAAACATAACATGTCTCTCATTCAAGAAGGAAGGCATAGAGTTGCTCATAGTTTGTATTCTTCAATCCTTTGGTTAGCTTCACGAGGTGACAAACTTGTGCCATTCGGGATTCATGTTGTTCACAAACTTTGAGTTCGGTGAATGTTTGGCATACTCATTCGATGTTCCTCATGTCATTAACAAGCTTGTGGAATCTCACGTAATACTCATAGATACCTCATCCGTTTCATCTTAAAGTGCTCAAATTCATCATGAGTTGTGATTCTCTGCTTCCATAGTTAATTCGTAACCGTAAAGAAGCATCTTGACATTATCCCACACCGCCTTGGCTTTGTTGTGATTAATCACTTGTAGATATCCTTTGGAAGACCTTGAAGTATGATGTTAGAAGCCCCGATATCAAGATCGAATCTCTTTTCTCCTTATCATCGAGCTCATCATATGTCTTTGGTCCGTTTATTCCATAGATCATTGTTCCATCTGCAACAGATCAATTAAGTCCCTTGTAGTCTCAATCGATAAGGTCCTTCATCAATCGATTTGAGAATGTTGACCCCATTTTCCTTTCCAAGACAAGATACAACCGGTTCTTTGAGCCCAAGAGTCTTAATCGCCTCGTCTAAGCATGGGTGGACGAGTATCCAACCACCGCTTGAACATCCCCGGCAACAATGGAGATGATTGTAGGTACGTTTGTAGACATGTTAATAGATTACACGGGATTTTATAACTCTATGATTAAACCGGGAAATAGATTCTTTCATGGGATTTTACTAAATCAAGAGAAAACCGTATTATAAGAAAAAATCACCCAAGTCGCTAAGAAACCTTGAACCAAGTCGCTAAGAACCAAGTTGCTAACTATCAAGTCGCTATAATGCCAAGTCGCTAAGACACAGGCAAGTCGCTAAAGAACAACTCGCTAAGCACCAAATCGCTAAGTTATCAAGTCGCTAAATAGCAACTCGCTAGGCACCAAGTCGCTAACAAACTTAAGTACAAGTCGCTAACTTTCACCAAGTCGCTACCTGTAGTGGAGAATCCACTAAGTGTACTGTTTGTCAGCTTGTCTCAATAGACAAGTCGCTAAGCTCAAATCGCTAAGAACTTCAAATACAACTCGCTACCAACTTATAAAGCAAGTCGCTAACAAGAATAATAGTCCGTGGCTCAAGTCGCTAGCTAGAAAATCTCACAAACACCACTTTTCAATCCAAAACAACCCAACCACGATGATTCAAGCTTACCAAATCAAAACCCAAGCACATACAATGATTCTAAACACAAAACTACACCCAAGATTCAAACTTTAACACTAGAAATGATCCAAATGATGCAAAACCACTAAACTTTTTCAAACTCTAAAACCATCTAAAACCACTAGAAATACAAGGATATGTAAGAGATGATCAAACCTTGGCTCTTGATACCATTTGTAACATATTGATTTCATAAACACACTAAACCATAATCACAAATAGGCGATAAGAGGTTTTAGAGAGAAAGTTAGAGACTGGGAACTTTAGTGAGAGAAAGAAAATCTTATTATGAGCTCTAACTCTCTACCTTGGGAGGTAGATGATTATAGTCTTACAATAAAACACCACCGACGGGTCGTTGATCGTGCATACAAGTGGGTAAAGACCCGTCCGTCCTCCACGGTGTTACTTAAACTAAATACTATTTAACTTATAATAATCTACGACTACGAGCTTTCTAACGATTACATATACTGAGGTGACCGACTCTTCAATAACTGGATTTACTAAATCCTAATGACTCTTTTGACCACATCTTGGGTTAGCTACCCAAGTTTGGTACTTAAATTCCTTAGGATGCCCGCCAGTGAGTTCGTCAACTTCTTTGCAGTCAAGCGCTTTTCTTCGGGGCTAAGCTCCTCCTTTTCTGCTTTTATCGGCTCAATGTGTTTGTACTCATTGAGTTTATGCTCCATTCAAGGATTGTCCATCTATCAAACAATGTTCTTGGTACCCTTGTCATGTCGAATATTTCCAAGCAAAACATCAAGGTTAGTCCATAGCAGTTCAGTGAGCTTCGCTTTGAAATTCGCCGGAGTTGCTTTCCTATTACCACCATTTGTTCGGGGTAGCTAGGGTTAACTACAACTCGCTCCTCCGCATCTCTGCAGCTTAGAATTGCTATCTGAGGCTCCTCCGATTCTTCTTTGATCTTTTGACACCATATACACCCTTATCCGCCCATAATTAGAATGAGCAGCCCTACTCGAAGGGTTTGGAACTTAATAAAGATGTATGGTGGAAACAACAATGCCCATCTTTTGCATAGTCGTTTCTCCTATTAACAAATTATAAGGAGAGTCGACCCGACTATAATGAAGGCGAGTGTTTCCGTGCGGGATAAGTGGGCCTTCGCTATGGTGATTTCCAACCAGTACTTCTCTGTGGGCCATGAGTGTTCACGGAGAACCCTACGGTGGTATTTTCGAGTCCACCCTTCGTGAGCGTATGGATGACTTGAGCTTTAGGAAACAATGCTCATAAATGATCTCGCAGAGCTTCCACAATCCGATACGCTCAATTTACTTCCCCGTGAGATTCGTACCTTGATGACCACGGGATCACCGAAGGTGTCGACCCAAGATGTAAGGAAGGTTATTTACCCACGCTTCCCGCCTCCCCGCTCGCTTCCTTCCTTTCAAGGTTGGATCGTGCTCATGCACCATTAGTATTGGAGCCTCTGTAGGCGTAGCCTCCTTCTTGTTCCTTTCCATTCACCCATTGGGTGTCGGAGAACTTGTCCTTTCCTTTTGATGCCTTTAACGGATGTGCTAATTATCCGGACCGCACCTCTTGATCCGCTTCTTTAGTTCTCTGCAGTTGTTTGTGTCGTGTCCATGGTCTTCATGGAAATGGCAAGACTTGGACATGTCTCGGCTTTGCTTCGTCTTCATCCGAGGTGGTGGATCAAGGACTTTGCGGCTTTCTCGGTAGCTTAATCTCCCTAGGAGATTTGACTAAGTTCGCCAAGAGTCCGTGGTTCGAACCTTTGTTGTATGGAGGAAGCGGTCTGTTCTTCTTCTTGTTCTTGGATCCTTCCTGTGAGGACCCTCGAGAGAATTTGTCGAAGCTTCCTTTTGCTCTATCGGAGCCCCGCTTGTCGCTACCTCTTTGGATTCAATCCAAGTGTAAGTCTCTCCATCGCCTTGTAAGTAGTAGGAAGATCGGTGGATAGGAATTCCACCAAGCTTCGCGTCAAGGCCATGTACAAAACCCGAGGTCCTCGATCTTCGTGCAAACCCATAATTTGCAAAGTTTCATCGGTGTACCTCGAAAGAAGGCCCTTGTGCTTTGCTGTTGTCCCTTTGCTTGATGGTGTGCACGACTAGATGGGTTTTGGTGTACTTCTTCATTGGCTAAAGTGTGATCGAACTTAGCCTTAAGGTCGCTCTAGACTTACAATGCTTCCCAACTTCTATCCATTCCACCATATTCTTGGAGTCTCTGAGCGTGTAAGTGAACATTTGGCATGCTACGGGCATGACCCACTTTTGCATTTTGATAGCGCCTTCAACTAGTGGAGGAAGTTATCGGGACCGCCTTTCCCATCATAGGTGCCTATGAGTAGGCATCTTTACATCGTCGGTGGGGGTAGTCTTTGATCCACTTCACTAAAGGTGTGCAAGCTCCGAGGCTTTGGCATAGTACGGGTTGTATGGAGGTGGATAAACAAGCGAGGATTATACGGGTTAGGAAATGGTTGTGTGTAGGCAGGGTAAACAATAGAAGGTTGGTACGAAGGGTTTACACCCATATTGCGTGGAACATGTCCATAGGGCATTTGCTTGTAATTCTAGTTGGGAGTGAACCGCTCGGAGGATAAGTGTTGTAGGTTTGAGCGGTAGGTAGGGGTTCATTCCGGAGGGGTGGCGATTCATGCCCCGAGTATGGAGGAGGCCTCGACACTCAAAACATATGAGGGGTACTTGGAGCCCCATCCTTCTCTTCCTAAGCGGTCGCTAGAGAGGGGTAGGTTTACCCCTGCTCCCTACTGTGGTTGCTCCTCCGTTGTGGTTCTCGCCTTTCTTTCACCTTGCATTCTTTCCATTCTTCCGGATCTCCTCCGGTCCTTCTTCAAAACCCACATCCTTCCGTTTGCCTTCTCGATGGAAGGAGAACCATTTCGCAGACCGAGCGCCCCGATAATGTGTCGAGGCCCTCCTCTATTTCAATCTCTTCATCATATTCCTCACCGAGTATTCCAACTCTTCGCATTTCAATGTTGCGAACACATCTCTTATGAGCCCTTAGTAAAGAATCTAAGGCTTCAAAGTTTGCCTCAACGAAGGCGGGCTAATATCTGGAATAGGGTTAGCGGATGTCGAGGCGTGATGTACGGGAGTAGTTTCCAAACGAGATCGTGTGGTAAAGGTTGAGGCCGTTATGGGGCGAGATTATCGGTGTTAATTGTGTTGAGAGGACTAGGGTAGAAACATGGTGGAGGTGTATCTTCTCTTCCCGGTTCCATGCCGTAAATGTAGTGTAGTCGGTTAGGGTTTTAGGACTGGGTGATTACGGACTAATAGTAGTGGTCCCACGGATGGCACCACCGATTGTACAATAGATTGCACAACCGTGCTCGATGAGGATCAAAGTTATGAGGGTGTATGTTCCATCCAAGTCTTGCCTTTAACCCGAGAATAAGAAATACGAAACACTACGTTAGTGATTACGCGAGGGGTAGACTCGCGAACCACCTCCGGCATGAGAGTAAGTATGAGTTATGGTTGTATAAGTGTGTGTAAGTAAAGAGATGAGTGTGAAATGAGCATACCATAATCCATTGCCCGTCCAACCTATTAATAGTGGATGAAATAGGCCGAGAGCACTACGCATGAATGTCGGAGATCATGGGGCGCCCCATAATTGTGGGTAACCGCTAGGGTTTAGTGACCCACGTTCTCGGACTTGACGGGAAGCCAAGAGAGAGGGAGATTGTGGGTTTGACCAAGTCGAGGTTCTCCTATCCAATGCTCCTTCGCCACCATACCCTCAAGGGCTTAGGCTCGAATGGCTAATTCTCCTTAGGTAACCTTCGTGATAACGAATGGTTTGACGCCTATGGATATTTTGGAATCCTAACTTGGGCCTTCGAATAGAAGGGCTTCGACACATCTCGGAGGAGTGTCCTTCGAGCTACTCGGAGGGTACATCATCAGCTACCAATTGAGAATCTACGAAAATGGCAAGAGCTTTGACCTCCATATCTTTAGCTAATCGAAGGCCTGCTAATAGGGCTTCGTACTCCGCTTCATTGTTGGTGGCTTCAAACTCAAAACGAAGAGTGTTGAACCTATAGACCTTGATAGATCTTAAAGCACTCGTAGATCGATAGTAATGCTTATGTAATCACAAACACACTATAAGACAGTCTCTATAACTTGTATTCAAGCAGAAATTAAACACAAGAACAAACATAAATAACTAAGAACACTTTGATCCTCTATGGATCTTTTAATAATACTAAAACTTTGTTTTTCAACGTACATAACTCATACTATTGTGTTCCTTTTATACACAAGGAACCCTAACCCGTTTCCCAAGAAACGTATAAACATAAAACTAAATAAGATATACAATATAACTTCCTAATAAAGCTCATGCATATCCTAAATAACTATAGAATACGCGGAATATCTATCTCATGAAACCATCTACACGGTTTCATTACTTCACAGAATTAAGTCTTCAACAGATTCCACAACTCTTTTGAGAATCTTCAGCAGAATTCACGCATAATTCATACTTAGTATAATTCCCAACAATCCTCCCTAAACTGGAATTTGACTAGGTTAAGTTCAGCTTGATAGATCTTTAACACAAGCAACATAAGAGGATTGTAGTCGAACATCAAAGCAACAAAGAACCAAAACAAGTACATCTCTATGATGATAAAACTTTGAAAATCCAGATCTTTGCAGCAACAAATGACAAAATGTACATCAAAACATATTTGTTTCATACTATTCTCATCACATCCAGTTGTGTTAACTCCAGTGAGAGGTGAATCATTGAAAATAATGAATTTTATGTCTCTTTACCAATAGCCATTACTACTGGAGTAGCCAAATGTTTAAGTTCGAAAACTATGGTACACTGATAACCATATGATTTATTAGCAAATTAGCAACAATAAACGGATTTGAAATGTCTTTACCGTAGCCGCTTGTTTCAGACTAGTCAATTCTTAGGTGAAAGAACCCTTGGTGAATTGATTACCAAATATGGTATTCCATCGCCTTTACCACAAGCCATATACTTGTGGGCTAGCCAATTCTTGGATTCCAAAAAGAATAAACCATGGTGAATTGATGACCATACAACCTCAAAGAATTAAGCATGGGTGAGTCAGATACCCTATGATTTTGAGCAAATCATTAAAGCTATCAATGATTTGATGTGTCTTTACCAAAGTCAGCACTTTGGACTAGCCAACTCTTTGATGTACACGAGGCATAGGTGGTGAGTCAATAACCATCAACAATGTACAACAAACATGCAAGAAAAGTTAGACAAACAAAGAATATACATTTTTTTTAACTAAACAAAGAAACAAATAAAACAAATATTACGAATAATACAAGATACCAATATCAAGAAGATGCTTGATGTTGCTAAAGCTGAGTCTTAATCAATCCAATCAATTGTTCAGCAAGTAGCATATCATTCCCAACTGGATCTGGAGGAACTTCCAACTTCTTTCTAAGCATACTTTGCATCAATTGCACAGACAAAGGATAAAACTTATCAGATAACATACACACAGTCATCCCACACTTTGTCTCCACCACATGCACACATGGCATAAGATAAAATCTCTAAGACTCAACCTTCCACTTATGTGAATTCTTCCAAATAGAATACCCTTTACCATCTGGACATTGAGAGTCAAACAGAACTTGAAAATCACCCAACAAGTATAAACCAGAACCCTGTGGTGAATGAGTAGCATAATGCTTAGTGACAAGGCCATACGGAATATTCAAATCTTGCCTATCCACCATATGAAATATTTCCTTCAAGAAGTTAAACTGCATAGAAGAATTATCCAGTCTAAAAATGGTGTTAAGCTGTCCATCAGTCAAAGTCCAAGCAATCAACACATCATGAGACCCTTCAAGAAAAGCATCAGCAGATCCTTCTTTAATGAAAGTTGAATCAGCAACTTTTAGATCCAAAGAACTAACCCTGAGAGACTAATGAATCCTAGAGGTGTGTGTCCCATCTGATCTCACTGATCTCCTTAGAGAAATGTGTCTCCGTTTAGACATCCTTTTCTTCCTCCTACCTGGTATATAAATCCCCATAGAGATAGAAGATGGTACCTTCTCAGATTCAACAGGAACATCTTTAGCAGGAATGGAAGAAGTAGAAGTAGAATGAATTGGAACAACACCACGCAATTCATACATTCTCTCAAGCACCTCTCCGCCCTCTTAGCTTTAGCATCCGCTTGTTCGCCTTTCTTACCCAACTCTTCTCCTACTTTATTAACAGTGCAACACTAGGTAACTCTTTAGAAGAAACAACATGAGGTTCAACAAATTGAACCTTTTTAGCTGAATGTATAACTTCAGTAGATGCTTCAGAAGTAACACTAGAAAAACTCATCTTTGGTGCAACATCATAAAAAGAATCCACAATATCAACTTTCTTGGTTCTCTTTGCCTTTGGAGCATCTGCACTACCAGCAACCCTCTTCAAATTAGAAGGTGGTGTAATCTGCTTCATAATCCTATGATACATACGATTCAACTCAGAATCATCTAAAGCCCAGACTTGCTTCTTTGTTAAACCAGACTGATAAATAGCAATACTTTGGTTATACACTACATTCCTCATATAAAATTTCTTCTGAGCTGCAGTTTGTGGTCTCTCTCTCTTAGCTTGAGCCTTTTAGCGAAGAATGGCTTTCTCTTGTAGTCAGTAGCTAGCTTCTTTTGTTCCCCAAGAGCCACCATTTGTTCAGCAAAGTTGTCACTATAAAAAGCATCACCTAAGATACTTTGTGCAAGAGTAGAATTTGATGCAGCTTGATGAGTATATGCATCCCATTGCTCATCAGTAATCTGAGTAGATAATTCATCAATTTCTCTTTGTCTCTCAGGAGGCAAATTTGTAGTAAACTGAGCTTCAAGTTGTTGAGCCAATGCATGACTCTTCTTCATATCTTCACACTCAGCTAGCATCCTGGCTTGTTCTTGCCTTTCCTGTTCACTCACAATATCTGAACCAATCTCTTCATCAATCTTTACTCATGTCCCTTTGTCAGCAGGGTCCTTAGCAGAATCATCATAAGGAGTATCAACAATAGGAACATTAAAAGAAACACCCATGGAAGCATCAGCAGAAAGATGTTGAGGAGTGTCTTCAGAAGTAACATTAAAACACCTTCCAGCAACAAACACTTCATGAGCTGCTAAAGGTAGAGAAGTAGGTTGTACATGCACAGATGAAGATTGACCAAGCTCAGAAGCAACATCCATCATTGGAGCATCAACATTCTCATCAGTGATTGCCACATTGTCCACACTTTGCAATTTTGATGATTCAGTGGAATCCTTGCTCAAATATTGTCTTCTTTCTTCTAGTAAATGTAATAGGATCCTTTTCTTTGAAGATTCATCAAGAATCGGAGAAGAAGCATGAGTCTTTTGAGCCACATCGCCCAAGATGTCAAGTGAATCCAAATGAGTATCCTCTTGCTCCTCATAGAAGAAACCACAAGCCTCCTTTTGCTATTTTGCCCAAGTTGTTCCTCTAAATCCTGAAACTTTCTCTTTAGTCCCACAATCTCACCACCAAGTGAAGATTTAGTCTCAGCAAGCTCCTTTTTAAGATCTGCAACCTCATGCACAGTCCAAAAATCTCCACATGGGGCAAAGCTTGTTTTTGTGCCACATATCGGTTCTAGTACTGATAACCTCTGCCCCTTAGCCCGCAAGTATCTCCATGTAATTAGAATGATAAACCCCATCTCCATCCTCCAAACGGAGTTGTCTCCTTATCAAACCCTCACCATAACATACTTTGTTCCATCAATCGTCGCTTCTATCTCGTGTCACCCGCTTTCTAGCGAAGCCCAAAATTGTTCAACCAATGATCCATAAATCACATTTGGAGAATGCGTTAAAGCATAATGAATCTTGGATCTCTTCAAGAACTCCACCATTGGTTCATATAATTCAAGAACTCCACTTTGTTATGATCTTTCTTAAATTGAAGCTCCATATGAGAAATTGTGATTATGGGTTATGATTCACGCAACTGGAAGTGTGTTTAACTCGAGTGAAGTGGGAATCAGTTAATTTTGGCGAAGATATGCGAAGATGGTTATTATTTGAAGTTAAAAAATTATAGTCAAAAGTATCGTAACAAATCGTTGACCATATCTTACGTGTAAAATAACCCCAATTCAAAATTAACACTTCAGCAGAATCGATGGTCAATCTGCTGAAGAAGGTCAATCAGCAGAAACCACTTAAGTGACTTAGCATTTTCACTAAATATCTTGAGTGTTACTGTGACACCCAACTCGCATTAATTGTCATAAAACCTTGAATCTGCCTATAAAATAATCCCAATGCACACTTAACACACATCAATTACCCCCAATTATCTTCACAAACCCTAATTTCTCCAAAAACTCCCAATCATCAACAATAACAATGTCTATCAAACCAGAAGTCATTGATCCATCCTCCTCTCCATCATCAACATCATCATCGTCATCAGCCAGTGATGATTCAAGCCTGTTTTTTTGATATCCTTATCAAGATGAACCTCGACCTTTGAAATCCCCCTTTCTCCTTTCTTCTGAAGATGATAGTGTAGTGGATCCAAGTGAGTCTTCTAGTGATTCTGATGACTCCTCAGATCGTCTAGAGCCAAGTGCCGTGGTGATTGCACTTCCTGCTCCAGAAACTAGTGCTTCATGCCATGGAAGCAAGGGAAAGGGCAAGATAGCTGAGGTGGCGGCAAAGGGAAAAGGGAAGATGGAGTGATGCTTTATGGTGGAACGAGTAGATGGAACAACCGAAGATTTTTCGTATCACAAATCCATCTACCATGCCAAGAGCCAAAGATATAAAACTAGGTTCTTGAGCATCTCATCGTCGTTTTCATCCTTCCATCCTTTCCATTTTCATTTTCAACTCACTACTTCGTCAGCATCGGTTATGCATATCCACCAGCTTTTGTAATCGATGATAGGAACTAGTATAGGTTTGGTAGATCTTGTATAGAAATGGTCTTGTATTTTCATTTGAAGTTGATTGTAAGTCGAAGTCGTAAACTGCTTCTTAAATGAATGAACAATTTAACTTCAATACTTCTCTTCAAGAGAAACAATTAGATCACTTCAAGATTTTCTTCAAGAGAAACAAGCTTTAAGCTTACTTGACCATATTCCAATTAACCAAACTTGGTGAACTTCAACTTATAGATGCATTCTGCAAAATGCATACGTAGAAACACACAAACCAAACCAAGACAAACAAAACTCAAAGAACATTAGCGGGTTAGTAATGTTAGCAAACAAAAGATAACCAAATATCTACAAAGTTTACAAAATATACAACTAAATCCTCCTCCCGAGGCATATCCTCCCCGAGGCTATGCCTCCCTTAAACTTTGCGTCAAGGGTTACATCCCAATATGGACAACAAGGTGTTGAAACCAGGTCCATCAAAAGCTTTAGTCAACAAATCGCCACATTCTCATCTCGTGTGAATTTTAACCACCTTTATCAAATGTTTTCAAAAGCATCTCTTATAAAGTGGTGCTCGATCTCAATATGCTTAGTTCTATTATGAAAACGGATTTTAACTATGCATATGGTACTTTGATTATCAATATAGATTGTGGTGTTCATAAAATTAAACCCATAATCCAACAATCGATTTTGGATCCATAGTACTGACCACAACAATTTGCAAAGAAGAACGCACTCGCCAAAGAGTAGAGGTAGCAACAATAGTTTGTTTCTTGCATTGCCAAGAAATCAATCTTCTACCAAGAAATTGGCAACCTCCGGTTGTGGATCTTCTATCCGATTCGCACCAAAGATAATCACCGCCACTATATGCTTCCAATACAAAAGGAGACTCTTTGGGTACCAAAGACCTAATTTAGGTTGGCCTTCGGATACTTGAAGATCTTTTGATCGCATTCAAGTTGGAAGTAAGTGGAGTGACACGATGTCTAGAACAAGCACTCACAAAGAAAGGTAATATCAGATCGAAGTCATATACATTAAGGAACCAATCATAGATCTCAGATAAGTGAACATTTACAACCGGATCTCGGTTCAATATTGTTCTTTGGTTTTGGAGCTTCATAAGGTGTAGTGGCGCTCGACATTTTCCATACCAAACTTAGTCGATGTCTCTCACATATTTATCCTAATCGATAAAAATACCATCGTGTTTCTCACGAACTTGTAGAACCAAAAGAAAGTAAGCTCCCCATAGCACTCATCCGAAACTCTCCTTCATTAACTCCTCAAACTCCTCGACCAAGCTTCTTTAGTGGAGCCAAATATAATTTCATCCACATAAACTTGCACAAGAATGATTTCTCTGTTATTTTTCTTGAGGAAAAGTGTTTTGTCAATGGCACCTCTTCTGTAACCATGCTTCAGCAGAAATGCAGATAGCCTAGCATACCATGCTCTTGGTGCCTGGTGAAGTCCATAGAGAGCTTTCACAACCTTGTAAACATGATGTGGATGATCTGGGTCTTCAAAGCCTTTGGGTTGAGTGACATAAACCTCTTCTTCGATCTCACCATACAGAAAAGCACCTTTCACATCCATTTGATAAACCATGAATCCTATATAGGATGCATAGGCCAAGAATATTCAAATGGCCTCAACTCTAGCTACAGGTGCAAAAACCTCATCATAATCGATTCCTTCCTCTTTCCTGAACCCCTGAGCCACTAATCTTGCTTTGGTTTTAACCAATATACCCCTTGCATCTCTTTTATTCTTCAAGATCCATTTTGTCCCAATTGCAAACTTTCCATCAGGTAGTGGTACCAAAATCAAAACCTCTTGATTCTTGAATTGTTGCATCTCATCCTGCATTGCTTCAAGCCAACTTGAATCTTCAAGAGCTTGAGTAACACTGGTTGGTTCCACTTGAGAAAGGAAGCAAGCAAACAGACAATGCTTAAAGTCTGTGTGATTGTCCCTTTGCTGATTTGAGACATATGAAAGAAAAGCAATTTGAAAATACTTGGAACTTATCACAACACCTCTAGTTCGAACAGGTGATTTAGGATCACCAATAATATTTGATTGAGGATGAGCACTGTTGATCCTTTTTGTAGCAGAGGGGTTGATATCAATTGTGGTGTCAAGATTATTCATGGTTGGTTCAAAATCACTGTCATAGGAAGGTGAGGTGAAGATGCCATCTTTGGATTGATGATTACCAAGATCCGAAGGACTTGGAAATCGTGATATGGTTCTTCAAAGTCCGTGGACACACTAGTTGAAGTTTGAGTAGATGCAACATGACTGTCGCCAGATTTGATGATGTCAGGAGAAACAGGAGAACTTTCAGGAGAAACAAGGTTTCCACTGAAGGCGTCTTTTGAAAACTCCTCACCAAGCCTCTCAGCTTCAAGATTGGCTGCATGCTCTTGCTTCTGGAGTCTAGCAAGGTCCTCTGCATAGTGTGACTCATATTCATCCTTATTAGAAATCACTTTAGAATGATCACCTTCAAAATGGGTAGGGGAGAAGGAAGGTACAAGAATTGGTTGCTCATCATGATCAGACTCACTCTCTGAGTCAACATCCAAGGTGCCTGCATGGTTAGTAGGAGACTCTTGTGTACCGCAGATTGGTTAGCAACATGTCTAGTATAACCCAAGTAATCGCTATAGTCCAAGTCAAAGGACCAAACATGACCTTGACCTTGAACATTGGGCTTATCCTCAGATATCTCGTGTTAAGTGTCTCTCAATCTTTCTAGCATTCAAATTATATACCTTGTAAGCCTTACTATGAGCTGAATAACCCACAATATACCCCTCATCAGCTTTCTCATCAAATTTCCCCAATGGATCACTGGTGTTCAGAATGGTCACTTGACATCCAAACGGTTTGAGGTAATGTATAGTGGAAATTTTCCAGTGAGAAGTTCATAAGGTGTCTTGAAATGAGGTCGAGTAATGGATACCCTATTGAGTACATAGCAAGCCGTGGTAACTGCTTCAGTCTAGAACATAGTGGTTAATTTAGAGTCTGCAACCATGGATCTTGCTGCCTCTATTAAGGTCCTATTCTTTCTTTCAGCTACCCTATTTTGTTGTGGGGTTCTTGGAGTGCTATAGTCCCTTTTAATCCCTTTAGACTTACAAAGTTCGATTAACACAACATTTTTGAACTCGTCCCATTATCACAATCAATTCCTTTAACCTTTTTGTTCAATTGATTTTCAACAAGGGTAATGAACTCTTTAAAACTTGAGATGTTTCATCTTTTGTCCTCAAAAGAATACCCAACAAAATCGCTATAATCATCGCTATTACCAGCGTAAATACTTGTGATCAATACTCCGACTTGGGTTGGATCAAAGAGATCCATGTGCAAAGAATCAAGATGGTCCGAGATAGTGCTCACGCTTGTAATGGCTTTGTATGAGGCTTTGTGTTGCTTTCCTTCATTGCAGGCAACACAATTATGTTCATTGGTGAAAACTTTGGAAGGAAGTCCTTCAACTAGACCAAGTTTAGAAAGTTTGTTGATGGTCTTGAAGTTCACATGAGCCATCCTTCTATGCCATTTTGTAGACTCATCCAGAGATGCTTTAGCCACCAAACAAGTTAGGTCACCTTCTGGTTGAACATCATTCAAGTTGAATGTGTATAGATTGTGATTTCTAGGAACTCTCAGCAGTATTGATGTATCTTCTGGTAGTTTGAAGTCTTTAGATAGCACAAGACATTCATCCTCGAGAAGAATACTTTGTTCTTGGTGTCACAAATTTGTGAGATCGAGAACAAGTTGAAGTGTTGCGCCTTTACATAGTACACATTCTCAAAATCCAGTTGAGGTGTTTTGATGGTGCCTTTCCCGTGATTCTACCATCACTTCCACCAAAAGTCACATTGCCTCCTCCTTCAATGGGTATGAAATTATGCATCATTTCTCTATTTCCAGACATGCTTCTGGAACAACCACTATCAACTATGCCAACGTCCTTATGCTTAAGAGGATGATCCTACAACAGCAGAAAATATATACAAAATATTAGTACACTATGGAGACTCAAGTCATTACTGACTTGAGCTTGCCTTGTGGATCACAAGATTTAGGCCATGTAGAAACAAAAGATCCACCATTGTTCTTGGACCTCCATTGAAAATTGGGTCCCTTTTAGTCCTAGAACAACTCACCGAGGGCTTCACAAGAGCACCCCAAGTTCCCTTCCCATCATACATCGAGTCAACACATCCGTGCCAATAACCATTTTGAAAATATGAAATTGTTGGTTTCACATAAGGTCTAGCAATGATCTTCTCCAAGGAGAAGGTTTATTAGTTGCTTGTGGAATAAAAGATGGTATATCATTAATATTTGTCCACATTGATCTAGGTTTCTTTTGACCAAAGACCGCACCCATTCTTTGCTCATGAAAATTACAATCCTTAATCAAATGAAATTTGCTTCCACAAACAAAACATGTCTTCTTTTTAGAAGATTTATTCAAAGTAAAAGATGTTCTATTACATGCAAAAGCATTCAAACCACAAGAATTAACAGAATTGTTTTTAACAAACTTAAAAGCATTATTGTGCAAAGAATTAAAAGACAAGTCTTCAGAAGAAACTGTCTTGGAAGTTGATTCCTCAGCAGCAACTTTAAAAGGCTTGTAAGAAGTCTTGGGTGTAGGCTTGGGCAAGGTCTTGGGAAGGTCTAACTTGTCATTTGAATCACACCTGGTAGTAGAAGTAGACCTTGGTCGAGGACTTGTCATCGTCACAACAAGAGACAAAGTAAGTAGATGAAGAATCGTGGTCCGCAAGTCTTTTGACTTTTGCCATAAAGATGGTGTGATCCATAAAAGTCAACCGTGAGGGAAAGGTCAACGGGCATATGTTCACCTCTAATAGGTCCAGAGACAGCATGTAATGTTCCTTCTTTGACATAATTAGCTAAACATGCTGGTGTAGTTTTACGCCCATCATGCCTAGCTTCTAATCCTACATACTTTGAAAACCTAAACCAATCCCTGATGTCTCAGATTGACTACTATAGATATGTCTAGCTAGATTATTACCTGAGATTAACCATTCTTTATGTCTAGCTACTTCATTATCTAGTTTTTCTTTTAGCACTTGATTTTCAGAAACTACCTCAGCTTTTTCTTTTTCAATACATTTTAAATCAATTTTAGCACAATCTAAATCACTTTGTAACACCGATCTTTTCATCATAAGCCAATTGATTCTTTTGAAACCAAACTTTTGTCTTTCTAATGTTTTTAAAGCCTGCTTATAAGCCTCAACTTCGACATAACATTCATTATATTTAGGTTTCAATTCATCATAGGCTTCTTTAAGTTCATTATAACGCTCACTACAACCAAAAACACGCTTATGTACCGAGAGATGCCCATTAAGGCAACTTGATCATGCCTATCCTCTCAAGTACGACTTGCCAAAGAATCCAATATTCTCGTAACTGTGACTTTCATCATTCTCATGCTCATGCACCTTCCAGGTTGACATGCTCATCAATAGTGACAAGAGTCGTGGAGGTCCACCTTTGAAGTTCGACTTCCTTTTGAATCATTGATAGGAAGAATATCTCACCTCATCACCAGCCTTCCTATCCTTGCATTCTCTAGAGAAGTGACCCACATGACCACAAGTAAAGCATTTGACCTTGCCTCTGTTAAACCTTGCTGGATCTCTTCCTTGGAATCCAAACTTTCTCCCAGACTTACTCTCAAACTTCTTGATGTTCATTGAGAGCATAGCCAGTTGCCACTTCAAATTCATCTCTTCCATGTCATATGGATCCACCTATTCAAAGTCCTCAAAGGCTAGTTGCTGCTGAGTGTAATAGTCAGCAACAAAAGAGTGAATCACATCTTCCAATACACCATTGGATTTAGGTTGAGAACTTGATGAAGTTGTAGTGTAGGATGATGATGTTGAGGAAACAGGACTTGGAGCATAAGTCATTCTATTTGAGGAAGCCCCAACAAATGCTATGTGATTAGGAGTGGATGAACAAAAGAGACTTCTCACATCAGGCTCAAGAGATTTAAGTCTGTTGTATAGTTCATCAAAAGTGAGCATATCCAGCCCACCTTTAGCTTTGAGGGCAATGCTTACTTTTAACCAAGATGAAGGTAAAGACCGCAAGAACTTTGAGTTATAGTCATCATTATCTGGCTTTGCCTTCAGCTGATTCAATTGACTTAATATCTTATGGAACCTGTCATATCCCTTGTGGATATCTTCCTTCGTAGATTTGGAATTCTTGAAACTGTTGTTTCAAAGATTGATTTCCTCATTCTCCTCGACTCTTCATTCCCACCAAATCTAGCCTTGATCGCCATCCATATGTCCTTAGCATCCAAAGATGTAGTGAAAGTCACCCAAGTGATCTTCGTGTATAGCCCAAGGAGAATAGTTCTCACTTTGTTCTCTCTTTGAACAGACAAGATCTCTTCAAAGATATTTGGGAGGAACAATGGTAACATTACCATCGATCTCGTGATAGTCCTCTTCAAACTGTTCCCCTTCTTCACAATTTCCCAGAGATTCCAATCAATGTTGGAGATCCAGTTCTACATCTTCATAGCTCACAAATCTTACTCCTCCTTCTTGAGGTATGGAAACTTTGCATTGTTGTTAGAGAGACTGAGTTGTTGCAGAGATGTGTTGTTATGGTTGTTGGTGACTTCAATGTCATCGTCTGATCCATGCATGGTGAATGTTTTTGGTTGTATGGGTGTAGAGAAAAGACTGTTCTTAGAGACTCTCCCGAGGCTCTGATACCACTTGTTGAACCTATATACCTTGATAGATCTTAAAGCACTCGTAGATCGATAGTAATGCTTATGTAATCACAAACACACTATAAGACAGTCTCTAGAACTTGTATTCAAGCGGAAATTAAACACAAGAACAAACATAAATAACTAAGAACACTTTGATCCTATATGGATCTTTTAATAATACTAAAGCTTTGTTTTTCAACGTACATAACTCATACTATTGTGTTCCTTTTATACACAAGGAACCCTAACCCGTTTCCCAAGAAACGTGTAAACATAAAACTAAATAAGATATACAATATAACTTCCTAATAAAGCTCATGCATATCCTAACTAACTATAGAATACGCTGAATATCTATCTCGCAGAAACCATCTACACGGTTTCATTACTTCACAGTAATTAAGTCTTCAAGAGATTCCACAACTCTTCAAAGAAGAATCTCAAAGATAATTCATAGTTAGTATAATTCCAAACAAAGAGCATATGTATGCTCCTTCCTTCAGGATCGACCATCATTAGACCTCGCTCCAACCGTCGAGCTTGATGTCTGCCTCAGATAAAGCTTCCACCGTCCCCGCACTTCGATGAGTTTGGCTTTAGGCTATTCCTTTTCTGTGTCCGGTTCGGAAGATGTTTCTGCCAAGAAGTCTATGAGAATTTGCCCTTTAATAGAGTTTCGACCCTTGAACTCTATTTCATGCTCCCCAAGCTCGATAGCCCATTTGGCCACCCTTCCAGATTTTTCAGGCTTCGACAAGATCTGTTAGAGTGGCTTGTTGGTTAAGACTGTGATTGGATGGGCCTGGAAGTATCGCTGGAGCCTTCTTGCTGCGTAGATTAGGGCTAGTAATAGCTTCTCCAATGTTGGGTAGTTGACCTCTGCCCCCTGCAAGACCGTGCTGACAAAGTAAATGGGGATTTGTCTCTTGTCTCGTTCTGCCATGAGGATTGCGCTAATGCTTTCCATTGAGGATGCTAAGTACATAAACAATACCTCGCCTTTGATTGGGGTTGTAAGTGTTGGAAGGATTTCAATGAACTCCTTCATCTTCTGAAAAGCAGCTTCTGCATCCTGGCTACACTGAAAAGTCTTCTTGTCGACGCATCCTTTGAGTTTTTGAAGAACGGTAGGGATCTGTCAGCCCTCTTCGACAAGAATCGATTGAGCGCGGCTAGCTTCGCATTGAAGCTTTGTACATATTTTAAACAATTAGGAGTTTGGAGATCCGTAATTGCCTTGACTTTAGAAGGGTTAGCCTTTATCCCTTGCTTTATGATCAGATGCCCTAGAAATTGCCCCTCTTTGACGCCGAAAGAGCATTTCTTAGGGTTCAGCTTCATGTTGATCGCCCGAAGCTGGTCAAAGGTTTCTTGAAAGTCAAGGAGTAGGTCCTCCTCCGTCTTACTCTTAATAACCATGTCGTCAATGTATGCCTCGAGATTTCTACCTATCTATTTGTTGAAGGCTTTATCTACGAGCCGTTGGTATGTTGTCCTAACGTTCTTCAATCCGAAGGGCATCTTTCTGTAACAGTAGACACCTTTGCTTGTGTAGAAGGCTGTCTTTTCCTCGTCCTCCTTTGCCATCTGGATTTGATGATACCCTTTATAGGCATCTAGGAAACACTTCAGTCGGAACCCTTCCAAGGATTCTGCCTTCCAGTCAATTTCTGGTAAGGGGTAGCAGTCCTTCGTGCATCCTTTGTTGATGTCAGTAAAGTCAACGCACATGCGCCACCCTCCGTCACTCTTTTTTACCATTACTGGGTTGGCCACCAAGGTTTGGTATTTGACTTCCCTTAGAATGCCTGCCAGGTCGGTTCATCAACTTCTTTGCAGGCTGCAACATTTCTTTCGGTGGCTATGCTCCTTCTTTTCTGTTTCATGGGCTTAATGTGTTTATATTCATTGAGTTTATGCTCTGTGCCGAAGGGCCGTCCGTCTATTAGCAATGTTCTTGGAAATCCTATTATATCATAATATTTCTAAGCAAAAACATCAAGGTTAGTCCGTAACAGTTATGTGAGCTTCGCCTTGAAATTCGCCGGGAGTTGCTTCTCTATCACCATCGTCTGTTCGGGGTAGCTAGGGTTCACTACGACCCGCTCTTCTGCATCAGTACAGCTTAAAATCGTTATCGGAGGC
Source organism: Chrysanthemum lavandulifolium (assembly GCA_022545495.1). Classification (NCBI taxonomy): domain Eukaryota; kingdom Viridiplantae; phylum Streptophyta; class Magnoliopsida; order Asterales; family Asteraceae; genus Chrysanthemum; species Chrysanthemum lavandulifolium. The sequence continues at coordinate 163,907,790 of CM040240.1, read as the reverse complement.
TCCTCCGATTCTTCCTTGGCCCTCTTGACACCATATACTCCCTTATCCGCCCCATAATTAGAATGAACAGTACCCACTCCGAAGGGAGTTTGGAACATAATGCCACCATGTATGGTGGAAACAACAATGCCCATCTTTTTCATAGTTGTTCTCCCTATTAGCAAATTATAAGGAGACTCTGACCTGACTATGACGAAGGTGAGCGTTTCCGTGCGGGATAAGGGGCATTCGCCTATAGTGATTTGCAACGGTACCTCTCCAAAGGGCCATGAGTGTTCGCCGGTGAACCCTACCAGAGGTGTTTTTAAGTCTTCCCTTTGATAGCATATAGATGACTTGAGCTTTAGGAAGCAATGCTCATAGATGATCTCGCACGAGCTTCCACAATCCATGTATGCTTGGTTTACTTCCCTGTTGGAGACCCGTACCTTGATGACCACGGGGTCGGTCGAAGGTGTCTGCCCCAGGATGGACGGGAATGTTATCTCTCCCACGCTTCCCAGCTCCCCATCTGCTTCTTTCCATTTCAAGGTTGGATCATGCCCGTGTACCATTAGTATCGGAGCTTCTGCAGGGGTAGCCTCCTTTTTGTTTTCTTTCCACTCACCCAGTTGGGTGTCGGAGAACTTTTCCTTTCCCTTCTTAATGCCTTTAACCAGATGCGCCAATTGTCCAGAGCGTACTGCCTCTTCAATCTGCCTTTTCAGCTCTCTGTAGCTGTTGGTGTCATGTCCATGGTCTTCATGGAAGTGGCAGTACTTTGACATGTCCCTGGCTTTGCTTCGTGCTGACATCCAAGGAGGTGGGTCGAAGGACTTTGCGGCTTTCTCGGTAGCAAGGATCTCCCCGAGAGATTTGACCAGGTTTGCTAAGAGTCCATGATTCGAGCCTTTGTTGTAGGGAGTGAAGCGGTCTTTCTTCTTCTTCCTATTCTAGGATCCTTACCAGGAGGACCCTCTAGAAAATTTGTCGGAGGCTTCTCTTTGCTCAATCAGAGCTCCATTTGCTGCTACTTCCTTGGACTCAATCCAAGTGTAAGTTTTTAGGAATTGGAAATTCTATGTTAAAGTGTCGGTCACCCCAATTATGGTCTAGCATATGTTAGCTCGTAGACGTGTTGTTATTTACGTTATTTAGTAGTTTATTAGTTAGTTTGTAGCGTAGAATAGTTTAGTGTAACACCGTGGAGGAAGGACGGGTCTTTACCCACTGTATACCTGATCCATAGGCCGTCAGGAGGTCGTGTAGTCTGTAACTATAAATACCCCTTCCATCCATGGAAGGGGTGGTGCTTCTTTCATAATATAACCTTTCATTTGTAAACCAAGTCTCTACCAAGAACACCAATCTCTTTACTTTCTCTCTCTAAATGGCTAACATGTATTTCCATCATCCAAGACCACCCGAATCATCAAACACAATAATATTAAGATCCTAACAATTGGTATCAAGAGCCAAGGTTTTTGTGTTGTTTTGTTCGGTTGGTTTGATGCGGTTTGGATGATTGATTGACGTATATGTTGTTATAAACTGATTTTTACATGGTTTAATATGGTTTAAAAACTGGTTTTAAGAGTTATATCAGCAGGTTGCAGTTGGTTTTTAAGTGTTTTTGTAACATTTGTTGTTATAATATTCTGAATCTGGTCATCCATTGTCTTTACAAAATCTGGCAGTATTGTCCAAAATATTCTTACGAGAACTTTAAGCAGTGTTTAAGTTTGTAAGGTCAAATGGTCATTTTTGCTTTGTAAAACTTGTGGTCAAACCGTCATATTTTGTGGTCAAAATGGGTCAAAAGGTGTATCCTTTATGCAGTTTTCTGGGTTTCTATGAAGATGAACATGAATATGGTCGGAATTTGGTAGGAAAACTCATCGGAAAAAATCAAATATCCATCTAGCGACTTGTCTTTACAAGTTAGCGAGTTGTCATGTTAAAAATGAAGCAGCGATTTGTCTTAACTCGTTTTTTTATAGCAACTTTTAACTGAAAAAAGGTAGCGACATGCCATTTTTTAATAACAAGCGAGTTGTGTTGTAAAAAGTCGTAAGCGACTTGCTATGGTTTTATCTGAAGCGATTTGTTTTGACAAATTGCTTATTGGTAGCGACTTGCTATGGTTTTATCCGTTGACCAGGTCAATAGCGACTTATGTCAAGAAAAGGTAGCGACTTGTTTAGTTTGAAGATTAGCGACTTGCAAGAAAATGAGGAAGAAGAAAGACCTAGGCATAACTGTCAAAATGACTCAAGACTACAAGACCAACACCAAATACCAACGACTTTTTCACAACCTCAGTTTATCTACATCATCAGTCAACGAATTTTTAAATGAAAAGGAAAATCTAATCCGACTCAAACATATATCAATCTCAGCCTTTATATTTCGTGGTACTCAAATGTAACATCTAGCCTTCCGGTGTAGAGATTAAGGACCCAAGAAAGCTAGCTAAGTACGTTCAATTCGTCAATACCATCGCCCTAGTGAAACCTAATGAAACAAATGACGAAGAGGACCATACACTTGAGAATAATAAATCAACCAAGGAAGTAGATGAAGTAGACAATGACTATTTCAATAAGTTTCCTACGGAAGAAGAACTATCTCGCCACCCTCACTTAGTACGTGACCTCCGTCACATGTATGTTAGGAAAAGCCCTCGAATCAAGTTTGGGAACCCTTGGAATCTTAACATACCATGTTGCATAGGACACCTTTTGTGGCAAAGGCTACATTGATCGCAAGTCCCCAATCAACATAATGACTAGCACCTACTACAATTGGGTAATGAAGAAGCCTATTCCAACTAGGCAAGACCCCAATGATCCTAATGTTAGTTGCAATTTTCTCGGTAGAGTTAAGGGATTGCCCGTTTATGTAGGTAGTTTCACGTTTCCTACGGACTTCATAATTGTGGATGATATTAGCACGGCTATAGATCCTAGCTTGTCCCACATTATTCTAGGAAAACCTTTCATAGAAAACACCGGGATGACTTATGATCCCTCATTAGGAATAGTGCGATTCAAGGATGAGACCTACGACATAGCTTACCAAACACCGTTTAAGATTGAGAAGTTTTCATCACTCTCTAATGATGAAAAGGAACTTAAACTGTCGGTCTATTATAGGAATAATGAGGACAAAGAAAAAGGAGTAGATTATGTTATGGCTAAGATTTTCGGATTCTATAAGGATTGCTTGAACCTAGGACCGATTGGAGAGAGGATGAACTCTTAGGGAAGTGCATCATAGGGCACTTCTACAACATGGAATCCCCAATAGAGACCGCCATGAGGAAGGAGATGGCGGTAATGAAGTCGCGTAGGAGCACGACTACGAGTCTAGCTACAAGACTCTTAAATAAAGAAAAGCGCTTCGTGGGAGGCAACCCATGCTTAATTGTTTGCTTGTTAGTGTCATATGTCTTTATTGATTGTTTATTCTCATGTTTAAATTTGTAAAATACTTTATTTTGTTTTTAACCTCGCCTTAATTGCATATAAAGGTATTTTACATAAGGGATAAGTGTAGGAGGATTACACGTTTTCAAAAGAAACGTAAACATGAGAATAAAATTCATTAAAAGATATATATGTGTGTTTGTTCGAGTCAAATGCTTGTATCGAGTCATAATGGATGTTTTGCGAAATGTTTCCGATTCTAAAGATGTAAATTTTCCCATTGTTTCGTAAAATCGCACCGCTTTTTGTCGAGTAATAACTCGACCGCGTTAGGAAGGAGTAAAACAATGATTACTTTTTTCTCGTTTTCGAGCTACTTTTAAATTTTGGAATTTTCCGTGTCTTAATTTTCCGAAATTTCAGAAACATCCGCTCCACAAGCATTATATCCTAGTTTAAATCGATTCTTATATATATTATTACCACCGATTTTACTTAAAGGTTTCGCTTTGTTTTCTTCAAGTGTGCGGTGTTTAATTTATCAAGAAGAAATTACATAAGATTGGAAGGAGCTTTTCACGATAAATTCTTCTTGGAAAGGATTTAACCACTACTTCACACACGGATCCTACCGAGCTAATCGTGGAGTACTAGTTTCTTTTGTTTTTAATTACCTTCCAATTATCATAACTTTGATATTTTCGGGAACATTGGGGACAATGTTCGGTTTAAGTGTAGGAGGAAAATAAAACGGAACTTTGAAACTATGCTTATCCTTGAATATTTGCTTTGTCCAATTGTATTTGTGTAATAAACCATGAGAAAATGTCGGTTAGGGTAATTTTGGCACCAAATTTAAAAATTTTCATGACATATAGGAGTGGGCCATTAGTCTTAACAAAAGCGTCTCACGGATAGGAAGTTGCATGACTAGCACAAAAACCCTTTACCACCTAAATTCCACCCAAAATGTGAGGATCGCCCTTAGATTAGTAGGAATTAAAGCATTCATCTTTAATGCTTAGTGTGTGAACCGGTAGTATATTAGATTCTAGAACTTGTTTTGTGATGCATCCCGAGATCGCTAGTAAGACTACACTTGTGTAGTTAGGAATAACTAGATGATAAGAGGCATTAGGAAACCCTTGTGTGATACCCGTAATATAATTACTTCTTCCACCTCGGTTGAGTAATTCCCCCACACCCTTTGCGTTGTACTCATCTTTAGTACACGATACCCCTAGTTAACCCTCAGAGCCTATCCTTTTCGCGGTTCTCGTGATGTTTCGGATTTTCCGGAATATCAATGAAGAGCATTGTTTACACCCCACCCCCAAATATACACCCGAATCGCCTAGCCTACCCTGTATGCACTCACTTTTAGTGCATTATTGTTATCACCCTAAACCCTTAGTTCAATTATCTGGTTGCTTGCATGAGTTGCTAAGTCGAGTCATATCCTTTGTATATAGTTTTGGGACGATTGGGATTCATGGGAAAAGTTAAAGTTTATGAAATAACGGAAGGGAACGTTAAATTCAAATTCCTTTGTTTGCATAATAATGTACCCCAAGTGTTTTGATCTTTTCAATTCAGTCAAATTAGTGTTAGAATAATAAAACTCAAGTGTAGGGATGTGCCTATAAATCCCTATCATTTTGATGTTACCATAGAGGATGGTAGAGTAAAAGTGTATGAGAGAAAAAATCAAAAAAAAAGAGAAAAGAAAAAAAAAAAATAGATTGAAAAAAAAAAAAAAAAACATACGGGCTACCATCCAACATCTATCCTTTTAATTTATGTTTGTTTATTTCGGTTAGCTAGAGTCTAGAGTGTCCAGTCTTGGCTTAGCAACGCCATTCTTCGTATGCATTTAACATAGAGATTTTTTACTTGCCACCACTAAATAGCCTATCCCACCAAACCCTTTGTTTCCCTACCGTAAGCCTAACGTTACAACCCTTTAAAGACCTCTTTGATAGTCTTTCCTAGGTGCTTACGCCAAAGCAATGGAGGTTTGATCTATTCTCAAGCCTATGGTAATCTATATACTAGGACCGGTTAATGAGTGTTTATCTTCTATTTCCAATTTGTTATATTTCATATACACCCGAGAGAGATGTGAGTATCCAAACACCCCATGTGAGGTGCTAGTATGTGATTTCGTGTTTGTTTTGACTTTTATGGGCTTATATGTGTTGTGGACTATTTTAAACCAATGCTTCATGACCCCTAACTTATAAATTAATTGGTTAAAGCACATTTGCTTGAGGACAAGCAAATACCAAGTGTAGGGATATTTGATAAGGTTTTAAAAGGTACCTTTTAAGGGGTCGTTTAAGCCCTTATTTGATCACTTTGTATCCGTTATTGCTTAATATCGCTCCTTTTCACTTTTAGGTCTCTTGAAGGCAAAATGCTGGAATGGCACTTATTTGGACGAAAAGGCGCGAATATACTGAAGAAAATGGCCAAAGTCGAATCGAGACACTCAAAGTCGCTGAAAATATAAGGTGACGGTGTCATCGCTTAAGCGCGACGCCGTCGGAGGATTTTGTGACGACGACGAAGCCAAAACTCCTATTTTCAAGTGACGATGTCAAGTTATAAAAGAGTAGGCCGTCGCAACTCGACGGCCTAGATGCAATCCGCACGACGCCGAAGTCAAGAGACGGCCACAAGCATAAGGTGACGCCGCAAGTCTAACGTGGCCAAGACGAAACCCTAATGACGGCGACACGACGGCGCCACAAAACATAAGGTGACGCCGTCGCATATGTAATCTTATATATAGAATCCGAATTTTTAGTATTGGTGTGTAGTCTTTTGGAGTAAAACCTAAACCGAACCAAGGTCGTTTTGTACAAGATTTTAGGGTTCCAAACCCTATCTTACACCAAGATAAGTGTTTTACTTCATTAATACAAATATGTCTTTGATTATTTGTGTGTATTCTTGCATGTTCTCCATGTCCAAATTAATTTACTTGTGTGTTTGCTTAGGAATATGAAACTTAATTATTGAATATTGATTGGTTGTCTCTTATCTTAGTTGATTAATGATCTAGTAATGCGATAGGTCATTCGTTGTGTACTTAATGCTTGATTAAATCTTTGTTAGGTCACTAGTTTTACAAACACAAGTAATATAGAAAGAGATAAGGCGATTGAACAAGATTCACACACACACACACACGATAATAAAAGACGGTTTAGGCGTAGAGTGTATGAAAGGAAATAACTTGAACAACCAACCTTCAAGTGAGGGTTTACATAAGTATTTATAGGAGGAAAGCTAGGCAACACTCCTAGTTTCCATCCTTTCTTTATGGGCTTGGGCCTAAGCTCATGGGCCTTCTACATAAGCTTAAGGCTAATAACAAACATAAAGGCCATAATAAGCTACCTATTACATATTAATTACTAACACTTGAATTATGGTTTAGAGTGATTCCAACAATCTCCCCTCAAGTGTTGGTGATGAACGGTGAAGGCGTTGATGTAATAGTAGCTCGACGCCTTCGACATTCTTCTTCTTGTGAGAAGAATTGCCTTGATTCGAACAATCTCCCAAAGGTAGAGAAATTGTCTTTTTGAACGGTTATGCTTTGACGTCATCTTTAACTTTGTTCTTTGATCATTGTTCTTGTGATGAAAGTGATAGTATGTTGTTGTCTCGCATCAAGTCTCGCCTCGTGTCCGCTTCACGCTACTGTTGTTCCACGTCATTCTTCAACATGCTCACACGCCTTTGACGTTGGAATTCAAGATCGATGAAGTTCTTTAAGTCTTTAACTTTGTAGATTCTTTGATTTGACGAAGAATCATTCGATCGTTGTGTTGCTTTTGGATAGAACTTCCATTAGTGATGATGTTGGCGTGAGCATGAGAAGAATCAAGACGATCATCCCGCCCGAGCTTCCATAAGAAGAAAACATTTCAAACGGTTAGTAATAAGCGGATTCCGCACTTACAAGTTTGAACTTCGAGAGTGTTAACAAGATAGTGTGAAAACACAACTCTAATTTTACAAAGGCCGCTCTCGAACCGAGTCCCACAAGTGAGATAACGCGATGTACCAAGTACATCTACAGCTCGATGAGTCGCCGAGGTACACCAAGCATCACCTCACGATCAGAGACCGCTTGAGACACACTAAGCGTAATCCACGGGAGTTACCGAAGTGACCGCCGCCGTGGTCGTTTGATGTTGACCCGCAGAGTTTCCATTCAATCACCGAGGATCACAATGTGAACCTCTCATAAATGTTCTCGATGATTGCTAAGATCCGTGAAGGACTCGATATGAACCATCGATGATCTTATTTGGTGATCAACAAGTGATGAAATGTCAAGTGTTCCTAAGAGATCTTTGATGAATCTCGTGGCTCTAGACTCAATAGTGCTTTGGTTTTCCGAGCGGAGACTAGGAGAGGGTCTCCTTCTTCAATACCAACGATCTCTAAGAGAAAGCCAATAGTTTACGAGGGTTCCCCGTGAGAATGAAACAAGCTTCTATGAGAGAAACTTGAGTGGCTAAGAAGGTTTAGTGCATGCGCCATCGGGTCCATGACGACTTTTAATCTTCAATACCGTGTCACTAAGTGACAACCAAGAGTATATGAATTGAACCCGTGTCGCCTCTAAGTTGAATAATTTGAGGGCTATTTCTTTTCACCCTTTTCTTTGCATTTCTTTTAATTCTTCAACTCCTTCTTTCTCCGATTCTCATTTTCTCCTTTTATAATCATACCTAAGGACTTCTAAGTACTAACTATTTGTGATGTCCTTGGGTAGATCCCTCCGGCTCTGGCGGATCATAGGACGGTTATTCCTAACCTTAGTCACCTTATCACCCATGACTAACCTATGTTGCCATTAAACCATTTACTTGAAAAATCTCTCAAAGGGTTTGTAAATGAAAACATGTTTGAACCATCGTGAGAGATAAGATTTTGCATAAATACTCCCTCCACATGTGCTTAAGAGTTTTAACGGTTATATGCACAATGAGGAAAGAGCGCACTTTTGAATTGATCCACTCAAGATAGACAATCCTCATGAGACACGGTTACATTGCATAGTTAAAGAGTTACATTGTCGCCTTTTAGGTGACAACTAGCTCTAATAACTACCTTGAAGGTGTAAACAAACCTCGAAAGGTTGTCAAACCCGCCGAGTTCATGTCTACCAAGAGTTTCTCGAATGGTACATTCTACTCGGACAAGTCCTTTCGAGACACGCTTACATTACTAGCGAACTAGCTTGAAATTATTACCCGTCCAGACAAGTCTTTTCGAGTTACTAACAGCTTTAGTACCGTCAATTCATAGGTTAAGTCTATTACACAAAGATTCATTTGCATTTACACAACATATTTCTTATCACATAATTTTCTCCCTCAAAATGGCATATAAAATGTTATTTTTGAAAAGTTGAGAATAAATATGACCATTTCGAGTGTTATGGAAGATGACCACTATGAACAATTTGTGAACAAAGTTTTAATTCAAATACTCCCCTCAACAAGTGATATAAACGGTTGAGGTTTTGAAAATCATACGGAAGTACTTGTCCTTTTGAGCAAAACCTTGAAAATGAAAGGTTTGATAGGTTTTACTCAAAAGTAAGAAGCTTTCGCTCCTTTTATAAGGATTGTGGCAATCAAGCGCACTACGTGGTCCTTTCTTGACAATTACGGGTTGTACATCGTTATGTGTGCACAAGCCATTTTAGGAAAAGATGAAATAAGTATGAAACAAATTAACCTTTCCCCAATTGACGATGTTTCTAAATTAGCCCCCAAATCGATAACCGCCTTTAGCGATTTGAAACTTTGATGAAGTCTACATTTCTCTAACTTTGAAGGTTTCAAGATGCGCGGAATTTGTAGATGAGCAAGAAACCACACAAAGAAAATCGACTAATTGCGGAAGATCCGCTCGAGGGTAACATGCCGTAAATCAACAAGATCTTCTCACGTATGTAGACGCATCACACCAAACAAACCACGAAAGACTAAATGATACGACTTTCCCCGAATGTTGTGGTCTTTCGAATACTAATCACCGTGAATATGCAATAACTCGATACCAAGACCGTGTGTGAGGCATCATAACATCATATTTGGGTAACTTCACACAAGATTACCCGTGAAAGTTGAGACGATAACACCAAATTAAGACGTTTGAACCACAGATCGCCTCATTTCTTCCCTAATTGAAGAAATTCAAGAAGGCATTGGGTTTTCGCAAGGAAGCATGTGGAAAAACAAAAGAAGCAATGACCACCTACACACTCTCCCCTCGATGTTTTCAATGAATCGTAATCATACACCACGATGTTGATGATGAATTGAAGACAACGAAACCATGTATGAGGAGATAGTGAAACCATGTATGTCCAATTGATCGAACAAGTGTGAAGTACCAAAATATTTCGAGAGAGTCAATCACGATAAAACATCTCTGCTCATTATGTTGATCATCACCGTGTCATTGTTGTTGAAGTAGTTTGATCTTCTCGTTATAGAAGATTCGTTGTTGTTGTAGATTCGTGTATCGAAATTAGAGTATTATCGGCCAGCAATGAAACATTCGATACATCCAAGCACGACTTTTGGCGTAATCTTTAACCGGAGGAGCAAGCAATGTTTCCAATTCATGACGATTAAGTACAATGGTGGAACAAATTGATGGATCATGATATTTTTGACGGTTAGAAACGGGTCCTATGTTGTTTTGCAAGAGGAGCCATAGTCATTGTACCGCATAGAAAAATAGAAGGGGGCAAGAAAGAAGAAACATGGATCCCCAAGTGTAATTGGGTTCCGATGTTAGAGGCATAAAGATGTAGTGTCAATTATCTTCTTGACACCGAACATGCTATTTTGATGAGTTCCTTTCCTACCTCGTGGATGGATGTTGTGGGTTTCACACTTGTGTTGGTGCAACTACTTAGTATCTTGCCAGTAGGAATCCACCTAAGACCAACAAGCTTTGAAAACTCTACCCGTTGGTATCCATCTAAGGTTAGATCTAGGGATGTTGAAACTTTTGGGAAGAATTTATGTCCTATATTGATCCACCTATTAGGTTTTCAAATTTTACGCTTAGATCAACGGGTTTATTTCTAACTGCTTGAGTTAACTTAGGTTTTGGTTTGCTACTACAAGCAAAGTGTTCAAGAATACACTCAAGGTGATACACTAGGTCGTGAACCTAAGATTCCATCCTTTGGAGTAGTGCCCTTTTCCTAGCCTTTTCTAGATCATAGTTCTTGTATGCGCCATTTGAATCATATGAATTTTTACGCTTAATGCTCGGTTTAGACACGTTGTTCGAACTAATCCTAGATTGGCCGTATGTACCACTTGTACATGTATAATGTAAACAGTTTAATGTAAACATGTTTAATAGAAACAAAAGCATTATTGTTGGGCCGTGAATGTGGAGTGACCGGTTTTGACAAATGATTATTCTCAACAACTTGGGAGGGAAACCGTGGTTTTGACGATTTTGAACGCTCAGATTTAAAAGCGCTTGGTTGTCTAACAACCGATTGGTTTCGATTGGTTTTAGAGACGATTTCCCAAGATTGTTGGTTTTGCAAAATTAGTATCCACACTCTTGTCGCTAATCTTCTCGCTTTGTTTTGTAAAGCAACATGTGCAAGCCCTTTGCTTGAATTTGAGCCTTTAAATGCTCATTTTCTTTTACTAATGTATCCACACGATTACTTTGTTCATTTGAATATCGACCATTGTGTTTCAAGAAAAGATTTGTTTTGTAATTTAAGTTCAAGAGAGATGCAATGTGCCTCTAGTTTTGAAAAATCTTTATGAAACCGAGCAATGGTCTTTTGAGAAGAATGATTACGATTCAAGAGTTTGATTTGACGCTTCAGCTTGAATTGTTAACAAGTAAGGGCTCGTATATGAGATAGTTGTTCGACATTGTGCAACACATCGGTCAACCTCTCCTTCATTATAAATTCAGTTGCTCGCTTTGTTGTATCGCATTTGCAGCGTAATATGATCAACAAGAGATTGTACCGACCATCCGCTCGTGTCGTTGTCATAGGTGGGTAAGATATCTTCCTCAACCATTTGTTCTTCGTCACGCTTGGGCCTTGTCGTAGTTAAGTATGATATCTTCTCCAGATCCGTCATCATCCCGCTTCAATGCTACAACCTCATTGTCCGTGACACGACGATTGCAAGAATCACAACATTCTCAACGTCCATTTGAGCATTCCTTTCATGTACATCAACTCTTTCACCTTGCACGATCAGGGATATCGGAATTTGATGATGTCCGACGCTTGGAATTGTTAATTATTGAACTTCTTTCGTAGAATGAATCCTTCTTTCAATGCCACAAATGGATCTTTATGATCGTAAAACATTTCACTCCCCGCATAAGAATCAAAGAGAAGAAAAGGTGCTAAGTCGATATAGCACATGAAGGTCGATATAGTGAATTTCAATTTCCTCCAAAATAATTTTGAAAAATTTTGACTCTCAAAATTTGAAATTCACTATAAAATTCAATTCTAAGGTTGTAAGAAAATTTGAGTTATGACAATTTTGACGCCAAATTTTACCCGAAAATTTGAATTTGGGCCCAAAATTTGAATTTTTGACCAAAATTTTCACAGTTAAACCAAAATTTGAATCTCGTAAAATTGAACGTTTAGTCTCCTCAAAATTAAATTTTACTCAAATTTTCCCGCCAAATTTTTTTTTTTTTTTTTTTTTTTTTTTTTTGATAACTTGTGTTGATGGATCTTTGTAGTCGAATGAACCTTTGTTGATGAAGTATCCTTAGGCGAGAAATCACAATAAACCAAGTAGCACTTATGCGTAAAACACCAAAGTTACGCGTAACAATCAAGAGTTACGCTGTAGGATTTAGCTTACGCGTAAGTAGGGAAAAAGACTAAAGTTATGCGAGACAAAAGTTAGGCGAGAAAGTTAGGCGAGGATTCCCTTATGCGTAAGACTAGGTTTACGCGTAAGATGAATCTTAGGCGAGGATTTCACGCGTAAGCTTATGCTTATGCGTAAGTTTAGGTTTTATCTCAAATGATCTTTTACACTATCACAAAGGCAAAAGATATCCAAAGTCGACGATTTTCGTGCTTATCCAAGCAAGAAAACACGGAGTAAACCACTAAAACGAAGATCAAACCAAGGATAACCTTACGCGTAGTTTTAGGGTTTTGCTACGCGTAGGATTACTCAGAATATGATTTTGCCCAAAGATGTTTCTAAACCGCTTTTGTGTGATGAAATAGCTTCAATAACACCAAAAGACACAAAAGTGTGAAACTTGATGATCCAAAGCTCTTAAAACAGCTTATGCGTAGGTTGAAACCCTCGACAAAAACTAGATGAAAACAATGATCCACACATAAAGTTCCAAACTTTTGCCAAAACAAGAAGTTTAACACCTTATAACGTTGAAAGGACAAGAATCTTGGATTAAAAAGTGTAAAAATACGCTTTTGATCAAGCCAAAGTAGGATACGCAAGTTATGCGTGAGACCAAAACTCACTTCAAACAATACGCTCACTCAACTATTAGGCGATTGATACCATCGTTAGGTCACTAGTTTTACAAACACAAGTAATATAGAAAGAGATAAGGCGATTGAACAAGAACCACACACACACACACGATATAAAAGACGGTTTAGGCGTAGAGTGTATGAGAGAAAATAACTTGAACAACCAACCTTCAAATGAAGGTTTACATAAGAGTATTTATAGGAGGAAAGCTAGGCAACACCCTAGTTTCCATCCTTTCTCCTATGGGCTTGGGCCTAAGCTCATGGGCCTTCTACATAAGCTTAAGGCTAATAACAAACATAAAGGCCATAATAAGCTACCTATTACATAATAATGACTAACACTTGAATTATAGTTTAGAGTGATTCCAACAAAAAATATAAAAAGAATCGCGTGAGTTATTATTTTAAATATTTAACCCGTTACTTTCAAAAATGATCCCGAGGTATTTTTAAACTTACATTTAGTCTATAAAACTATATTTTTAGTTTTCCTAGTGTTTCTAATTTATTTGGTACATTAATCGTTAAAGTTTAATTATTACGTCGTTTTTCTTAAAAATTGTACGATAATTATTTTATCACTCAATTTTCACAAGGAAAGTATTTTTAAAATTTTTATCATCTCATTACATCCTATTTTGAGCTATTAAAAACTTACTTGTACCAAAAATTTCCAATTGCCTATATTTGTACATTTTCTTACACTTTTACTACACTTTCTTTACAAATAATACACAATATATATACAAGTTTACTTTTAAAAAAAAAAATATATATATATATGATTGAGACACAATCCCCTAAGAACCGGCCCTTAGGGGAGGGAATACAATTATTGTGTTGGCAACTACTTTCTTGATTGAATTGTTGTATACTTCAAGTTACCTTATTACCTTTCATTCATTCAATCTATATCATAAGTCAAGTAAAAATTTTTCCTCTCCTTTGTTCTCTTCTTCATCAAACGGCAACACAAGGGTGATCAAGGGATCATCTCAAACTTTTCTCAACTTCAAGTTAATAACAATCTAGTATATACTCTTTATAAGGTTTTGAAATAAAAACCAAGAGTATTTAGGCTAATCCTTGTTACCTACACCTCTTCATTTTCACTTGTAAGCATGTTTTTATCATTTTTATGTTTCCTCTTCATTTTCATAAGTTTCTTATCATTTTTGGAGCTTATATGCATGTTATGTAGTTTATACCATTTATTTCTTGATTTTTAAGTTATATATACAATATGGTCATCCTATAATTATTCCCAAGTTATTCTTTGGTCTTGATGGTGATTAGGAACCCATGACACCCTAAGAAGGTGTATGGTAGGATTAGATTAGCTTTGGAGTTGATTTGAAGGGATTAGAATAGGTTTTGTCCGAGAAAACTATTTTCGTAAACTATAATTTGTGATCTGTCCTTAAAACGAAATTCTGGAAAACCCACTGATGGTACGACATTTTGGCCTTGATAATTAGAAAATATACTTTAAAACGAATCCGTGGCCTTTTGAACGGATAAAACGGAGTTATAACGAAGCCGTGGTGAATTTTTAAAGTTTGGCGATTTAAAAGTATATTTTTCTCGAAAAAGACAGCATGCAGTTTTACATATTTCGGTCAAAACGAGCCTTAAGCTTCACAAATTATTTCGACTTCTCAAAAATATATTAGTTTACTTGACACGGTTAAGGACATATTTTACGAGAAAACGGATTTAAAACGACAAATATATGGCCGTTTTATAAAGTTGCCGTAAATATTATTTTCTAAAAATTATATTATTTCTACGATTCAAGTATTTCATTAGCTATATAGTCCATGTTTATGCGCTTTTAACCATGATGCAAAACTTTTATAACGAAGTGTCTTCTAGTAAAATAAAGTTCATCGGCCATATTTTTCAAAACAAAAAGCCGTTTGTCAAGCGGAGTTATGATAAATTATTTACGGATGTTCAAACATTGGCCGAAACTTATTTTCTGCACAACATTAACAAAAACCACCATCTTGAGCCTTTGATATCTTTATGATCGAGACCTTTTGGACGAAAACTCCTGAACTGAAACTTCTAGATATCGATACAAACTTTCCAAAACCGTCGAGTTCGTTCTCTAACGATCGACGTACACCATTTTACGACTAGTTTTCCAAAGCCATTTTTGTTAATTTCATGATTTTTCCGACGACATTGTTTTGCGACGAAAGTAGTAATTTCACTATAAATCATTATAAAACCATTGTAGGATGACATTTTGACGTAAATATTTGTAAAGTCATTTTTGAAGGGTCAAGACGTCAAAAGAGTATTTTTCGTCGACGAGTAATATTTTCAAAACCCGTAAATGGTATAAATAACATATGGAGTGCATGCATAACATTACATTGCAATTCATGACATATCATATCATTGATAATAGGTCCCGGTTGACGATTACATTATAAACCTCGGTGTACTCACTTTTGTCATCGCCCGGTTTATCAAGTGAGTAATCACATCCCCTTTACCGCTTTTACTATATTTTTGGGCGAAATGCATGAACCATATTTGAACTAAATTGATTTTTACTTATGAACTCTTTAGACTTGAACTTTTGAACTTGACTTAGAATCTTGGATTTAATTATGAATATATGACTTGTCGGAATTTATTGAACCGTACATGTTATGACCTTGTCCCAAAGTCTCGCCTTATTGGTAGAGCGCCTCAATAAATCTCACCTAGTGGTCGAGTGACAAAGGAGTCTCCTCCGCTCGAGCATCACTATAAAGTCTCGCCTTATTGGTAGAGCGCCTCAATAAATCTCACCTAGGTGGTCGAGTGACAAAGGAGTCTCCTCTGCTCGAGCATCACTATAAAGTCTCGCCTTATTGGTAGGCGTCTCAATAAATCTCACCTAGGTGGTCGAGTGACAAAGGAGTCTCCTCCTGCTCGAGCATCACTATAAAGTCTCGCCTTATTGGTAGAGCGCCTCAATAAATCTCACCTAGGTGGTCGAGTGACAAAGGAGTCTCCTTGTTGGAGCAAAGGCAAAGTCTCCCATGTTCGGAGCATCCCTGACTTATTATATTCGTGGTACTATATTGTGAGCTATTATGACCGCTTATACTTGATCTTTAGACATACTACTTTTGGCAGTGGGTTGTGTACACACAGGTTGCAAGTTTTGTATGGGCGGAATTTGGAACTGAGTGGATACACAATGCCTTTGCTTTGAGAACCATTTTTTTTTCGTTGACCGAAAGCTTTGTATATTTCCTTTCGAATTTTCTTATTTTGCTAAACGTGTTTACTCACCAACTATTTTCATAGTTGACCCGTTTTTCTCTCATGCATTTCAGGTGATCGTTAGTAAGCTCTTTTTACCAAGTCTTGCATAAAGAAGTTTTCACTTGTCGCTACAAGTCGTATGTAATAAAACATAATATTTTGGAATCTAAACTTTGTAATATATTTGCCGATGACGGCTAAACAAGTATTGTAATGGAGTATTATTTCTTTTTAATCTTAATGTTGGTATGTTCTATTATCTTGTGCTTATGTTCCCTTCCGTTACACCTCGTGTTTCCGCCTCCGGCGAGGGTGTGACATTGGGTGACTTTTACCTTTTCTTTTACCACTTGGGGGAATTGGTCTCTTATCACCTCAAAATAACTATGACTTTAAGGAGTTACGTTGTAGTGCTCAGTGTCACATTCAATTGTGGATTTTCAAGAGGTAATGTACGTCTTATACTTGATGGTTGGTTGGATGAAGAGTATAGAGTACTTAGAGATTTAATGGACGATGAAGTCTCGACACCGTTCTTTGTTACATATGTGCAAGTTTAAGTCACGAGTTCGGGTTGTTTTACTTTAGGGTCAAATTCATCATATTGGGTTTTCTCCATCAGCTGTCACGACAAAGAGCCTACTGAATGATAATGGGGTTGATTACAAGTTTGCCAAGAGTAGATGTAAAGAGAGAGATTATGACGTATGAACACAACAGTTCATGCCTCGTACTCTAAAGAAAAGAAAAGTGTACGTTTCAGTGCGCTTTATCTTAAAAAGAAGAGAAATCTTCTTATGACGTTTGAACACAACAGTTCAAGCCTCGTACTCTAAGGAAAAGAAATGTGTATGTTTCAAGTCAAGATTATCTTCTCAAGAAGAGAAATCTTCTTAATATGACCATTCTCATCAACATGCTTCATGCTTTTTCCATGCGCTTCACCATCAAGTGAACCGGACTCATCGTTGATTGTCTTCTTATTCCACTTGCTCAACTATAATGACGATGGCGACATCATGTGCTAATTTTGAGGGGAGAAGTGTGAATAGACGCATTTGTTGAAGATATTCACTTATTCAATCAAGAATGGCAACTCCGCTTGCAATTTTGAGGGGGGAGAGAAGTGTGAATTTATCGCATGGTTGATTGATTTATGAGAATAAATGGTCAAACGGCTCCAAACTCATGTAAGAACCGAGCTTCTTCTTATCGGGTCATCTTCACATGGAGTTTTCTACTAAGATTCGCTGGTTGACATCTTCACACGGCCGATATGATTAATGACAAAGTGCTTCCGATTATGGGGTGATTTTCTTAATGAACATCTTTACATTCTTGTTTGATTGGGAGGATTTGAGTTAAGGGATTTGCTACATATAAGTTAACGGAATGCTTTTTGGTGTGATGAAGATGTTAACTATCTATTCCCCAACTGGATATTCTTGAAGA
Source organism: Chrysanthemum lavandulifolium (assembly GCA_022545495.1). Classification (NCBI taxonomy): domain Eukaryota; kingdom Viridiplantae; phylum Streptophyta; class Magnoliopsida; order Asterales; family Asteraceae; genus Chrysanthemum; species Chrysanthemum lavandulifolium. The sequence continues at coordinate 163,890,090 of CM040240.1, read as the reverse complement.
AGGTCGAGTCTACAGTCTGTTCTACATTTTCTGCTACATGTTAGAAGACTAAAGACGAGTTGCAATTGATTATCCAAAGACTTCTTCTTAATCTGGGCATTCATCAAACAGATTGTCAGTTTAGGGGAGAGCACTAATTGGGGGAGGGTGAAATGTCTGATTTAATCCCCAATTAGACTTACTCATATTCTTCAGCAAGTTGATTCTCACAAAGATCAAAAGTGGTCTTCTCAAAAAGATTTCAAGTATTTGGGCTGATAAGATGTTGTTGATTCTGAAGTGTCAAAACCAGCAAGGGGGAAGGAGACACATATCTAAACATAAAGCGAGTAAACTTGATGCACTTAATTCTTCTAAGTGATTGAAGATATCCCGAGAAGACTAATGTCATGACCGCAGAGAAACTCAAGGTTTTACTCATTAAGGCTTTTAGTGATCTTATTCCAATTATGTGGGGGAAGAGATGGAAGAGTTAGTTTAAGTACACAAATGTGTGATGATTTCGATGTTATCGCAATCATCGGGGAGAAGTTGTGTACATTGGGATGCTCATTTGTTTCACTTGAGTGCTTAATCGGTGATTCGTAGATATAATCACTTTTACCGAGTTGACATCCGCAGATTGTCATCCGCAGAGATAATAAGTGATTCGCCCGCTTCTTCAATGTTATCGCTTATTCTCTCTTTGGGCATTCGGGTACTTCGGGTTCTTGAGCTTCATACACTATCATCAGGGGAGAGAAAAGTATACATCAAGGTTACTCTTTGGCTATCGGACTTAATATGATACTTCGATTGTATAAGTTTCTCTATCTTTGGGTATATGTGTATTCGGCTTCTTGAGCTTTTTCCAAGAGGCTGACTGCATCAATTCAACTACTTGATGGAAGTGTTCTCTTGACACCTTTTGGAATGGATTGCTTCTGACGTCAGTAGAAAAGAAATATGAGAAGATTTTTTTATGGGTGGGATGATACGTTGTTGTTGTTCTATTGGATGATATAACCCCGAACAGAGACTTACGATGATCCTTCTTATATGGAGCAGCAAGATCGATGATATGGTGTGCATCTCTGTGCATCTGGCTGAGGCAAGCTTGAAAGAAAGCTTAGAATCTGCTCAATAAGAAGATTTACGGTTTGGGGGAAGCTACCAAAGTCTCACTTTCAGATGGTTCTATTTCTTTCTTCGATTCAAGAGCCTTGGAAGCTTTGGTGGTGAATGTTTAAGAGATGATGACTTCTATATTCTACAACGGGGCTGCTCGATATCCTTATCTCGGTACTCGTATCATTATCTTCTTATACTATATCATCTACTCTATCTGTGTAAATATTTTTCAAAAACCAAAATACAAAAATAGAAAACCAACATGTTGGAATCACTCCTAAACTATATTTCAAGTGTTAGTGATTCATATGTAATAGTTAGCTTAATATGGCTTTTATATTAGTAATCAAGGCTAGGCTTATGTAGAAAGCCCATAAGGCTAGGCTTATGTAGAAAGCCCATAAGCCTAGGCCAAGCCCAATATGTAAAAGGATGGGAACTTGGAGTGTTGCCCTAGTTCCCTCCTATAAATACTCTTGTATAACCCTCACTTGAGGGTTGGTTGTTCAATTCACTCTTTCACTCCTACGCATAACTCTTTAATATTCTTATACTTGTGTTTGTGTGGTTGTTCATCCGATCTCTTCCTTTCTCTTTCTTATATTGATGCTTGTGTTACTAATATGGTGACCTAACAGTGGTATCATTCACCAAATAGTTGGGTGAAAAGGTTTTTGTTTTTGAAGTTTTAAGGTTTACGCGTAACTCTCGGTTCATAAACTTATTCACGCTTAAAAACTCATTTTTTACACTTTTCAATCCAAGATTATTGTACTTTCAACGCTTTTAAGTGTTAAAATTTCGGTTTTAGCATAAAGTTTCAACCTTACGTGTATTTCTTTAGATTTAAGCTTGGTTTTATACGCGTGTTCATCTTTACGCGTAAGTCGCTTAGTAGCTTTGGATCATCAAGTTTCACACTTTTGTGTTATTTTGGTGATATTGAAGTCTGTTTCATCATAAAAATCGGTTTAGAAACATCGCTCGGCATAAATCGCTTTGGCTAATTTCTGGCAGAAGAAAACCCTATTCTTACGCGTAACTCATCCTTGGTTTGATCTTCGTTTGTGGATTACTCGGTTTTTCTTGCTTGGATAAGCCTAAAACACTTCGACTTTGGATATCTTTTGCACCGTGATAGTGTAAAAGATCTTTGGTAAAACCCTAATTTTACGCATAAGCTTAAGCTTACGCGTAGAACTCATTACGCATAAGATTTATCTTACGCCTAAGCTCTGTCTTACGCATAAGCTAATCCTACGCCTAAGTTTTCTACGCTTAACTTTCTATTTACGCATAACTTTAGTGTTTTCTACGCTTAACTATTGCTGTTACGCGTATCTTTGGTGTTTTTACGCATAAGTGTTACTTTGCTTTTACGTGATTTCTACGCCTAAGGATACTTCATCAACAACGTTTCATTCGACTACAAAGATCCATCTAACAACACAAGTTTTCTACATGTCACAACCACCATACTCTAACTATTTTCCTTACACTTATCCTCAACAACAACAACTAAGTCCACAACATCAACAATTTAATCATCAACAAAAAATTTATCAACAACAATTTAATCAACAACATACTCCATAACTTGGAGCAATTCCACCACCACAAATTGTTCAACTACCTCATAGTCTTCAAGTACAACCTTACACAAACTTCTACAATCAACATCCATCCAGAGTACTATGAAGGAACCAACATGGTTTGGCAAGATGTGTGAAGCCCAAGTAGCCAACAATCAATTCATGAAGTCGGCTCACTTGATAGACCTCCAATGCTCACTCCCGTAATTATGATCAATGGGTGATAAGGTTCTTTAGGTTTTGTGATCTAAAGAAGCCACATGGAAAGTTCTTAAAGAAGGTCATTATGGAAGGTCCATTTCGATGCCTATTGTTATTACTCCCGCAGATCCAGATGCCAATCCACCAAGAGATCTTGTCACCAACATTGCAACTATCTCGACCTCACCGGTGATGAACTTCTACACTTTGAAGCCGATGAACTAGCAATGCAATACATCCTTTTGGGACTACCCAATCCGATCCTTCAAGTGTTGATGCTCAAAAGACAAACTAAAGCAATGTGGGAACATATCCATCTTCTAATGGAAGGCACAACACTCAATCAGAAGACATGGAATCCAAAATCTACTTGGCTTATGAACACTTCATGATTGAACCAGAGAGACATTAGAGTCATATCATCATCGCTTTTTAGATATCATTAATGATTTGGACAAACACAACATCATCATGCCACTAATTCTTTCACAACACTAAGTTCCTAAGTAGTCTTGGTCCGGAATGGGAGAAGTATGTCATTTTCTCCGTTAAGCTAAAAATCTTCATCATGCTACATACGGATTGTTGTACGACTATTTGAAGCCTCACCAAAAGAAGTTGACAAAGAAAGGACTATCCGTGGACTCTCGGCTTCACGGTCAATTCTCGATAATCAACAACTTGCTTTGTGGGCTCAAACTAGTCTTCCTCCTCAAACGACTCCTCAACCGCTCCTCAACCAACCGCAACCATCACACCATATGATCAATCACAAGAACAACCTCAACAAACTCAATTGGTTCCATACAACAACAACAATACTCAAGCACTTTACAGTGAAGTTGATGAGGACTCTGCTGCTTTCGATGAATTGCAACAAGGATTTGTTATGATTGCTAAATCCTTCAGTCGGAATACAAACAAATCCAACAATCGCATTCGTTCCTCATCCAACACAAGGAATCAAGCTATTGTGAACAATGGACGCGTTGAAGTTCAGAACCGTGGTTATGGTCGTCCGATGGGAGGTGGTCAAGGGTTTAATGCTATGGGACGGAATACCATGGGTGCTCTGTAACAACAAAGGGCTCAAGTGGTTGAACAAGGTAATGCTCAGAATGGGGTTAATGGTCTTCGTTGTTATAACTGAAATGAGAAGGGTCATCTGGCTAATGCATGTCCTAAGCCGAGGACAAGAGGCAGTTCTTATCACAAAGAGGCGTTGCTCGTGGCTCTTAAGGATGAAGTGGTGGAACTCTTACCAAAAGGAGCGAGCTTTATGGAAGATGCAGATTCGATGATGATATGGAGGACTTGCAGCTAATGCAGCGATGATGTTGATGGCACAAATGCAAGCTCTACACATGAGTGACACAGCCCAGCAGTATGACACCGATGGCTTGTCTCAGTACCGAACAAAATATACTCATCCACGATCGATATCTCCACCAATTTCTCCATCCGACAACGATCGAGTGTTCAACATGAGCCATCCACATCTCATTCCAATGATTATCAAATAGATCCCGTAGTTATATTTGACGATCAAGATAACCTTTTGGTTAATATTGATAATCAAGTTGACTCGTGATTATATTTGAGGATCTAAATAATGATCATGTTGAGACTCCGCTGAACAAAATGAGCTTCGTCTAATAGAGAAATTGAGCTCCCGACCTTAATTAAAGACCAACACTCTCGCTTGGAAATTTGCACGAAATTAAAAGAAAAAATGCTTTGTTAATTAGGGATAATGAATGCTTAATTCGACAAATTAATTTTTCAAAACTCAAGAAAACGTGAAGAAGGTTTTGAAGTTGCTTTTGCTAAATCTCATCAAAACGAAAAATCATTAGAACGACAGATACATGATCTAGTTGCTTCCAAGAATGCTTTGTTGTCTCAAATAGAACAACTGAAACATGAACATAAACAACAACTTAACGCTCTTACTTTGAAACTCAAAAAGCCAAGGTCGAGTTGTTAACTTGTCAAAACAGTTCTTTGAGTACAAACAAGATTCCACAAAACGAATAGATAACTATCTTGAAGAAATTGTCGACTTACAACACAAAATCAAAGAGTTTCAAATGTTGTTTATAAACATGGTGAGTCAATCACAACTATTCAAAACTTTACTTTTAAACCAAATCCAAATGGATATGGACCAATTCTTGCCGACATAAACCTAAGTTTTCAAACGAGCATTTAAACCAAATCAAGTTTACAAAGGCTGAGAACATAGAATTGATGATTCAATTATGACCGTTGTTGAATATAATCGTATGGAGGAATTAGATGCAGATGACGAGAGTCGGTCAAAATGGAAAATGTCGTTTATAACAAACCATTTAACTATTCAAAAGCCGTAACTTTTGTCACACAACAAGATACCTCTAACAAACCTTTTGTTATCACACAAGTTTCTGAAGTTAATCCCAAACACAATGGTGCACAAATAAATGGTCCTTTACCTTCACTTAGTGAAGTTAAAACAAAAGCCGAAAGTTGTCGCGTTATAAAATACTTTGACACTTTCTTATCTAACCTCAAATATTTGGAAGGTGAGATTGAATTTCATTCTGAAATAAAAGTTGAACATTTTCAATCGCCAATGGCGCAAGAACACAGAGACATTCTTCAGAAAAGACTTTACCCCATGTCAAAAATTTGAAAACTTGTGCACTATATTGGGAAAGGATTTTCACAAGGAACTCGGTCTCATGAAAACAGCCGAGAAAACGAAACATCGATTCCAAATACTAAACGTAAAAGAAATTGTTGAGAAAAGATGTTGATCGACTCTTGGAAGATGTTATATGTGCCGATATCAATAATCTTGTTGTATTACAACTGTTGCATATGCATCGATCATATATCTCGCCGATTCGTGGATTCTTTTGATATTGTTGTGAATATTGATAATGTGAATCGATAGAGTCTTTAAAATCGAAAATGAACGATCGTTAAACGAACTTTCAAATTCAAAACGTCGTCTTCAATGGTGTCAAAAAGATTGTCAAAATCGTGAACTTGATTTGCAAAACAAAATCCACCAGTTGAAATCAAAAACGTTTAATCCTAAAATTGAGCAACTGGATGATCAAAACGTGTCTTTGAAATGTCAAATCTCAAAATATGAACAAGAACTTGCAAACGTTAAAAAAGAATATGGTGTCAAATTTGATTTACTCAAACAGACTCGTAATGAAGCATCAAACGAACTTGATCATTATCTTGCACACACTAAAGAAGTCATGAATTTTTCTGGAAAATCTTCGTTCTGAAAATCAAGATTTGGTGCACACTATCATTAAGTTAGGGGAAATTTTAGGAAAGTATGAACAAGTTCAGCCTAGCATCATTAAGAAAATTGCACTGTAACACTTAGCAAACGTGAACCCGAATGCCCACCGACTAAACACAAGATACTAATGTGTTTCCTCTACTAAAACAGAATAGTTGCCTCTTTTCCCAACGTCCGCACTTCACGACCTAGGAGCAATACAAGGAAGAATAGGAAGTTGTGACCTAAGAAAAGATCAATAAAGAATGTCAAGTAGAAGAACACCCTAGGATTTTGAATAAGACTCAAGTTGCACCCACTTTAGATATTGCGTCGGCAAATGTAAAAGAAAAGTGTTGTAACGAATGCTAAACCTTTAAGTACTTTTGAAATTCATCTGCGACTTCTTGTGTTATTTGTCGAAAAGTATGCTTTCTAATTGTCATGACAAATGTGTTGCTAGAACTATCTTGTCTCGCTTAGAATCCTAAGAATCGAATACCTCTAGGCCCACTAATACTTCTAAGTCTCATGCTTGGTAAACCGCCCCTTTAGATTCTAAGAAACGCATTGATATCCCCTCGTAGCTCCATGATCACCTCCAAGGAATGTAATACCACCTAGTGCATTCACTAAGACTAAAGCTAAGACTAGTTGGAGATGGCGAAATGGATTCATAATACACTAGGATTTATATGGATACCTAAAATCATTGATGTGTGTATATCTACTATAATCGCTTGAACCCTCTAACATTTCGGGTTCCACATCTACTTCTATTCCATCGTGTAAATGCGTGTGTAATGTCGGTTATACAAAACATCCTTTGGATTGTTGATAGCGGATGTTCCCGACACATGACGAGCAATCTTAAATCGTTATCAAACTTTGTTGCAAAGTTCATTGGCACCGCCGATCGGGAATGATCACTCAGCAGACTATCATGGGCTACGGAGATTATATCAATGGCAATATTGAAATTAGCGTGGTTTATTATGTGGAAGGCCTCGGTCACAATCTCTTTTCAGTCGGTCAATTCTGTGATTTGGAAGTTGCTTTTCGAGAGAAAACTTGTTTCATTCGTGATCTACAAGGAAACGATCTAATGTCTGGCTCTCGCAATTCTAGTCTATACATAATTTGAATGCAAGACATGGTTGCTTCATCTCCCATCTGTCTACTTTCAAAGGCAACATCAACAAAATCCTGGCCATGGCACCGTCGTCTCTCACATTTAAACTTTCAAACCATCACCAACCTTGCTCGACACAAACTTGTCGAAGGTCTACCGAGATTCCGATATTCCAAAGATCACCTATGCTCAGCTTGTGAACAAGGGAAAAGCACTCGTGCTCATTTTCCTTCAAAGGTAGAACACAACTCTCAACATGTGCTTCATCTTCTTCACATGGATTTGTGTGGCCCAATGCGCGTGCAAACGATTAATGGCAAACGCTACATCTTGGTAATTGTCGATGACTACTCACGATGGACTTGGGTCTACTTTCTTCGAAGTAAAGATCAAGCTCCACAAATGATCATCACCTTTCTCACGAAAATTCAAGTTCAGCTCCGCAACATCGTCCGCCAAATCGTAGCAGCACAAAGGAACCGAATTTGTGAACCAAACTCTTCGAGAATTTTATGAGAAAGTGGGAATTGAGCATCGACATCTATTGCACGTACACCGTAACAAAACGAAGTTGTTGAAAGACTAAACCGACGTTAGTGGAAGCCGCAAGAACAATGTTAATCAATGATAAACTTCCGATTAGTGTGCGCAGGTCGTATCAAGCGCATGCTATACTCAAAATCGCTCAATGATTACAAACGCCACAACAAAACACCTTTTGAGCTTATCCACAAACATTAACCGAATCTCAAACACTTTCATGTATTTGGATCCCTTTGCTACCCAAATAATGATCGTGATGATTTTGGAAAGCTCAAAGCCAAAGTCGACATTAGAGTCTTTATTGGCATCTTGTGAGAATTCTAAAGGTTACCGGATCCGAATCGTCGTACAAAGCGAGGTTATGGAAGCGATTCATGCTAATTTTGATGAACTTACGAAATGGCTTCGAGCATAACGACTTGGAACACGGTCACAACCGTTTAAACTTCCCTCATACCCCATCATCATCCGAACCAAGCCCCCGACTTACTCGTTAACAAATGGAAACGCTATTTGCTCCGTTGTTTAGTGATGACATTGATGAGCGTGCTCTAGGTGTATCCGTTGTTTCACCGCTCAACCCCGATCATACTATTATACCGATACACTGCTACAACAACCTCTCGTTGAAGAAGCACCACCGATTAACTCTACAACAACAGTTTAACAAAGCGCTTCCAACGACGTTGAACCGGTGGCGATGTTCTTAATGACGTACCCCCACTGCGATTTTGATCCAAATCGTTCTTTAACCCGTTTGCCAATGGCGATGCACCGATGTCGCGGAATCATCAACAAACCATTTGAATCCTCAAAATCAGTACAATGTATACTAACATCAACCTCTACACATCGTTGGACAAAAGACCATCCTCTTGAGAACATTATTGGCAACCCGAATCAACCGATCGTTACAAGACAACGTCTTCACACGAGATGGTGAACATTGCATTTATGCACTCACCGTCTCGCTAATCGAGCCTAAAAACATTAAAGACGCAATAACAAAAGACAAGCGGATTGAATCCATGCAAGAAGAACTCAACCAATTTAAACGTCTTGAAATATTGGGCGGTTGAAAGACCAAACAGGGTCTACATCATTGGTCTCAAATGGATTTGGAAGAACAAATTGGATCTTTGAAGGAACGTAATCGAAACAAGTCACGCCCGGTGGCTAAAGGTTATAGACAGGAAGAGGTATTGACTACGAAGAATCATTCGCTCCGGTTGCTCGCCTTGAGGTCGTTCGGATCTTTCTCGTTCGCGGCTCATATGAATATAACGGTCTTTCGGATGGACGTCAAACCGCTTTTCTTAATGGGCAACCGAAGAAGCGGTTTATGTCACCACCGGAAGGATTTGTTGATCCGAGTTCCCGAACCATGTCTACAAACTGAACAAAGCTCTGTATGGTCTCAAACAAGCTCCTCGGGCGTGGTATGACAGGTTATCATCCTTCCTCATTGCCAATAAATTCACCAAAGGTTCGGTCGATCCTACACTTTTCATACAATATCACAGGGCTCACATCTTAATCGTTCAAATCTATGTGGATGACATCATTTTTGGGCCAACACATTTAAAATACTCAAATGCTTTTGCAAAACTAATGACAAAACATTTTGAAATGTCAATGATGGGTGAACTCACATTCTTTCTCTGAATGCAAGTTCACCAATCCCCCCGTGGTATTTTCTTAAGTCAATCCAAATATGCCCTTGAATTGTTACACAAATTTGGAATGCAAAACTGTGATACCTGTGCCACACCAATGGCTCATACCAAGAAGCTAGACGCTAATTTACATGGGAAATTGGTGGACTCTACCAAATACCGTAGTATTATTGGGTCTCTCATGTATCTAACGACTAGTGCCCGATATTGTGTTTGCTGTATATCTTTTCTCCCGTTATCGATCGAGACCAATTGAAACCCACCTCTCGAGGCTAAAGAATCCTCGATACATCAAGGAACCATTAATTTGGGGATCCGTATCAGAAGGATTCGGTTTTGAACTAATTGCTTTTTCGAATGACGACCACGGGATGCTTAGATTCACGGAAAAGTACTTGAGAGCATTACAATTTCTTGGTGATAAGCGGTGTCATGGCAATCGAAGAAGCGAGGATTTTACATCGCTCTCCTCAGCATGCGAGAATATGTAGCCATGTCACTGTTGTGCTCAAGTCATTTGGATGAGAACACAACTCAAAGACTATGGTTATGTATTTGATGTAATTCGATGTCTGCGACAATCGGTGCTATTGCGATCTCGTGCAACTCGGTTCAACATTCGAAATCAAAGCACATCGATCTTCGATATCATTTCATCAAGGACCACGTGGAGCAGTACTTTGTTGAATTATACTTTGTGGTACAGAATACCAATTGGCGGATCTCCTCACCAAAGCCTTAGCTCCTGCTAGGTTTAATGAGTTGGTCCACCAGATTGGTATGCGGTTTTTGACTCAAGAGGAACTGGATGAACTCTTAAAACATTCTTAAAAACCAGTCAAACACCAAAACCTCTTTCGTAAATATTTTTCAAAAACAAAATACAAAATTATAAAATCAGATAAAACAACTATAATATTCTTCTATCTATATTTCTTTTAACATGGCAAGTACAAATCTTCCGTCAACACTCAAATCTTTCAAAATTCAGTATTTTTTTCGATCAAGTGTTGAGGGGGAGAAAGTAAATATTTTCTCAGTTTCATAAAACCTTGTACTTTCATGTTACTTTATCCCGGTTGTTTCCTTAAATGGTGGTTACTTTTCTGGTTTACTGACACTCCTCGGACTAAAATTTATAAAACTTCATAATTTCTTAAGTCGAGGGGGAGTGTCGTCAAATTTCTTTCCAAATATCCTACGTTTGGTAACCAAAATGGAAGTTATGGACATTAGATGTAAATGGAAAAGGTGGAGGGGCTAAAACTGTCAAAAGCTCAAAGTTATTTTTCATAAAACTTCCACCAAACTCATTTAATTCACCTCATTTATTATCTCACCAAACCAAATCCTATGCCTAAAATTTGATCCTCAAATCCGTGTGTTGGATCATCATTTTGTAAGTGGTTTTATAATCTTAACATGTTTTTAAACAATGGTTTTGATTTATACGCGAATCCAACGGTCAAATGATGTGTTTGAGTGTGATTTGTGTTCTACGCGTAAGCAATGAACACAAATCCTTCATTCGTGTGTTTTTGTTTAATATGATAGTGTCAAAATGTTTACTTAATCACTTTGAAACCATTTCCATCATCAAAACGCACCCAAAAACACGAATTGATTGAGTTTGAATAAATTAGGGTTTATCGTGAATTGGATTTTTTCTTGTGTGAGTGTTTACCGTTAATTAGTTGCTTATAAGGTATTGTTTACATGATGAATTGATGATATCCATTCTTAGAACACCTTGATAACATCAAATGTCAAAGAATTGAATTTTAGGGTTTTAGTTCATACGAATTGGGTATTTTTTATTCATGTTGAGTTTGATGTTAAAACTTGGATATAACAACTTAATAGGCATACTAGATTTCCCAGAATCATTTTGGTGCATTTCCTATGGTTAATTATCTTAGGCGTAATTCTTGAAACTTAGGGTTTAAGTTTTTACGCATAAGAGTTTTACGCGTAACTGTTTAATGAAATTTCATGATTTGATCTAAAAATAATTGAATGTATGTGTTAATATTGGTGCTATGATGAACTTATTTCAGGTTTATTACGAGTGAAAATTCAGATACAAGATTATTTGCCATCTACGCATAAGGATCACCTTACGCGTAGAATGTTATGCGTAAGAGAAATCTTACGCGTAACGGTTACGCATATGGTTCTACATAAGGGACTACGCGTATCCTATGAAGGATATGCGTAAACAGTGACCTCTACGCATAAGGTTGACTCTTACGAGTAAGCCTTACGCGTAAGGTTCCATATACGCTATAAGGTCCTCTTTTCCTACGCGTAATATTTCTTACGCGTAAGTCAAGAACCTACGCATAAGCTTATGCTTACTCGTATAACACTCCTGTTTACGCATAAGCTTGCCATTTCTACGCCTAAACCTAGTTTTTAACCTTAATTATGAATTGTTACGCGTGCAAACTTGTAAATAAATAAATAATAACGCCACGAAACCAATAATGTCACCATTAAACTTAAACGTGTAATATGTTGTGAAAAATAAGTGAAAACATGGACTTTAAAACTTAAAGTTAATCAACTCACGAAACTTATCACGGCGTCATTGGTCTATTGGACTAACAAGTGACATTGGACTCGTAACAATCATCGACATATCACATTCAATAATTAGACAATAAAACCATCTGTTGACTAACGTTATGTCTTTCGATATGTTGGTTCTTTTGGCTAAATATCTTTCAGATCACGACATGGACGCTCAATTGTAGAATGTGGAAGCACCAAATGTTCTCACCATTGCTGATATCTTCCCTAATGGCTCTCCGATGAAGATAGGAAAGAACAACCTTCGTGTTGATTTTGATACTCTCACCTGCTCGGAATCTTCGTGTTTAATTGTTGTGGATATTTCAAGAATCATCCTTATCGAACATGCTCACCAATTACGCTACGATTATCCGAGATCTATATTCACCGGTTCTAGAATACAATGCAAAAGATCAAAGGACAAAATCTCGTGGCGGTGACGCTCAATGACAAACAAGTCAATATCATACCGCATACTTAAGGGTTATTCTTCTCATCCTTGTCATCGAACCAACCGAATACAATGCCGCACCAATGAAGAGCGTTCTACAATTCATGATCGACATTGGTTATGACGAAACTACAGGAGTAATCACTAAGCATTCATACATGGATCTTAAGAATATTCCTCGACCATGGAGAACTCTCTACATCATAATCACCGTCTGTTTACGGACGTGGCGGTGGCTATGAGCATCCCAAGCTCATGGGCTGCAGATCTTTCTAAGCTTTGGTCAACAATAAACACATTGAAGTTGAAGCTCGATTTGGGACGACATGATGTCATTCCTCAAAAGCTTGGCACCAAAATCCAAGATGTCCCCAAACAACACTCCATGTTGTATGAGCCCATACTCTCGACCGATTTAAGGACTCTACAACAAATAAACAAGGTGCGGTCTTTGCCGGATCACCTTATAACCGATGATATCAAACAAGCGTACTCGTACAAACGATATCCGTAGCGGTTGAAGAAGGCAAATAAGGTTTTCTCGATGAAAATCCGCTTGTACACCTTCAAGGAAAACTAAGAGGCGGTGCAGGGAAGTGTAACAAGCACGAGAGTCAAAGAAAGTTCCCAAAGAGGAAACCTCCACTCAAAAGGAAAGTTCCTCTAAAGAAGCTGCCCTATTGCCATTCCCAAGTCCGAACCTCAAAGAAAGCTAGTGGATGAAAGCTCGATGAAACCGAATCAGACGAGGAGGTCACCTACTCAAACCGCAACCGATGTCACTCCAATAGTAGCTAAACCTCCCGGTCAAAAGTCGACCAAGGCGAGGGAAGACTCCGTAATTGAGCAAGAAGAAAGCTCGATTAAGAGCCACCGACACCGACTACGGGAAGAAGTTCAAATCATCGACTCCAACACGTGGCTAAAGAGTTTGAAAAGCAACAAATCCGTGGCCCCGGAGGTCAGTGGTGGTTGATGAGTGTCTAAATACTCATCATTTTATCTTGTTAGAATACCAAAACATCCGAAAACACTCGTAAATGCTTCAAAATGATAAAAATATCAAAACAAGTGTTTTATATGTTTTAAATGCAAAACATCAAAATCGATGAAAAACGTATTAAGTTTGCATAATTGGCGCTTTAGTCCCCAAGTTATAAAAGTTGTCAAAATTAGTCCTTAAGGTTTTAAAAAGTGAAATTGATCAAAATAAACCTTGTTCTATTTATAAATGACAAAAATGGTCCTTATGGTGAAATTTTGGAAAATTACAAGTTAGGTCCTTTAAGTTTCAAAATGGCAATTATAGTCCTTGGATGTTTTAAAATGGAAAATAGTCAAAATTATCCTTGTACTAATCAATAATGGCAGAATGGTCCTTATTACAACTTTGGAAATGTTACAAGATCACCTCTAAGTTTGCCAAAATTACAAAATTTGTCCTTGTTATTTATACAAAACCAAAGCGGACCTTTTGATATTAACACAATCCAAATCCAACCCGATTCATCGCCCAACATCGCCCAAACCGAAATTTAAATTAAAACCGCCATATCTGTAGCTTCTCCTCCCTCTCCTTGTAAACTCGAAACTGTGTGGTTTCACCACCTTCCACCCCACTTTCCACCTCACCATCACCCTTATACACTCTTCCCCAGCTGTCCCTCCACCTCCACATACACCAAACCTCAATTAATGCAGAAACCTGCCATATATGACTTTTCCCGCCAAAAATAACAAATGGACAGTTCTGATTAATTTGAAGAAACCAATGGTTGGATTGATGTGGGAAACACTCAGAGGTCGACAAAAGACTCAAAGAAGTCAATAAATAAAGAGAGAAGCAGAGGAGAAGAGAAGAAGAGGGTAGTTTAGTTTAATTTATGTCGTTTTTTATTTTATTTAACTTTCCAGTGCAAATTTAAGCTTTCAATTGTTCTGTAATCAAGTTTGAGTGTATTTTAAACTTATTATCAGTTTTAATTTCAGTTTGTGTTTATAAATTCAGTTTATGCATTATTTTGTTAAAAATCTCAATAAGCTCAAATGTTGTTTTGGTTGTTGCCAAGGATTGAAAAAGCTCTCATAAGCTCCTAAATACCTTCTCAAAGTTGTTAGGAATTTAAAATTAGGTTTAGACTCTAAACTCAAAATTTCCAAAATTACCTAAAAATTAGTGAAAATAAAAAGCCTATGGAATAAAGATCAAGAATGATGCAGTGTTGATTTTGGATTGCTGTTGGGTTATAGAGCTTCATGGGAAGCCATAGGGTGTGCTCTCAAATCTTGAATCTCTGTTTTGAGCTTGGTCTAATTTTGTAAGGCATTTTCTTAAAAGTTGCATTTCTTAATTCAAGTGCTTACACAGAGTTAATTCTAGTTTAAATCTCTCTTAATATAGTTTATATAAGTTAATTAATAACTATCTTGGTCTGCAAACTTGTTTTAACCACAAAAGCTTCATAACTGCTTCATTAATCAGTGTTTGGATTTGTTGATTCAAAACTGCTAAAGGCCAGTATAGTTGATATTCATTGTTGTTCTAAGTTATAATAAGTCATTTTAGCTCGGAAAAGTCATAAAATATAGTCCTAGTTTAATGAAAGTCAAAATTAGTATTAATCTCACCAAATTAGTTAACTGTTAAGAGTTTTCATTGCATATCTCATCAAAGTTGTTTATAATTAGTTACTCTAACTTAAATTAGCCTTAATATAGCTTAACATAACATATTTAGTCATCTAGGATCATCACAATTTCATAAAAGTCAAAATGCTAGTGTAATAAAAAAGTCAACTTTTCAAAATACCCGTTTTTGAATAAAAATTAGAATTTTATTGTGAGTTTATTATTAGGATTTAGCTTATGCCCTTTTGGGAAATTAATATTTAGCTGCTAAAGAAAAATATAAAAATACTAGGTTTTATAAAATTAGCTTATAGATAGCTTTTTAATTAGCTTCTTTTGACCCCCTTAACTGAAAAGATCCCCTGTGCACACAGTTAGTTGCCTAGTTTCAGAAGCTCATTTAAAGCTCATCACAGAGCTTTAGCCTATGTAATTTAGCTTTTTGAGAAGCTAACCTGATCATCTTGAAGTACCAATGCTTATTTCTCAATTTGCAACTTATCCGATAAGCTGCTAGTTACTTTTAGATCATCCATTTTTATCTAGTACAAATAAGTCGAGTGTTTTACCAGTTTTCAAAAGCTCCTTAAAAGCTCATTAGTATAAGCTAATCTTTGTACTTTAGCTTTTGGAGAGCCTAAGCGGTGATCTTGTCAATTCAAAGTTTGTTTCAATTTGTAGCTTATTACATTGCTTAAAAATAAGTTGAAAGGTGCCTAGTTCTTTCAAATGACACATGTGTCTGATTTAGATTAGTGCTTATTAATAGCTTATTCGGTGTTAATTAGTAGTCTTTGTGCTTATTAGGTTGTTATCTTAGCTTATAATCATTATTTAACTAATTCTAAGTGAGTCTTGTGCTTATTTTTATAGCTTATAATCATTTTAGCTTAAATCCTTTTGCTTATTTCATTTAAGTGTAAAGCTGTGACAAAATCTTAGCTTATATAAGTGCTTATTAGTGGTTTTGAGAAAAGTTGTAATTACAAAAGTGCTTATCTTCATGTATAAAATAGTTTGCAAAAGAAAAATTGAAAAAAAAATGTTTTGCAAAAGGGTGGAGGCAGGCTCGAACCTGAGACCTCCACCCCTTTAAGGATGTTAGTGTGTGTACCTGTACCAATAGCGCCCTTGGGTCTTTCTTGTTTTCTTTTGCACAATCAAATACATAACCCTCTTTTGTCTCATTTAGCTTATACGAACATTTAGCTTATTTATAGCTTATTAAGAGTAGCTTTTTCAGTGTTTGTATTTTTTATAAAAGTGTATTAGTATAAAGTATTTTCTATAAAAGTTTCAGATTTTTCCTAATAGTTTTAGTATTTTTTAACATTTAATTAGTGTAAAAACTTATTTAAATCATAATAAAAAATATAAAAGTCTAAAAAATATAAATCTTTTTTCTAAAATTTTCTTTTATCATATATTTTGTAAGAAAATTAGTTTTACACTCTTAGGACCTTTATTTCATAAAATTTACGTTTTTGCTTGCGCTCCAGCGCCATTTTCGTAAATAACGCTCGTTTCCATTTTAAACAACGTTTTTAAGTAATTTAAGTTTACGTTTTAGTTAATATAGGTTATTTAAGTCATTTTATTTTATAAAATCATAAACGTTCATCGATTTGTAAAAATAGTGATAGCGTTTATTTAATAGATTTTAACTTTTTAATCTTTTTAATTTGCATTTAAGTCGCTGTTATTTGTAAATCTTTTCTTTAGGTAATTATCCATCGAAAACCTTCTTGATCACTATCCTTAGTGATCATTCTATCATCTGAAGTTGTTTAAACACCAATTCATCCTCCGTGGGACTTAACGACCCGTGAATCCACTATATTCCTCGATCTTAATTGCATTTGCGTCGATTTGTTTTAAGTCTGTTTGACTTGTTGTTTGGACTTAATCAAATTTTAGCGCTTGCTTGGGGAGGTCTGAAGCGTGTTTTAAGCATTTCGGACCGTACTTGCACATATACCATCGTTTGTAGCAGTTTTACGTAAAGTTAAAATCAAAATCAAAAAAAGTTCATTAACACTTTTCACGAAGTGTTAAAAGCATAAAAATATTTTCATTCTTTGTTTTGCATCTTGTTTTCAAAACCCAAAATATTCATCTTTACCTCTTACCCTTTTTGATTCTTTATTCCTTTACCTCTATCAATTTGATTCTAAACTTCTATTCTCATGGAATCTCTCGAGAACGACTCGGGACGGTGAAAAGCTTCGGACTTTATCACAAATGTCTAGAATTCGTGTTGTTCAGAAGATCCATTAATTACTTTCGGGAAATGGAAAGAAAACCGAGGTGACAAAGGACCGGTACTTTCATCCGATAATGGAGGTACTAAATCGTCCAACCTACGGTTATTCAAAGATCTAATCCTCGATTGCTCTAAGTCGTCTAGAATTGATAATAAACTTTCACGATTTACGGTTAAAAGCAAACATGCGAATTCGGTCCGGTGACTAGCAAGAATGACTTACCTAATCTTCACGTTTCTCAAGAACCAAAAGCGAGTCCATAACGGAAGTGGTGGAAATTGCTAGCTCTCGAGCACACCACTTGTTCCACCTCCGGATTTTCAAAATGTTCTTTGAGTCTAAATAGTCATTCGGATCACCATGTTGGTTTTGTTGATTCTTTGAATGAAGGCGATTCCTTCTCATAACTCTCAAATAGAATCGTTTATTCCTTGTGTCGGTTGTGGTGAGCCTCTTTATGGTTCACCGTCCATTGAGTGTGCGTGTATACGGTGTGGTAATGATATTCATAACGGAGTTGTTTGTTTTGTGGTTCGAGGAATTCATTTGATTATGATCCTAATCCGAACTCATTTAACGACCCTCAAATTTTTCTAATTACCCACCACGACCGACATATCTTCATATAATCAACAATCTTTGTGAATTTTGTGGAGGTCCTCACCAAGGATTTGAATGTCAACCCGAAATCGTTTGTCTATGAGCAGTTTTCCGGTGATGCTCGAACTTTGGGTATGACCAATATCCATATGATTCACCAATCCGGGATCAGCAGTTTCTTGTTGTGAGCTATGGAGGTCCCATTTCGATTCGATTGTCAAGCAGGAATCCATTTCCTTGTAACGATTATGACTATCACGACCAATCTCCGCGGTGCCAAATGACTCAAACTCCTCACAAACCCAACAAGACACTTATCTAGAGCTTCTAGAGTCGGTGAAAAGAACCGAGGAGTTGAGTAAGACGACATTCATAATGATCCCGGTTTTCTTGTGTAATTCAAAATTCACATGAGAAATCCATGGAAGAATTGCTAGGCGAAGCGGTGCTAAAATTAATTCCCAAATTGCCTTTGAAAAATCATTGGGAATTAATTGCACGAAAAAGGCAGCGGATCTAGCTTGCAATTTCGTTTATTCGATGATAGTGATGATGATGATACACTTGAAGATTCATCGATTCATCGATGGATATCCAGATTGAGATTCATTCTCAAACAAGCGCTATCACACCAAGCTCCCACTCACTCTTTGAACATGGGGATGAGCATCTTGACCTGTTCACGAAAAGGAATCGGACGAATTCATAAAGTCTAGTGTTGAGGACCTTGTCCCAATCCCAAGAGAGTCACGAGGAATTCTCGAGCATTTGTGTGATATCCTACCCTCCTGTCTTCCAAAATGATCATGTTGAGATATTCTCGATTACGATGAGGACTATTCTTTATCTTGTGGAGACATAAGTTATGTGGGGAATTACCTTCGAGCTTGTTAGCTTAGGAGAAGAGAATGAAGAAGAAATAATCCAAGGCGAAGCTCTTCGTCTTCTGATGATTGAATGTTAATCTTCTCGTTTCTAGAATCGAGGCTTTTGATGAAAAGCCTACTTCATATTCTATCCCTTTGAGGATAGTAAACTTTTCTTCAATGATTCTATTCCCGAATTGCAAGCGTTCCATTTTGATCATATGGGAGAGAAGATTAGTGGTATTACCACTTCTCATTTCATAATTCTCTCCCGATTATGAATCATTCACTTTTGATGAGTTCCCGGTGAACTCGGTCAAATCAATCGAATATGAATCATTTACCTTTGAGGAGTTCTCTGTGAACTCACTCATATCATATCTCCATCGGAGTATGATAACTTCTATTTTGATTTAGACACACCGGGATATGTCTAGACCAATTGAGCTTAAAAATGAAATTCATGAAACCATGAATTCTCACGTGAGTGATGATGAGTTAATCATGATCTTTATCATGACTTTCTTTCTCTTTTTCACTTATCCCGTAGCTTCTCCTGTTCTTCACTCCTTCGGGAATGAAGACATTATCTTTGACCCCGGCATTTTCATTTATCAAATATGAGCCGGTTCTAAGTATATCTCATCGGTGTGGAACTTTCATGTACTTCAATGTTTATACAAACATCTTCAATGAAAGTCCGATGGAGATTGTATCTTCCACTTACTTCCCCATGAACCATTTAATTCGGGGTCGAGTCAAGCTAGCGACTCGGTAATTAAAAACGATGAAGACACACCATATGGGTTTTCACCCATATTTCGACTTCTTACCCTTTCTACCACCTAAGTGTGGGGGAGATGCCCACATGTTGTATATAGACCTTGAAAATGAATAAAAATTGTAAATATTAAAAGAGAATAAGCTGTTGTGTTTCTACACTTAGTTAGTAATGTTATCTTTTACGTTCTAAGTTTCGCATAACGGTAGGTACTTTGAATATTGAGGGCAATATTCATTTCTAAGTGTGGGGAAATTCAGCGAATTTGATCGTAAATTGTACCCTTTAGTCCCTTTTTCCCCAAAATGGCCAAATTTTTAAAATTTTTATTTAGTGGAAGTACTATGTACTAAACACAACAAATGGTAATCAGTCCACCATGTCTAACCCACATAAGGATTGGCTAATCCAGAGCAATGCGGCTCTTGGTAAAGATATCTCAAATCCGTTTATGGCTTGCAATTTGCCTAAAATTGTATGGTGTTATTTCACCATATCCTAAAAAGTGAAAAGTTGGCTAGCCGCAAGTTTATGGCTTGTGGTAAAGGCGTTGAAAATCCATAATTGGTAATCGACTCACCAAAGATAATATTGATAATTTATCTAAGAGTTGGCTAGTCGAGGAAAGTGCGGCACGGTAAAGACAAAATCAAATCCGTTGAAAGGCGGTGGTTTGCTCAAAATCACATGGTTATCGTTGTACCATGGTTCTTACTTGAACTAAAACAATTGGCTACTCGAGTAATGGCTTTTGGTAAAGAGATAAAATCCATTAAAATTTTCTCAAATCATTGCTAGGGACTAGCAATATCTTAGTGTGGGGGATTGATGAGTGTCTTATCTCATCATTTTTATCTTGTTAGAATACCAAAACATCCGAAAACACTCGTAAATGCTTCAAAATGATAAAAATATCAAAAACAAGTGTTTTATATGTTTTAAATGCAAAACATCAAAATCGATGAAAAGCGTATTAAGTTTGCATAATTGGCGGTTTAGTCCCCAGTTATAAAAAGTTGTCAAAATTAGTCCTTAAGGTTTTAAAAAGTGAAATTGATCAAAAATAAACCTTGTTCTATTTATAAATGACAAAATGGTCCTTATGGTGAAATTTTGGAAAATTACAAGTTAGGTCCTTTAAGTTTCAAAATGGCAATTATAGTCCTTGGATGTTTTAAAATGGAAAATAGTCAAAATTATCCTTGTACTAATCAATAATGGCAGGAATGGTCCTTATTACAACTTTGGAAATGTTACAAGATCATTCCTCTAAGTTTGCCAAAATTACAAAATTTGTCCTTGTTATTTATACAAAACCAAAGCGGACCTTTTGATATTAACACAATCCAAATCCAACCCGATTCTTGCCCAACATTAAACCGAAATTTAAATTAAAACCGCCATGTCTTTGTAGCTTCTCCTCCTCTCCTTGTAAACACGAAACCGGTGGTTTCACCACCTTCCACCCCACTTTCCACCTCACCATCACCCTTATACACTCTTCCCATTTGTCCCTCCACCTCCACATACACCAAACCTCAATTAATGCGAAACACGCCATATATGACTTTTCCTTAAAAATAACAAATGGACGATTCGATTAATTTGAAGAAACCAATGGTTGGATTGATGTGGGAAACACTTTTGAGGTCGACAAAAGACTCAAAGAAGTCAATAAATAAAGAGAGAAGAGAGGAGAAGAAGAAGAGGGTAGTTTAGTTTAATTTATGTCGTTTTTTATTTTATTTAACTTTCCAGTGCAAATTTAAGCTTTCAATTGTTCTGTAATCAAGTTTGAGTGTATTTTAAACTTATTATCAGTTTTAATTTCAGTTTGTGTTTATAAATTCAGTTTATGCATTATTTTGTTAAAAATCTCAATAAGCTCAAATGTTGTTTTTGGTTGTTGCCAAGGATTGAAAAAGCTCTCATAAGCTCCTAAATACCTTCTCAAATTTGTTAGAATTTAAAAATTAGGTTTAGACTCTAAACTCAAAATTTCCAAAAATTACCTAAAATTAGTGAAAAATAAAAAGCCTATGGAATAAAGATCAAGAATGATGCGGTGTTGATTTTGGATTCTTTGTTGGGTTATAGAGCTTCATGGGAAGCCATAGGGTGTGCTCTCGAATCTTGAATCTCTGTTTTGAGCTTGGTCTAATTTTGTAAGGCATTTTCTTAAAAGTTGCATTTCTTAATTCAAGTGCTTGCAGAGTTAATTCTAGTTTAAATCTCTCTTAATATAGTTTATATAAGTTAATTAATAACTATCTTGGTCTGCAAACTTGTTTTAACCACAAAAGCTTCATAACTGCTTCATTAATCAGTGTTTGGATTTGTTGATTCAAAACTGCTAAAGGCCAGTATAGTTGATATTCATTGTTGTTCTAAGTTATAATAAGTCATTTTAGCTCAGAAAAGTCATAAAATATAGTCCTAGTTTAGCTGAAAGTCAAAATTAGTATTAATCTCACCAAATTAGTTAACTGTTAAGAGTTTTCATTGCATATCTCATCAAAGTTGTTTATAATTAGTTACTCTAACTTAAATTAGCCTTAATATAGCTTAACATAACATATTTAGTCATCTAGGATCATCACAATTTCATAAAAGTCAAAATGCTAGTGTAATAAAAAAGTCAACTTTTCAAAATACAGTTTTGAATAAAATTAGAATTTTATTGTGAGTTTATTATTAGGATTTAGCTTATGCCCTTTGGGAAATTAATATTTAACTGCTAAAGAAAATATAAAATACTAGGTTTTATAAAATTAGCTTATAGATAGCTTTTAATTAGCTTCTTTTGACCCCCTTAACTGAAAAGATCCCCTGTGCACACAGTTAGTTGCCTAGTTTCAGAAGCTCATTTAAAGCTCATCACAGAGCTTTAGCCTATGTAATTTAGCTTTTTGAGAAGCTAACCTGATCATCTTGAAGTACCAATGCTTATTTCTCAATTTGCAGCTTATCTGATAAGCCTGCTAGTTACTTTTAGATCTGTCCATTTTTTATCTAGTACAAATAAGTCAGTGTTTTACCAGTTTTTCAAAAGCTCCTTAAAAGCTCATTAGTATAAGCTAATCTTTGTACTTTAGCTTTTTGGAGAGCCTAACTGGTGATCTTGTCAATTCCAAAGTTTGTTTCCAATTTGTAGCTTATTACATTGCTTAAAAATAAGTTGAAAGGTGCCTAGTTCTTTCAAACAAAGTGACTGTGTATGTCTGATTTAGATTAGTGCTTATTAATAGCTTATTCAGTGTTAATTAGTAGTCTTTGTGCTTATTCAGTTGTTATCTTAGCTTATAATCATTATTTAACTAATTCTAAGTGAGTCTTGTGCTTATTTTTATAGCTTATAATCATTTTAGCTTAAATCCTTTTTGCTTATTTCATTTAAGTGTAAACTGTGACAAAATCTTAGCTTATATAAGTGCTTATTAGTGGTTTTGAGAAAAAGTTGTAATTACAAAAAGTGCTTATCTTCATGTATAAAATAGTTTGCAAAAAGAAAAATTGAAAAAAAAAAATGTTTTTGCAAAAAGGGTGGAGGCAGGCTCGAACCTGAGACCTCCACCCCTTTAAGGATGTTAGTGTGTGTACCTGTACCAATAGCGCCCTTGGGTCTTTCTTGTTTTCTTTTGCACAATCAAATACATAACCCTCTTTTGTCTCATTTAGCTTATCTGAACATTTAGCTTATTTATAGCTTATTAAGAGTAGCTTTTCGGTGTTTGTATTTTTATAAAAGTGTATTAGTATAAAGTATTTTCTATAAAAGTTTGATTTTTCCTAATAGTTTTAGTATTTTTAACATTTAATTAGTGTAAAACTTATTTAAATCATAATAAAAATATAAAAGTCTAAAAATATAAATCTTTTTCTAAAATTTTCTTTTATCATATATTTTGTAAGAAAATTAGTTTTACACTCTTAGGACCTTTATTTCATAAAATTTACGTTTTGCTTGCGCTCAAGTACCATTTAAGTAAATAACGCTCGTTTCCATTTTAAACAACGTTTTAAGTAATTTAAGTTTACGTTTTAGTTAATATAGGTTATTTAAGTCATTTTATTTTATAAAATCATAAGCGTTCATCGATTTGTAAAAATAGTGATAGCGTTTATTTAATAGATTTTAACTTTTAATCTTTTAATTTGCATTTAAGTCATTGTTATTTGTAAATCTTTTCTTTAGGTAATTATCCATCGAAAACCTTCGATCACTATCCTTAGTGATCATTCTATCATCTGAAGTTGTTTTAAACACCAATTCATCCTCAAGTGGGACTTAACGACCCGTGAATCCACTATATTCCTCGATCTTAATTGCATTTGCGTCGAAATTTGTTTTAAGTCTGTTTGACTTGTTGTTTGGACGCAATCGGTGATGTCAATCTACACCAATTCGATGCGGTTAATCAACCCGATAAGGGAATTGGTGCCACCACTCTTGAGCAACAACATAAGCGCTGGAGGATTCTATTGATTATGACTTTGAGGAACACGAAAAGGAAAAATCGAGAAAGAAAAAGGCGATGAAGAGGTTGCGACTCAAGCCAAAAGCGATGAAGAGGCCCAGATTGAGTCAAGTAAAAGCTAAATCGGACAAGATGGCGATGTAGTATGATGATTATCTTCTTGGCGATCCTACTCGCTCTAAGGAGAAAACTTTTGAACCTCCTAAGGACCACGAATCACCTCACGACTCCTCATCATCGATTAATCTTCTCACTCTTCACCCCCACCATCCAAAGGAACAACGGATCCACATCCAAATCGTAAAGAAGCCAGCAGACACTTGGATATCTCGGGCAAGACAAGAATTGTTTAAAGCAAGTACGGAAGAAGGATGTAACCAACAAAAGCTAAATCAACTCGTTGTGAATCAACTTTCTTAAAGGCGGGATAAATGAGTTGTTGTGAAAGGAACAAATCCATAAGTTTATCAAAGGAGATTTCCAAAGGAATTGGAGAAGACGGCAAGAGAATACACTCACAAGTTTCTTCTCAACACTTTCCTGGTGTGACTAGAAGTATTCTCCAAACAACTTACTCTAACATCGTCGCATTGGTCAAACATATAATGGCCAAAGAATCGATCTTTCCAAGCCGAGTTAATTGCTAAGCGGTGATGCAAATGTCAAAGCGATCCGCAACTTTTACTTGGATGAAGCTAAATTTTTGAAGGTCTACTAGATTATCAACTCGGATCATCATGCAAGGAATCGGCAGATCAACCTAAACGACCAAGAGATAGCGATGATACGGACAAGGACTCGCACCTAAGCGTCCAAAGAAGTGGAGAACCCTCCTCCGCCACCACCACCCCTGGACTTGACAACAAGACAATCTCCTCCCGCTCTTCCACCGACAAACCTCATGACTCGAAGTTACCACCCTGCACGAGAAACCGGTGATCACTTGAGTATACCTTGGTGGTGACGATGAGGAAGTCCCTGAGCCCCAAAAACAACCCACCTCTCCCGCTTCAACAAAGAAACCATCATCCTCATCAAGGCCAAAGAAAAAGAAGAAGACGCCTAAGGCTAATGTTGTCTCATGGATTGACGAAGACGACACCGAATATGATTCGTTCTCTACACTTGTTGATGCTACTCCCGCCCTAACTGATGATCAAGATATGGTAGAAGGTCGTACGTTGGAGCATGTTAAGCTACTGCAAGAGAAGTTCCGTGTGAAGAAGATGACGAAATCGAGTTGAAGCGAATCAAGAATGAAGCATTTCAACTACTCAAAGATGACTCGGAAAGTGCTATTGAAGTTGAATATCACCTTGAAAATATAGCACGAGCCATGTCTAACAACATTGATTGGCTCAACCCTGAAGCAAACATCGACTTCACGAGAAGAGAGAAGGCTCCATACTACACCGATTGGTCTAAACCTCTACCAACAATTGGTCAACAAGATCAACCTAAGATTCCATTCCGCTACTTCTTCAACAATGACTTGGAATTCCTTCTACACGGTAGCGATGATTCAAAGAAATACGCTACATCACTTACACTTCCGTTCCGTGACCATATACTCCAACTGCATAGCCATCAAAGAAAAGGCTACCTACATTTTTTCCAACAGCGTTGAAAGGTATGACATTGATGCAATGTACGGGATTCACCATTGGTGGAACGCCGATGAATCTACTACAAAAGTCGCCGGTTCGAAAGTCTCAACATGAAGTGTCACGGTGATAAAGGGATCGTTGTTGTTAAGCATGTCACTCTTTCGTCTAAATGGGATTACACCTTCCTCAAGACCGTGGTCAAAAGACAAGGCGAAAGGACTATGAATTACGTGAGCGGACTTTCGAACTTGTCTCTCAGCGACATTGAAGATCCAGATCTCGCCAAGTGCGGGGAAGAATGAGACAATTCTCGATTGAAATTCAACGTGAATACATCAAGTCCTGCTCATCTTCATCGAAGCATAGTGATCCGAGGCGTGTAGAAGATTTACAACTTCTTTGTTGAATCGTATCGTACACGTGTCAACTTCACGAGACCTTAGCTAGAACTTCGACATCAACCATCTTTCACAATACACTCTCATCAAGAAACCGTTTGGAGTAGTTTACCTCGGTGAACTACAACGCAATAGCTTGATGGCGTGTCGAGATCTTCATAAGTTTGGGGATCACACACGAAGAAGGTCGGGGCGGCAGCTTATAGGTTGAAGGCGATACATGAAGGCATTGGGTCTCCAAAGCAATGGAATTATCGGGAAAGGCGGGATGTGAGGATCATCACTCGTGTCGATGAAAGGTTGTACGAAGGACCGATTCGTAACTCGGAGAGCTTCGTAGGTGGTCGTCTGGGATTACTCTCAAAGGCTATCAGCGCCAAGTTCGCATTCACAGTGATATTCTTTGGACTACGGTACCCCTTAAAGCTGCTTCAATTTCATACTAATTTGGATGTGTGATTATTTAATGACAATGGCTTGTGCACACATAACGATGTACAACCCGTTCTTGTAATGAAAGGACCACGTAGTGCGCTTGATTGCCACAATCCTATAAAAGGAGCGAAAGCTTCTTATTTTGAGTAAAACTTATAAAACCTTTCACTTTTAAAAGGTTTTGCTCAAAAGAACAAGTACTTCCCCTTACGTTTTCAAAACCTCAAAAGTTAGTATTACTTGTTGAGGGAGAGTATTTGCAAAAACTTTGTTCACAAAATTGTTCTTCATGATAATCTTCCCACGAAACTTGAAATGGTCATATTTAATATCAAAACGTTATCAAAAATAACATTTATATGCCATTTTTGAGGGGGAGAAAATTATGGTGATAAGAAATATGTTGATTTGCTATTGAATCGTCGTGTAAAAAGACTTAACCCATGAATTGACGGGATCTCGAACAGTCATACATTGAAAAGATTTGTCTTCAAAGACTTATCCAAGTGAATTGTACCTATTCGAGAAGCTCTTGATAGACATGAACTTTGTGGGTTTGACAACCTTTCGAGGTTTGTCCACACCTTTAAGGTAGTTATTAGAGCTAGTTGTCACCTAAAAGTCGACAATGTAACTCTTTAACTATGCAACGTAACCGTGTCCCTCGGGAATTGTCTATCTTGAGTCGATCAATTCAAAAGTGCGCTCTTCTCTCACCGTGCAGATTTTTGTCTAAACACTTAAGCACGTGTGGGGGAGTATTTCTACAAATGATCAAACTCTTACGGTGGTACAAAATGTTTTTCAATCATAACCACTTTGATAGATTTTCAAGAAAATGGTTTTATGGAAACATAGGTTAGTCATGGAGTTATAAGGTGACTAAGGTTAGGAATAACCGTCCTATGATCTGCCAGAGCCGGAAGGATCTACCCAAGGACATCACAAATAGTTAGTACTTAGAATTCCTTAGGTATGATTATAAAAAGGAGAAAGAAGGAGTTAAAGAATTAAAAAGAAAATAAAAGAAAAGGGTGAAAAGAAATAGCCCTCCAGTTATTCAACTTAGAGCGGACACGGGTTCAATTAATATACTACCGTAGTCACTTGATGACACCGGTATTGAAGATAAAGTCGTCATGGACCCGATGGACGCATGCACTACCTTCTTAGCCACTCAAGTTTCTCCCAGCGAGCTTGTTTCATTCTCAAAGGAACCCTACGTAAACTATCGGCTTTCTCTTAGAGATCGCTGGTATTGAAGAAGGAGACCCTCTCTCTAGTCTCCGCTCAGGAAAACCAAAGTGCACTATTGAGTCTAGAGCCATGAGATTCATCAAAAGATCTCTTAGGTACACTTGACAACTCATCGCTTGTCGTTCAACAAAAAGAACGCAAGTGCTATATTATCGTGTCCTTCACAGATCTTAGCAATCCGTCGAGAACATTTATGAGAGGTTCACATATGTGATCCTCAGTGATTGAATGGAAACTCCCGCGTGGTCAACATCAAACAGCCACGATAGCGGTCACTTGTAACTAGTCGTGGATTACGCTTAGTGTGTCTCAAACGGTCTCTGATCGTGAGGTGATGCTTGGTGTACCTCGGCGACTCATCCGAACTGTAGGTATACTTGACATCGTGTTATCTCACTTGTGGGACTCCGGTTCGAGAACGGCCTTTGTGAGAATTAGAGATGTGTTTCACACTATGTTGTTAACACCCTCGAAATTCAAACTTGTAAGTGCGAGAATCCGCTTATTACTAACCGTGTGTATGTTTTCCTCTTATGGAAGCTACGAGCGGATCGATCGTCTGATTCTTCACATGCTCATACCAACATCATCACTAATGCAAGTTCTCTCAAAGGCAACATAAAATTCGAGAATGATTCTTCGTCGAGTCAAAGAATCTACAAAGTTTAAAAGACTAAGAGAACTACATCAATATTGAAATCCAACGTTAAATGGCGTGTGAGCATGTTGAAGAAAGGCGTGGAACCTTTGGAGCAATGAAGCGGACTGATGCGACAACAACAACATACTATCACTACCATCACAAAGAACAAAGAACTAAAGAACAAAGATATCAAAAGGCGTCAAAGCGAGAATACTTCAAAAGTTACAAGATCCCTTTTGGGAGATTGTTGAATCAAGGCACTTCTTCTCACAAGAAAGAAGAATGTCAGAAGACCTCAAAGCTACTATTACAAGCACCTACATCATTTATCACTCTATCATTCATCAATAACACTTAGGGGAGATTGTTGGAATCACTCCTAAACTATATTTCAAGTGTTAGTGATTCATATGTAATAGTTAGCTTAATATGGCTTTTATGTTAGTAATCAAGGCTAGGCTTATGTAGAAAGCCCATAAGCCTAGGCCAAGCCCAATATGTAAAAGGATGGGAACTTGGAGTGTTGCCCTAGTTCCCTCCTATAAATACTCTTGTATAACCCTCACTTGAGGGTTGGTTGTTCAATTCACTCTTTCACTCCTACGCATAACTCTTCAATATTCTTATACGTGTGTTTGTGTGGTTGTTCATCCGATCTCTTCCTTTCTCTTTCTTATATTGATGATTGTGTTACTAATATGGTGACCTAACACAACAAAAGAAAATAGAAAAATATAAAACCTTTAAAAACCCATAAAAATCAGAAAATTTTGAAAAATTCCAAAAATATATTGTTTTTCTCAAGACATGTCTTCTGGTATCGATAACATCTGTGGTCTTAGAAATGTCATTCAACAATGGCACGGGACCATAGATGAAGTTCGAAAGACAGTGTAAATATTCATTTCTAAACATGTCTTAAACTATGGCTTCTGATTATTTCGCATGTAACCGTGCTTAAACTATGGATTGCGATTACTTGATCGCAACCCGTGCTTAAACAATGGTTTGCTATTATTTGAGATAGCAACCGCTCTTCAAGGAAGGAAAGTGTTGCGCTAAACAAATTTTCAAATATTTTGTGCACTTATCCTAAAAAAATTTAAGGAAAGTATGTCGAAGGACTGCTGTTCCTACTAAAATATTTTTCCTTCTAAAATTCTTCAGAAAAAAAATTTGTTTTAACAAAATGGTGGTAAATGAGTTGCTTTAAAATCAATCAGACTCAGAGTTTTCGTAAAAATTGAAAACTCAATCAATGACTTCAGCGCTTTTAATCTTTTCATTAAATGAGTCATTGATTGAGGGGGAGAATGTTTTTCAAATTTACATCATCTAACGGGCTTTCTTAATCATCCTACGTGCTTATCTGAAAAATATAATTGCCTATGTTGAAGGACTAGGTTTCTAGGATGTGATTGTTAGGATTAGATGATTATAGATTGATAAACACATTATTCCCATGCCTATGTATGATTAGATTGATATGTTGAATTGACTTTTATTAGTCGATTGTTGTTTGGGTGATGTCGACCACCATATATCTGTTTGTGTCCACTAAAGTATGCATGTATATTGGTATATAAGAATGTTCCCGATCCGGATCCCACAATTGATGATGATTGGATGCCGAAAGGAAAGGGTAACTATATCTTGGGTTGAAAAATGAAGAAACGGAGCTTAATTTGACTTCTATGGAGAGCTGGCATGAAACAATGCAATGTAAGAGGTCTCACTACATCAGCAGATGGTTTTTCTTCATCATCAAATGAAGAAACGGAGCTTAATTTGACCTCGGTTGGCATGAAAAATGCAACGTAAGAAGTCTCATCGCATCGTGACGGTTTTCTTCCAGCCCTACAGCAACAACAGAAGCTTCTCAACCACCTAACGTATCTTTGTGCAGAATACCATTTTTAAACAATTTTGAAAAATTTGATTAAATTGTTTTGAAAATGGAAAATATTGTTTTGAAAATTAATTGGACTTAATTTTGAAAATCACCGGACTTCATTTTATCAAAACTTAAGTCACTCAATCATCGACTACGGTCATCGATTGAGGGGAGAGTGATTTAAAATAAATTATTTTCAAACGATATTTCTTCACAAAAGTTCCGATTTGTACGAAATCAAGTGGTGATCTAAAGATTTAATGTTATGTCATGGTATGATTTTCTTTAAAACTCAAAGATCTGTCAAAATAAAAAAATTTATGTTCTTGTTTGATTGTGAAATTGTTTTATTTTACCTAAAAGATCTCTTAAAACAATCATACCTGACACTAACAATCTTTATTGTCTAAAATTGGTCCTTATCAGTCAATTTCAAAAACTAAATCTTGCCACGTCTTTCCCCAAAATTTTCCAAATGATTTAAATCAATCGGGATCCAAAATCTCAATTGGTTTGAAATTTTTGATCGGGGGAGAGATCGTGATTTAAATCTCTAATTTGTTTAAATGGAATTGGTTTTAATCGATTTCAATATATGATGCACATGATTGAGGAGGAGCATTTATCCAAAAAGAAGATGAGTATTTAAAACCAGGCCACATTTTCTCCCATGCTTTCTAAACCTGATTAAATCCCTTGAGATCCAAAATCTCAAAGGGTTTGATATTTTTGATCAGGGGAGAATTGGTGATTTAATTATGAAATCTGATAAAGGATGATCGATTTGATTCAAAAGTGCTAGTTCTCTCTAATATGTGCTAAACTCTTTCGTTTATTGATGCACATATTGAGGGGGAGCAAATGGTTTCTTAATGGCTTTTGTAATCGTGGATGTACTTCAAAAGAACTCTTGCCTCTATGTGATAAAATGATTAAATGATTTCAAATATCCTATGCACATATTAAGGGGGAGAATTTACCAAAGAAAATCAAATGGCTTTTTCTACGGAAATTGTGATCAAGAAATTATTTCAAAGAACTCTTGCCTCCATGTGCTAAACAATTTCAAGATCATATGCACATGTTGAGGGGGAGAATTTCTAAATGATCAAAACTATTAAGGTACAAAATGCTTTGATCTCGTATCACAAGTACCTTGATTGATTTTCCAAATGATTCTTCAATTGGTTTCGAGAAGGAATGAACAATACCAAGAGACCGACCAATTTATTTTATGCATGGTGTTATAAAGATGGTTAGGTTAGGTATTCGTTCCCACGATCCCGCCAGAGCTGGAGGGATCTACCCAAGGACAATCCACTAGATAGTGTAGAGTCCTTAGGTATGATGAAAAAAGGATAAAAATGAGAATATGGGAAGAGTGTGGTGAGACCGAGCTAATCTTGGAATAAACCCAACAAGGTTCTAGTTATGATGTCTCGGTAAGCTTGAAGGGTTGAAGAATGAAAAGAATTGAATGTGAAAGGGTGAAAAGAAATAGCCTCAATAATTCAACCTTAGAGGCGGCGGGTTCAATACATATACTCTTGGATGTTACCAAGGTAACACTGGTATTGAAGACAAGGCGTCATGGAGCCGATTGCCGCGATCGCACTACAATTTCCCAAGCTACTCAAGTTCCTCTTAAAGGGCTTGTTCATTCTCACGGGAACCTACATAATCTATCGACTTTCTCTTAGAGATTGTTGATATTGAAAAGGAGACCTCTCCCTAGTCTCAACATAGGAACCAAATGTGCACTATTGAGTCTATAGCCAAGAGATCATCCACAATATCTCATTAGGACACAAAATAATGAAGACTTCTTTGTTTCACACAAGGTGGAAAGTAAGTATATATTGAGAGTCCCACGCATTATCCTTGTGGTATTGCGGAACATCCAAGTGATATGTAAAATATTCACGATGAAGATGGAAATCCTTCTAGAGCCAACATCAAACAAGCTCTTGGTGGGTGACATGTGAGATCTTTTCAAAAGATCAAGCTTGTGACAACTGGATAGAAACAATGGGGCGATTCATTTTTGAATCAATCTTGGTCTAGGAATTGAATTGACGAATACTTTTGGAAAAACCGTTCGATGTGCAAATTTTCTTTTCTCTAGCACATCGAATGTGTATTCATATTTCAAATTCAAAAAGTATCTCTGATTGAAAAAATGCTTTTGGAAAAACCGTTCGATGTGCGAATCTCTTCTTTTATCTAGCACATCGAATGTGTACACTTTTCAAATACAAAAAGTATTTTTGATTGAAAATTGATCTTTCTCATAAAACCTTCGTCGTATTGTAAAACTCTTTCTTCTAAGCAATACACGTTGTTTTCAAATCAATTTTTCATCAATCGCTGAATCTCAATTCATTGGTTCACTCACTCCGTGTTGTCTTCTTTGAGGCGTTCGGTTTGAGAACGAGATAGACAATTGCGAAACCACATCGAGGATATTCTTGTAATTATACCGATCACAGGCGATTTGTCTCGATCAACGGGAACCGTGTGCCGTGTACCTCTAATTCAACGAAGTGATCAAAGACACTTTCGTGTGTTTTATTGCTAATCGTTGTTTGCGGTACATTTGGACGGTTGCGGTGATCGTAATTGAGGAGTCAATCCAAAGCCGCATGCTCACAACATCCACACTTAATTAAAGAAATCATGACAAGTGCTTATCTACATAACACGGCTCGATGTCGCAAATATCATGAACCGATAAAGCTTCCGCTACTCGATGAAAAGATGTCATGATCCGAAAGTGTGAGCATGTCGGTCCAAAAGTCACAACATCACATGATGGCAACACAATAAAGGGTGATCGAGTTTTATTGTGGTGATGATCTCAAAGAAAGCTCGAAGATCATCACGGATGTGGATCGCTTAAAGGCCTCCACTAAAAGTACAAAATTATGCGGACTTTGAAGAATCGCTACACAAGCACAAAGAATCGGAATTTGAAGAATTGAAGTCTCTGAGCTTGGAACTAAAGACAAAGAAAGAATGCTAGGATGCAAAATGTATTTCATGGGGTGACCTCCTTAGGGAGATTGTTAGGAATTGGAAATTCCATGTTAAAGTGTCGGTCACCCCAATTATGGTCTAGCATATGTTAGCTCGTGAGCGTGTTGTTATTTACGTTATTTAGTAGTTTATTAGTTAGTTTGTAGCGTAGAATAGTTTAGTGTAACACCGTGGAGGAAGGACGGGTCTTTACCCATCGTGACACGATCCACGAGGCCGTCGAGGAGGTCGTGATTCGTAACTATAAATACCCTTCCATCCATGGAAGGGGTGGTGCTTCTTTCATAATCTAACCTTTCATTTGTAAACCAAGTCTCTACCAAGAACACCCATCTCTTTACTTTCTCTCTCTAAATGGCTAACATGTATTTCCATCATCCAAGACCAACCGAATCATAAAACATAATAATATTAAGATCCTAACATAAGTCTTCTCCATCAGTGCCTTGTAAGTGGTAGGAAGATCGGTGGATAGGAATTCCACCAAACTTTGAGTTCGTAAACCATGTACGAAGCCAGAAATCCTTTGTTCCTCGTGTAACCCCAGAATTTGCAAAGTTTCATCGGTGTACCTTGGGACGAAAGCCCTTGTGCTTTCGCTGTCCCTTTGCTTGATGGTATGCACAGCTAGATGGGTCTTGGTGTACTTCTTCTGTTGGCTAAAGTATGATCGGAACTTAGCCTTAAGATTGTCTAGACTTACAATGCTCCCCAACTTTTTCCCATTCCACCATATTCTTGCGGAGTCTCGGAACGTGTATGTGAACATGTGGCATGTCCGTAGGGTACTTGCTTGTAACTTTGGTTGTGAAGAGACCCATTCGGAGGGTAAGTATTATAGGTTTGAGCAGGTAGGTAGGGATTCATTCCCTGAGGAGGTAGTTGGTTCACCCAGAGTATGGAGGAGGTCCTCCGACACCCGAGACGTTATGATGGGGGTATCGGAGCCCCCATCCCTTCTCTTCCTAAGTTGGCAGCTAGGAGAGGCGGTAGGTTAACCCTCCGTTTCCTACTGGGTTGCTCCCTCCGTTTGAGTTCTTGCTCCTTCTTTCACTATGTACTATTTCCCTTCATCCCGGGTCTCCTCCGGGACCTTCTTCAAAACCAACAGTCCTTCCGTTAGGCCTCCTTGTGGAATGAGAACCATTTCGTAGGGCCGAATGCCCCCTGTTAATTGATCGAGGCCTTCCATCTACCTCGATCTCTTCGTCATATTCCTCATTGGAATATTCTAGTTCCCTTCGCATCTCGATGTTGCGAACTTGCCTTTTGTGAGCCCTCAGTAAGGACTCTAAGGCTTCGAAGTTTGCCTCAACGAAGGCAGGGCTAATTTCTAGAATAGGTTTAGCGGAAGTTGAGGCATGATGTACGGGAGTGGTTTCCAAACGAGACCGAGTAGTGAAGGTGGAGGCAGTTATGGGGGCGAGATTATCGGTGTTAGTTGTGTTGAGAGGCACCGGTAGAAACACGGTGGAGGTGTATCTTCACTTCGGTTCCATCTTGGGAAAAGTAGCGTAATCGGTTAGGGTTTCAAGACTTGGTGATTCTGGGACTAATAGTAGCGGGTCCCGGATGGTGCCGTGATTGTACAATAAATTGCACTACCGAGGCTTGATGATGATCAAAGGTATGAGGGTGTATGTTCCGGCCAAGATTGTCTTTCACACGAGGATAAAATACGAAGACACCACGTTAAGTGATTACGCAGGGTTGCACCTGCGAACCACCTCCGACATGAGTAAGTATGAGTTATGGTTGTATAAGTGTGTGTAAGTAAAGAGATGAGTGTTGAATGAGCTTACCATAATTCTCCGCCCGTCAACCTATTTATAGTGGAAGAAATAGCATTAGGGCGCCTCGCAAATGTCGGAGAACATGGGGCGTCGCATGCTTGTGGGTAACCGCTAGGGCTTAGTGACCACGTTCTCAAACTTGGCGGAAAGCCGGAAGAGAGGAGATCATGGGTTTGACCAGTCGGGAGGTTCTCTATCCGTTGCTCGCCGTGAACCATACCGAAGAACTTAGGGATTCAAATGGCGAATTCCCGCGGTAACCTTCGTGTGTACGAATGGTTTGGCGCCTAGGAATATTCGGAGACCTAACTTGGGCCTTCGTATAGAAGGGCTTCGACACATCTCGAAAGGGTGTCCTTCGAGCTGTTCGGAGGGTACATCATCAGTTATCTACATAGTTTTTAACATATAGTTGGTTAGATTGGAATAATAATTTCACCAGTCTTCTTCTATATAACCAGAGATTTTTATTTTGTGAAAATTAGATATCTTTTGTTTTAAAGGGAGAGCGTGATTTTCAAGTATTTTAATTAGCTAACAGAAGTTAATATTGGCTTCAATTTTGTCAGACACATCTAATTTTCATTTAGCAAAATAAATATGTATAAAAAACGTGTGTCGAGTTTTTTAAAAACAGGAAAAAATGCGAGAGGGTAATCAATAAAATTTTAGTTCTTAAATATTAAATAAATTATATGAAAGTAACTGTAAACATACCAGTTTT
Source organism: Chrysanthemum lavandulifolium (assembly GCA_022545495.1). Classification (NCBI taxonomy): domain Eukaryota; kingdom Viridiplantae; phylum Streptophyta; class Magnoliopsida; order Asterales; family Asteraceae; genus Chrysanthemum; species Chrysanthemum lavandulifolium. Next base: position 163,854,121 of record CM040240.1, on the reverse strand, counting down.
CATTTCCTTAGTAAATTTATAAATTTAATAAACACCTTGGAATTTATACTCAAAATACTATTTATATTTTAAAATAGAACATAGTATATGTTGTTTTTTTGAACGAAACATAATATATGTTGCTTTTTATAAGTATTATTAAAATTATATATTAAATTAATATTTATGCACGAAATTATAAATATCAAAATAAAAAAACGAGTTATTATGATATGTAAATGAATAAACGAGATTGTACATACACGAATGCTTCATGTTATTTCTCTCTATAAAATTAAGTAATGATATCCAACAAATGTTTTCTACTATCCTCGTCCAATAATGACTCATGCTATCTCTTTTTATAAGTTTTACCCGCGTATACACTTAATACGTCTAAAAATTATTATGATTAGGTATATAAATATCAAAATAAAAGCAAGATATCATGAGCTAATATGAAATGCAAACAAATACATGAGGTTGTACATATAACAAAGACTCATGTAATTCTTTTTATAAATTTAATTAAAATTTTTCCTAAAATCATTTTTTCAAAGGTCAATATGTGCTTTTAAACACGCATGATTAGTTAAATTATTACAATATCAAGCTTAAAACAATACTATTTAAACAAAGTTAAATCATTCATCAAATAAAATCCATATAAAATATTAAACAATATTAATAATTAATAAAAAATTTATGCAAAAATATGGGCGTGCAATATATTATAACTGTTAAGCATTTAAAGTTTTACATGACTTTATAAAAATGAGAACTTCAAAATACATCTTTATAGTTTGCTCGTTTTTACACCATAAATCATTTTCAAAAAAGTTAAGACATGTACATCCTTCCGTCAATAAATGTTAGACATTATATATCCTTAAAGACGAACGATGCAAATACTTTCTTGTTATCTTCTAACATGGATCTAACATGAAGGTATTTTCATTTTCATCTTTTTCCTTTAAAAGGATGTATTTTGCACTTTAATTATTATTATTATTATTATTATTATTATTATTATTATTATTATTATTATTATTATAAACATCACTTTATTAGAAACTCATAGAATATTATTATTAGTTTATAAACATCACTTTATTATTAGTTTATAGTGGGGAGCCGAGATATTATTATTATTATTATAGGAACATAAGATTTACAAAAAATTAGTAGACTAGGCCCCCACTCCTTTAGCTACAGCGAAGCTAATCCTACTAAAAATATGAGCAGCAGCACGTGCACCAATGTCTTGAGTCACCGAGAATCTTCGGATACGCTTTAGTAAGGTCACAACATTTTTCTCCAGTTCTCCAAAAGAAGAGAATGAAAAGGGGAGAAACCCATATCCAATATCCGCTCATTTAGCCTCGTACTTGACGCGTTTACATTGCGCGACTTCAATCACGCACGACATGGCACAAAATCAACCATACAAGTTTGCATCAAGGGCGATGACCCTGTCAGATCAACACATACATCAAGCCTACCATCCCACGAGTAAAGTAAAATATCAGCTGGACGTAAGGATATGTCCCTTTCCCCAATAAGCCCAATATCAACCTCCTTACGTGCCGAAACCCCTGACCGAGAACATATGTCAACAAGAACATCACGCACCATGTTATGCCGATGTTTAATGCTAATAATACCCACGCACGATGCAACATGGACCCCATAAATATCCTCGATAAAGACCACGGAACAAAGTCGAGCACGACATCGAACATAAAATAGGGAACACCTGGCGATAACACAACACACATCGGTAAGTCCTAGCGTTCATAGTGCGCCCAACCCGGATATCGAAACCACCCTAAGCCAACTGAGTGTAGTCCTCCTTTGCGAACTCCATAGCGCCATCATCGAGTAGATAGGCGAAATGTAGATTTAACGGTTTGGGTAACACGTGTGAAATGTATATCGCCAATTTCTTCATGAGTTTGGGGCGAAATCTCACATGGGTTACTCAAAAGATCAATCTCTATTTTCGCATTAAAAGTACACAAGGCATCATCAAAGGAAGGCGGAGGTCACAATACCATAATCTTGGGAGGAGCTTAGTCATGTAAGCTAGCAGTTGAAGTCTAGAAGCAAGGAATGCATAGTTCAAGACATCACTGCGAATATACACCAAGCCCCCAAAAGCAAAGGGTAAGGTGGCAAGCCTCCATTGCCAATCACCAAAACCAGGTCCAAAAGCAATGACAATATGCTCCAAAGAAGAACGAAGTGCCGCATCAAATAAAACCTGAGCACACTCAAAGACCCGAGGATAACATGTGAGCATAGAAAAATATAACTTAGAAATACCAGCACATGTGCGAAGGAGCAACAACTCACACTGAGGATCATTAAGCTTAGCAATTGCACCCTAGTGGGAAGCCAAGATATCTACTCTTTTATATATAATAAAACTAATCATACTAAAAATATGGATAACATCACTTAATAATAATAATAATAATAATAATAATAATAATAATAATAATAATAATAATAATAATAATAATAATAATAATAATAATAATAATAATAATAATAATAAACTCGGTTTTTTTGCTAAAGGAAGACCTTAGAACGAAGCTTGCGGGTGTTTTCCTCTTAATATTGTCTAACCTTTATACGGTGTTAAATTATTGGGTGGGCCTGCTAGTGTGGACTTTGACTTAGTAGTGAGCTTGTTATGAAAAGTATTGCCAAAACCATTGAGCTTATGCGTGTTGTTACTAAAATTAATGACCCTCAGTTTGAGATGCTGCTTCTTCGTGCTTGTGCTGGTATCTCCAAATTATATTTTTTAATGTGTACATGCTCTCCCTGAGTCTTTGAGCTTGCTCAGAGGTTATTTTTATACCGCACATCGTTCTTCTCTAGAGCGTATTGTCACTGCTTCTGGACATGGTTTTGGTGATTGGCAATGGGCATTACCCTTTGTATTTGGGGGGCTTGGTGTTCACTCCGCAAGTGATGTCTTGACCTATGCATTCCTTGCGTCTAGACTCTAATCTGCTAGCTTGCAGACTAAGCTGCTATGAAATTTTGGTATTGTAACTTCTAGAGCTTCCTTTGATGATGCCTTTTGTGCTTTTAATGTAAAAATGGAGATTGATCTTTTGAGTAATCCAAGTGAGATTGCTGCCCCCAAACTCATGAAGAAACTAGGAAATTTATATTTAATACGTGTTACCCAAACGACTAAATCCACTTTTTTCCTATCTACTCGGCAAATGGCGTTATAGAAATCTCAAATGGAGGAATATACTTCGGAGTGGCTTAGGGTAGTTCCGATATTTGGGTTGGGACAAACTATGAATGCTAGGACCTACCAATATGTGTTATACTATCAGCTATGTGTTCCCATATTCTCTATTCATATTTCGTGCTCAGCTTGTTCCAGGGTCTTTATGGTAGATATTTACGAGGACCATGTTATATCGCGCGCTGGTAGTATTGGTATTAAATATCGACATAATGTGGTGCATGATGTTCTTGTTGACATCTGTTCTCGCTCGGAGACTTCAACTCGTAAAAAAGTTGACATTAGGCTCAGTGGAGAAAGGGACAAACCCTTACGCCCAGCTAATATGTTGCTCTACTCGTGGGACAGAGGGCTTAATGTATGTGTTGATATGATAGAGTCATCTCCTTGACGCAAACTAGTATTGTTGATTTTGTGTTGGGTCGTGCGGTGAATAAGGCCGCACAATGTATATGCGTCAAGTATGAGGCTAAGTGCGCGAATATTAGATATGGGTTTCTCCATTTTTTTCGGGAGAATTTGAGAAGGATGTGGTGACATTAATGAAACGAATCCGAAAGTTCTCTGTGACTTAAAACATTGGAGGGCCACATGTTACTTATATCTTTAATATGGTTAGCTAGCTTTTGTATAGATAAAGGAGTGGGGGCCAGATAGTATCTCGTTTTTTGTAAATCTTATTAATTTTAATAAAGTAATGTTTTTTAATATAATAATAATAATAATAATAATAATAATAATAATAATAATAATAATAATAATAATAATAATAATAATAATAATAATAATAATAATAATAATAGTAAACATGCATCAATTCTTATGGCCCTTCGTTTCAACATGCCCTCGATATGTTTAACAGTGCATGTAACACAGACATGTTCTCGGTCGCCTTTGACGCTCCTGCCCCCCATATGATGAAAACCTTGGCAAAGTGTTACTTTGGTGTCATCGAGAAAGATCTTGTTTCCAAGTATTCGTTAAGCCCTAGACAGGTTGCTATCCTCAGTTGTCCCGGGCTCTACATGCACAAGATTTTCTATTCACCATACCTATTGATAGGTTGGGCCAAAGGATGAACCATCGCCAATTCCGTTCGGTATTGTGTTATAGGCTTACCATACCTATGTTTTACGAAGGTAGCTCATGCGATTTGTAAGCATCGTATGGACCAATGGGGGACCATGGGTCACATTTGTTCGGTGAAGTGGGGTGAAATCGAGACATAACTTGGTGCGTGATATTCTTGTCGACATATGTTCCAAGGTTGGGATTATGGTGAAAAAGGAGGCCACATTGGGATTTCTTTTCGAGTGACGGAAAGAGCTGCGTCCGTGAGACCGCTATTATTCAAGCTGGATCCAAGGTAAGGACGTGTGTGGATGTGATGGAATCTCTCCTTTTGCGGGTATTGATGCGTCTGCGTGGGTTTCGGGGTGGCCTTACATAACTGTGGAGAAGAAAAAGAAATATGTGTCCAAATGTGAAGAAAATGGCTACAAGTTCATCTCATTTGCCTTCTCTACATTGGGGGCTTGACACGGGAGCTTTGGACACACTTTCACGATCAAGGCTATTCTTTATTGACACTCAAATAGATGTCAAGGCGGGCTTTTATTTTTCATGACTTAGCTTTTGTATTCGAGAGAAGGAGTGGGGCCCGTAGTGTCTCGGCTTCCACCAATTTCTTGTAATTCCTTTTGGTTTTAATGAAGTGATGTTTTAAAAATAAATAAATAAATAAATAATTTTTTTTTAAATAATAATAATACAATAATAAAAATAAATAAATATATAAATAAAATAAATAAAATTTATAATAACAACAACAAAAATAATAGAGTCCAAAATATTATTTTACAAGCAGAAAATCATGTTGAATCCACGTTAAAAGATAACGAGAAAATATTTGCATCATTAGTCTTTATAGATGTTTAATATCTAATTTTTATTGACGGATGGATGTATGTGTCCAACTTTCTGATAAAAATGATGATGTGAAAATGGTCAAACTACAAAAATGCCACTTTGGATTTTACTCTAAAAAAATTGTTATATACTTTTTCCGTCTTAAAATCATAGCCCACATTTTCATTTTGAGATATGTTAAAATAATTGTCTATTTTTCATTTTAAGTAAGAAAAAAACAATTTAGTGTAGGAATATTTTATTTGAGTGGTTAAGAATTATAGAAGTATCACTTTTATTAAACTGTGTGATTTTTGTCTCCGGACAATAATTTTGAAACTGATAGAGTAATAACGTGAGCATGTACTAGATTAGAAACAAGTTGTTGTATAAACTGTTTGTTAGGTAATGTTGGAGTTTATGTGAGTGAAGAAAAATGAATAAATTAATCATAGTGGGATCATTATTTTATAAATTAATCATCGAGAAAAAAAAGTAACTAACATGACTTCTTATATTTAATTGGATCATTTTACTATCCTCGGTGGTTATTTCTTTAATAAATCCTTCGCTGTTCAAAGAGAGTAACGTAATATGTTTAGTACGGAGTACGTTATTTCTCCAAAATACTGGACCGCTGCTATAATATATTTACTCTAAATAGTATTATTAAACTACATTTATTTATTAAAGAAGGTTTAGTTGGAGGAATGTCAGCTTGTAGATGGCATGATTAAGGGAAGTAGTAGGCAAGCGGCACTTGTGGTCCTTCGACTCTAAAGGCCTATATGGCCAATTAACTACTACGGAGTAGTAGCTACCATACTTGGAAAGGTTTCCACTTTATTCATTTAGTATAAGTGTACAAATGATTTATGGATCATCATTATTAAAATATAGGAAAAGAAGCAAAAATACTACTCTATAATAATACAGATCATGCAGATCGAAAAATTAACGAGCTTTGCAAAAATAAAAGTGAAACGATAGATGAAGGTAGACAGGCAATCGCTATTACATTTATTTCAAACGAGTGCTTGCATCTTACTGTCATATGCTAACATTTTGTATAACTTGGCATATAATGATGGTGAGTTGTAAATTTAGTGGGAAAGTATTAATGATTACGTCATAAATAATCTTTTGAATTTCCGGGTTGTATATATATATATACTAGAAAAGAATGATGACGTTGGTTTTAAATGAAAGGTTTTTCATGTATTAATCTTGGCTTAACCATTTTTATGTCTTCAGTAACTGACATGCCTCCAAAACATTATGTATGAATAATAAGCGAGGGCCTTACCATTACGTTAAAGTTAAAAAAGGTTCCTTGCAAGCCGTACAATGGAAGTTCATTGCTGAAAGTATAGACCATCAACGTATAACGTATAGTTGAATTGAGGCCGGATGTGGAGTGCACGAAGCACGCACCGCTCTTTGTTAAACCCGCGTACAACGATAACTCAGTTAGATCGAGTAGATCGTGTCATTCAACTAGAGTAGCTAGGGAAGGGTGGCTAGTGGCCGGGCTTAGAGCATATATATAGTCTTGGGACTAAAGTGGGGGTTATAGCATTCTAACTTTCAGAACTCTACCTGTATAATTTAAAGCTCATCCCGGCTCATCATTCAGGCATATAAAAAACCTCGTTAACATCAATTTGTAACAACCCGAATGACTTACCCGAACGTTTATATAATTGAGCAGAGAAACTACTTGTATATTTTGATGGCTAGTTTGTATTTCATAATGTTGTTAACATTAATTCTTGCACTTATAGGTAGGGGTGTAAAAAAAAGCTGAACTCGAATAAAACCGACCCGATTGGACCCGACAAAATTGATCCAAACTCGACTAATCTGAATTCAGATAGGTTCGGGTTCGAGTGCGTCATTTTTAGTCTTGACCCGACCTTCACTCGACCCGAATTGACCCGAACCAACCCAACCCAACCCGATTAACACCCTACTGATAGGTATTAACTATTACTAACTATTAAGCATAGAGGATCGACTGGATGCAAGTTGAAGAAACAATGATTGATAGATCTAAAATTAAGTTCTTCCCCCTTATTGTTTCTTACCACCATCCCATTCCTCCAAATATTGACTTTCTTGAGGAAACACATTAATTCTTGATACCATAATCAGTGGCTTCCCACGTTCCTTCTCAACAATATGAACAAGATGTATCATCTGAAGCCAATTCAGAATATGCTTAAGCCATCATTCCTTTTACTATTTTTTCTAATTTCTTTTAAAATCCCTGTTTATACTATTGTCCAAAATAAAGCCACATATATAGTTGAGAAGTGATTGGCATGCCTAAATGGTAACTTATTTTAAGAAAAGGTAACTTATTCATGATAAATATAGAAGACACAGTGTACAAAACACCATGTAAACTGTAGTTGAATATTGGGCCAATAAACACTACATTCAAATAGTGATCATTATTTTTATTTTTTTTTAAGAAAAAAAAACAAAGTTACACCTAGACAAGAGAAGTCGTGAGCATAAAGAATGTACATTTTTATTACTTTCTGGGTTTTAAGGCATATTTTTTGGAATTTGATTTGAATGCGATATTGCATTTTCTTTCTGGTTTTAAGGCATATTTTTTGGAATTTGATTTGAATGCGATATTGCATTTTCTTTTCATTTATTGTTTTCTATATATGGTACCAAACAATTACAGTAATATTTTGTAAAAGAACCCTAAAATGTAACATGTCATGTGAAGGGGACTCCTTCAGTTCCCTGACAGTCTGTGTAATCAAAGAGGAGGACGTCGGTTGGGAACATATCATTTTAGGGGTTGGTTATTGGTACCCTAAATTGCAAGTAATATCTTTTTTAAATTTTTTAAATTTTATTTTTATTTTATAATTTTGTTTTTATTATAAAACTGCGAAATAAAATAACAGGACAGAAAATATAAAGTTTGATAAGTCAAAAGTAGTAAAACACAAAAATACGGAGTAAAAAGCCATAAACAACTGTCCTGTCCTGTTAATAAATTGGTAAAACTGTTAAAAAAAATACAAAACATAAAATATAAAGTTTGACAAGTTAAAAGCAGTAAATGAAAAAAAATATGGAACAAAAAATGATAAAAACTGTCTTATCCTGTAAATAAAGAGCATATCAAGTAGGTGGATACATGTGAAACTGATAAAAGAGCCACAGAGGGTACTAATAGTATAACCCATCATTTTATTTGCATAATTTTATTTATAGTGTGTGAACATAACATTTTCTTAAATTGAATATATAAATAATAGACAATATAATATGTTTATAACTAAAAGAGTAAACTCTAAATTACATTTATTGTTTCGTAGTGAAAATCCACCCCAAAACTCATATATAGTAATTATATTGATTTCTCCCACCACCCTCGATGAACATTATTATATGTAGAAGACATTACCATGAGCGTTAGTCAATGGTGGAGCTACGCTTGAAGTCGATGAAATGAGTTCGAGTCCCAACCTTGGCATTTGTTTCAGATAGGTACCTGCTTCCGCAAAACCTATGGGCACACTGGAGAGATTTTGTGGAATAAGAGATCGGGAGTCGAGTCTCGGCTCGTCTTACTCCATCTGGTGCTCCTCTGGACCAGGAGAGTTGCCGGAGCTATTCCTTGTGAGGTGGATAATAGCTGATGCTAAAAGGCATCGGGGACTAAGGTGTTTCCACCAATCTACATCTTTTATGGAATATGTAGGAGACATTTCTTGTATAGCATGTACACAAAATAAAACAATATAATATATTAACGATTGTAGTAATTATATTTATGTCTGAGGTAAGATAATGTACTGAATACACAATGTAGGCACATTTTATGGCTCTAAATCAAATAAACACTTGATAATGTAAAGCATATGCGTAAACAAAACAATCTACACCTGTGAAACAGTCATTCTTTTTGGTAACACCTTCTAGTTGTCCCTTGCTTAATTTCCATAACAACAACATAAATACCAATTAGAATAGACAAATTCGATACGAAACAATCAAATCCTTTTTTTAAATAATTGTATATAAGAAATAAGCAGTTATAACCATAATCACCAGCACATATGACTACATTTCACTCTTTAAAGGATATCACGAATCACTCGATCTGCAAACCCCAAAAATATCCTAAAACAATTTTGAGCAACCTATTGCCAACAACAGCCAACAAAACTATGTGATTTAAAGATTACACATTTCACTCCTACAGACATGGTTTACAGATAAATGAGACCTGACACTGCATTGATTCTGAAAATGTATCCGTTTTAGTAGTTTACATACATGAAAATGTATATGCAAAATGGTGCCTGCTACATAACTGAAATATAAAGTAATTATGAAAATGCATAACAAAATACGTGGCCATGTTTTTGAGATGTAGGAACTATAAATCCCCTAACGATATTCAAAAAATTGACACAATCACTCACAATTAAATCAGATAACGCAGTTTTAAACGTGCACTATCAACAAAAAATTTCTAACCTAAACGCAAAATCAAGAAACTGAATTTAACAATTGTGATTCAAAATAAAATGCATAAACACATATTTAAAACCCAATAACTAAATTGGGTTTCCTAAAAAGCTATGAGACTTTGGTTAGACCACTTGATATGACACTCATAGCTGCTATTTCTACTAATAACAGATATAAGTGACATGTCAAGTGACCTAACAAACGTCTCACAATCATAATATTTCACATTAACTTTTTACATAACCTGCCTCGTGATAGTCATTGAAATAAAAAAATCTAGTACCCTGGCTAAGATATCAATTCGGCTGCAAAAAACAACCATGCATTTAACATTCGGCTCAGAATATACCCAAAAACATCAAACACTAATTACATGAACATAACATACCTAATGAACTAACAAACTAAAAATATGCAAAAAAATAAAATTATAACAGAGTACTACCCTTACACAAAGCTTAAACAAACACGGATACATATACAAGAGTCTATTAATACAATCAAAAGATCATAACAGCCAAATAAAACACCACTTGTAGCAAACAAAAGAAAATCATCTTTTATGATCACACATGCTTAAATAAACACAAATACATATACATAAATCTACTAACACCATCAAAAGATCATAACAGCCAAATAAAACACCACTTGTAGCAAAAAAGAAAAAACCGAAATCGGCTCTTATGATCACACATAAAAACAATCTAATCTTGTTAACCCCAACTAAGTAAACACCATAAATAATGAATAAGAAATAAAAAATGTTAATCAAGCATCCACATTACTTGATGATAGTTTGGGTGCAAACTTACGAATGTGACACTAATTGCATGCTGCTAACCTGCCATTAACAAAAGCAAAATGATTAACTTAAACACAAATAAGCTAAACTACACAAACACAATAAACATACCATACTAGTGAGAAACAGATCCAAAAATCACACACATTCATGATTTTCTTGTTGTGTGTCAAACAAACACAAACACATATTCACAAATCAACAAACTAAAAAAAAACCAAATACCCTACATTAAAGAATCAGACGGCAATGAAACCTCGCTATCGATTCTTGAAACACCGAAACTCTAAACGATCACCACTCTCTCAAATGAAACCCAACTTAATAAAACATGTATGTGCGTTTAGAGAGAGAAATCAAGGGATAAACAAATGAACCAGAAAATGCTATTTTAAATAGTTCTAGCATTGATGATGGAAAACATGTGTATGATATGCAGCGAACCTTATGAAATCGGTGATTGTTCTAGTTGAAAACAGGTGAACAATATACAACTAACCCCAAAAATAAAGTGCCAACGGCTTGTCTCAACTTGGTGTGTGAACAGTTCGGTTCGATTCGCGGCTCCACAATGCACCTGAGCCATCCTCCTCTCTGGAACCGACCTCCCACCCTTCCTCCTCAATGAATGTAATATAGTATAGTATACGTTTTCACACCTTCTTAACCTTTTATGCATTTTAATACTATGAGAAAACGAAGATAAAAAATAATAATTAATTTTATATTATAGATTTGCTATAACTATCAATATATGAAAAGAAAAATGTAAGAGTTTATAACAACACACTTTCACTATAGGTCTTGCTTTCCATATTTGCATAAAGATCAAATATATAATGATTATAGACTATGAAAAACCTAGAAAGATTTATTTGAGAAAAAAGATATTTGAAAATATTCTTAGCAAAGAGCTTGAGGAATAAAATTGTGCTCAAAAAGTTTTTGAAATGCTTGTGCACGTGTACGCAAAGAGTACATATTATTAGTACACCAAATACAACAAACCTAATCTCATCATAGTAGGGTAAAGAAAGGTGAAATATAGACATATCACACTTATAATCAGGATAAACCACCTAACGGTAGAGAGAATGCTTCTAGTAGGACCTCCGACCAGTGTAACAGTGATGTACGTTGGGAAACGTTCAAGGAATAAAGCTTACGAGTGAAAAAACAAGTACATGGAAACACATAAGCATACGATGGGAAGCAAGCGAACAAGCCATAAACAAAAATCATCATAAAAATTAGATAAAAAGGACAAACAAACAAAAAGTATGCCATAAGAGAAACACATACACAAAGACCAATAGACATACAAAGCATACAAAAAAAACATACAAGTATACAAAGCAAATAGACACAATATCATTAAAAAAATAACAAAAAACCAAAAAAAAAGACAAAAACTACATTTTGTTACAGTTTTTGAATAAATTTTTATTAACAATTATGAGGTCGGGAATAATAGAATCAATGAATAATAAAAATTATAATTCATATCAAACAAATATAGTACAATATAAGTATTTGTAATAATAATAATAATAATAATAATAATAATAATAATAATAATAATAATAAAATTTGAATTAAATTATTTAGTTGCAAAAGATGTCCTTGTGGTATCCGATTTTGTACCCTATGCCACTCCCAAACTTTAGTTGCAAAAGATGTCCTTGTGGTATCCGAACTTTAGTACCATATGCTACTCCCAAACTTTAGTCGCAAAAGATGCCACTCCCAAACTTTATTATTATTTTGTACCATTAAATAATAATAATAATAATAATTAAATTTAAATTAAATTATTTAGTTGCAAAAGATGTCCTTGTGGTATCCGATTTTGTACCATATGCCACTCCCAAACTTTAATTCACAAAAATATCATGGATGTTAAACTTTTGCACAATATATGTCCCTTTAACTAAAAACCGTTAATGTTGGGTCCAAAAATTGACCCAATCACCCTAAACAAGATTTGAAAATAAAATAGCCTAACTGAGTAAATAAATAGTGAGTGACTCACTGATAAAGAAATCAGTGAGTGTTGTTTAGTGCTCTTTACTTATCGATACGGTGTCGATAAGTAAAATATATGAACCACAAACAACACGGTGACCTGAGATTTGACAAATATCTCAGTGATCCTGAAGACACTATCTCTACATACAGACTGAAAAATATGGGTGGGACTTCCAAAAAAAAAGGCAAGACAAAGTACAAGACTTTACCATAAGAGTGGGAATATTGTGATGACACATTCAAAAGGATGGTTGGTGCTTTTCCAAAAGAGGAAGATGAAGATGGACCACATGAGGGACTACATGTCACCATCATCACATGTCTTTGTATTATTAGTTCCTATATATATGTATGTATTGTAATAGAGATAGGTATGCATTCCTAAACAAACACATAATACATAGTATTAGTTGATAGGATCATCCTCTCATTGAAACACAATCATAGCTTGGATCAATGAGAGTTTATTTGTCATTCAATGGGGGATAATATACCGAAATTATCCCCGTAAAAAGTTGAGGATGTTATCATGTAGTCTAGTTGGTATTGAGAAATCTTGTATTTTTTTTTTCATCATGAATAATGAATTTGTTCTTTAATATATCAAGATTTACTCAATTCTTTGGACCAACAAGTGGTATCAGAGCGGGAGGATTTTTCTCTAATCCAGATCCGTTCATGGCTACTGATAACATTCTTTATAGTAAAAAAAATCAAGTGTGAAACCTTCAAAAACTGCTATTGTAATAGCAATTTTTGAGGGGGAGAGACACACTGATATTGACTAAATAGCAAATACATCACCCAAAATACTTACTGATTGAAATAATCAGTCAAAAACCTAACCCTTACCCCATCACAAAAACAACCCACCACATAAATCTTGTCCCTACCAACCAAAAAAAAAACAGATCTATCACAATTCTTTCTTAAAAAATCATCAAAAAGATGATAAACTCAAATCCACACCCACAAAAATATATCCGTATTTACAAACCGACACCCACACCGATCTTTATCAATCCAACCATCATAAACACAAATACCCAGATCTCAAACCTCTCACAAAAAGACACACAAGATTATCATAGATTCATCAACAAATCATCTTCAAGAGTTTGTAAAACTCTCAATCAAACCAACACCTCACCAAAACAATCACCATAAGCAGGGGAAGCATGGTGGGCCCATAAAGCTTTAGTCAAACGAGCCATAAAAAGAGATGGCTGTATGTTTCAAGTAAAAAATTGGAGCAGCTGAGATAGTATATGAGTCTTGGATTAAATGAAATTAGTAGTGAGTTGGGCTGAGTTTGAAACTTAGAGTTTTGGGCAATAATGGGTATTGATGATGTATTATCAAGTTGTGTTAGGAGGTCTTTTGGTTAAGATGGAATATTGGGATGTGTTAATAGTGTTTTTTTTGGGCTGAATGAGCTGACATCAAAAGAATATGGTGGAGAGCTGAGATTATCTCAGTCGTGGCTAGATCAGAATAGGCATCAGAGGGTATTATACCTGACTTGAAATTACGGGATGAGCTAAACGAGCCCCTGATGAGTTTATCAGTATGAGGTTGTGACTCAAAGTGTGGTCATGAGTTTTGCGGGTTGAACCTGAATCGTGGTTGTTGTGTAATAATCAGGGAGAGCGTTGATGTATCAGGGTTGAACTTTGGTTTTATTACTCACGAAGTGTGTTGCTTAAAAAATCAGGGTGCTGTGGTTAAAACATAAGGGTCAGCTAATGGCGGTGAATCAAGGATGACAATGATCAGAGGTGGATGGTATTCCGGGTTTAACCTGAGCCTGAGCTTGAGCCGATGTCCTGATTCAAGTGTGATCCATCAGGGAGTGTTGAAGATAATGATAGTCATTTAGGTTGAACCTGAACTCATTCACAAACCGAGGTTCTTTGAAACTTGGCATCACTGAATATCCTGAATCAGATAACTCACTGAACCATGAGAGTCCCTTAAAACCCACTCCCTGAACCAAAAGGATGAGTTGTTGGGAAATGAAGAAGGGTCTGATTCAATCAGTGGGATTGGGAATATATGTGTGAATGTGTTGCTAAGCCAGGATTTTACATCAGAAAATGATAAAAGTATTGTTGGGCAAAGACTGATGAAGTCGTCGTGAGTCAGGGGTTGTAAAATTGGTTTCCCTGATGAGTATCAGGGAATGGGCTCAAAGGGTGCGGTTGAGTAGCCACGCAATATGGGCTAATCAAGGAAAGGTTTTTTTTATCAGCGAGTGTTTATGAGTTGTTCGTATTGAACCTGAACCAAAAAGGAGTAACACGGATCTCTGAGTCTGAAAACCAAGCGAGTCCCTGACTCGTGCGAATCCGAAACTTAGTCACTGAACCCAAGAGTGTAATCCGACTATGAAACACAGTGTCTCTGATGATGGTATCAGAATTAATTTTTATCAGTATCCTGAGCAAGTCAGGCTGTAACTCAAAAAATTATATCAAAAAAGGGGTGTTTGTATGAATTTTAGGCTAAGCCTGAAAAAGTGATGGGAGACTGGATATGGATACATCGGTCTGATAAGTATAAAGTGAACTAGGGGAGTATACTTCAGTTTGCATACAAAGACTGATGTAGATCTTGTATAAAAAAAGACTGATGAAATGTTTATCAGTGTGTTTGTAATGCAAAGTGATAAAGAATGTGTTGTATTCCTGACATAGTCAGGTGACAAAATGATTGGACACTGATGTATCTAAAGTGAACCAGGTCCATCCTATGAACACCGTGAACCCTTACACACTAAACCCTTCAAGTTGAACCTGAGTAGTGAACTCAGGTCACTGAACCCCACAAACCTGTCAAAGTGAACGAGGTCACTGGATATCTGAACCTGGTCATTGACCATTGAACCAAGTTATTGATACCTCATTCACTGAACCCCACTCACTGAACTAGCCACTAAACCCACTGAAATGGGTCACTGAACCTAGTCATTTGAGTCATGAACAACTCAACCCTCGGTGAACCCTCGGTCTTGCACCTTTACCTATCACCTTAGGCTATTTGTATATTCAAATAGGGAGGTTAGGTCCAAAAATTGATCCGATGCTTTGAACAAGATTTGAAAATAAAATAACCTAACTCACTAAATAAATAGTGAGTGACTCACTGATAAAGAAATTAGTGAGTGTTGTTTAGTGCTCTTTACTTACTGATACGGTGTCAGTAAGTAAAATATATGAGCCACAAATAACACCAGTGACACTGAGATTTGACAAATGTCTCAGTGATCTTGAAGACACTATCTCTACATACAGACTGAAAAATATGGGTGGGACTTTCAAAAGAAGAAGTCAAGACAAAGTACAAGACTTTACCATAAGAGTGAGAATATTGTGATGACACATTCAAAAGGATGGTTGGTGCTTTTCCAAAAGTGGAAGATGAAGATGGACCACATGAGGGACCACATGTCACCATCATCACATGTCTTTCTATTATTAGTTCCTATATATATGTCTGTATTGTAATAGAGATAGGTATGCACTCCTAAACAAACACATAATACATAGTATTAGTTGATAGGATCATCCTCTCATTGAAACACAAGCATAGCTTGGATCAATGAGAGTTTATTTGTCATTCAATGGGGATAATATACCGAAATTATCCCCGTAAAAAGTTGAAGATGTTATCATGTAGTCTAGTTGGTATTGAGAAATCTTGTAATTTTTTTTCATCATGAATAATGAATTTGTTCTTTAATATATCAAGATTTACTCAATTCTTTAGACCAACAGTTAAAAAATCTCATTAGTCACTGTTCTAAGTCGGGTTATTTTAGTCATTTCATGTTTCCCGCATTTTATACCACCCACTTCCTCGGTTACATTTCCAAGACAACCCTATTCACAGAGACATAGCTTGTAACACATAAACTTTTGTTCGTAACAAGTGTATAATAGGTGTATTAACCCTTCCAAATTCCTACAAAACTTTTCTAATTCAATTCCTCACTTGTATTTAATCCACCCATACCATAAAAGTTTTCATTATCATTCCTAAACCCTAACAAAAAAACTGTTCATCATCAAAATATTGCAAATGGAACATATGGAAGAGCTTGCAACTACTGCCAACTTTACAAAAATGACAGATCTTGTGATTGTCCTACTTAGGAGGGAAGTTGATAACGATAGGAAACTTAGGGAAAAGTTAAGACAACTTGTCTTGGAAGTGATCAAAACCTTAAAATCTAAGTAAGAGGTGATTGACGAACTTGAAAGATCACGTGACCTGTGGGGGTTGAAATCGTTCGTTTGTTGAAGGAAATATAAAAGTGTGATATGGAGTTAGCAAGGAAGCTTCAAATTTAGATGTTAGAATACGAGCTCAACGCTCGTGAGAAGGGTCGCTTCTTTAGTAAGATGGATTTAGGTATCGTGGGTTAGTTTTGGTTAGGGTATGTTGTAATTTGGTTTGATTGTTTTTGGTCATGTGTAAATTATCGGTCTATGAATCTCAAATTAATGAAGCTTTTTATGTTTTGCTAAGGATTTTTGATGTTTGGATTTTTAGTTAACCATTTATATACCAAATTTGCATACAATGGGCATGAATCTCCAATTTACAATGTTTAACTTTTAAAAGTCAAAACTTGTTCAAAAATATGGTTATATTGGTCCACACCAGTGGGCATCCAGGTCTTACCATTTTTTGAAAGTAAAATCCTAGGTTAGATAATGTAGTAATGGGTGTTTTGGAGAAGTTTTTAGGATAGTATATCAGTTGGAATAGTAGCTTGCATCTTTTAGAATATTTGTTGGTTTGTAGACTTTTGATGGGTGTTTGGGAACATGCACAACCTTTTGTTGTTTGCTTGAATTGTGTATACTGATTTTGCAGACTATTAAGGGGTGTTTGAAAATGTGCATAGCCTTTGATTTTTTCATGGTATTGTAGATTTTTATGGGGTTTTGTTTGGGATGTGCATAACTTTTGAAAACATACAACTTGACCAAATAAACCAGTTAACTTGTGATGGTCAAAACTATCAAAATGACCAAATACAACAGTTAAATTTATAAGGTTGAACTCAGTAAATAAGTTACCAATATTATGGTACTTTTACCCAACTAGATGAAAGTAAACATACCAAAATTTGTCTCACTAGAAAGGTTATCATAACCAATAGACTGTAATTGTTTAACCTCCATTACACTACTTAACAATTCAAAGATAAAAACAACCAAACAATCAAACCATAAACTCTTTTCCTTGCATTCTTTTCGTGCTCCCAGTCTGCAATCTCTCTCTAACATTAAATGCAATAGCTTGTAAGCTAAGTATGCAATTTCTGATAGGAGGAGGCCTTTTTGCTTTGTTACCTTTGTCTTTTGCTGCTCCTCACTAAGATCTTCACCTAGAAAGATCACATCATCCTCACTTGTATCATCATACTCATTTTTGGCTTTCTTACTTTAGAGGTGGATGATGCTTCACTTGGTCCTAGTGCTTCAAGCATATCTTTTAACTCTTTGGTAGTCAATTTGGAGAGGCCGATTTCCTCCCCATTAATAATGAAAATGGTTTCATCATCAATAATAATCACATCTGCAAAGAGAGTATCAAAACACAATCAAACATATAAGTTATCATGAAACTAAAAGGAATGCAATTTTTGACTGAAACCATCTTGAATGAAACTGAAGGGAATGCAGTTTTTGAGATATGAATTAAATTGAAGGTTGGAAGGTGTATTTAAGCACTATACTATGATAGTTAATCATGTGTATTTATGGTGTGATAGATACATAGTTAAATGTTTGTCTTTTGCAAAGGATGTTTATAGTGTGCATATACCAGTTGAAAATGTTTAACTTGTTGAAGTCAAATATTTGTCTAAAAAATATGGTCATGATTTGTTCCAAACTGGTTGGTTTCCAAACATATTTAACTCACAATTTGTTCCACACCAGTTGGTTTCCAAACATAATTTGTTCCACACCATGACAAATAATGCATATGTAAACAAAAAATTGCCTAGAAATTGATAATGATTGACTTGTGAAAGTCAAATGTGTGTCCAAAAAATATGGTTATAATATCTGTTGGAATCACTCCTAAACAGTATTTCAAGTATTTATATCTCATATGTAATAGGTAGCTTTATTATGGCCTTTATGTTTGTTTAAGGTCAAGCTTATGCGAAGGCCCATAAGCTTAGGCCCAAGCCCGCATAAGAAAGGATGGGAACTAGGGTGTTGCCCTAGGTTCCTCCTATAAAATCTTGTAAACCCTCATTTGAGGGTTGGTTGTTCTGTTTTCTTTTCACACATATTCCTACGCCTAACCGTGCTACTCTTATCGTGTATGTGTGCTTGTTTACTTGTTCAATCGCCTTATCTCTTCTCTATAACTTGTGTTTGTAAAATTAGTGACCTATCGGTGGTATCGAGCCAAATAGTTGGGTGAATCGTTGTGTTTGAAGTGGGTTTTGGTCCCAGCGTAACATCGGTTCCTAAACTTAGTCGCGCTTAAAAGCGATTTTTACACTTTTGAATCCAAGATTCTTGTACTTTCAACGTTATTAGGTGTTAAACTATTGGTTTTGGCAAAAGTTTGGAACTTTACATGTATTTCCTTGTTTTTAAGCTTGTTTTTGATGCGAAAGTGTTATCCTACGCCAGAATTGTTTTAGGTGCTTTGGATCATCAAGTTTCACACTTTTGTGTTATTTTGGTGTTATTGAGCTATTTCATCACACAAAACCGGTTTAGAAACATCTTTGGACAAAATCATTCTTACGAGTAGGATTACGCGTATCAAAACCCTAGTTATCTGAGTAGGACTACGCGTAACTTTGTTCTTGGCTTGATCTTGGTTTCGTGGTTTATTCCGTGTTTTCTTACTTGGATAAGTCGAAAATCGTCGACTTTGGATATCTTTTGCACCGTGATAGTGTAAAGATCATTTAGGTAAAACCACAAATTACGCATAAGCATAAACTTACGGCGTAGAAATCCTAACGCTTAAGATTCATCTTACGCGTAGACCTAGTCCCACGCATAGGTAATCCTCGCCTAAGTTTCTCGCCAAACTTACTGCTTACGCATAACTTTAGCCTTTTTTCCACCACGCGTAAGCTAAAACTACAGCGTAACTTGTCTTGTTTCGCGTAACTTTGGATTATTGTGATTTCTACGCTAAGGACACTTCTTCAACAAAGGTTCATTCGACTACAAAGATCCATAAAAAAAAAAAAAAAAAAAAAAATTTGGCGGGAAAATTTGAGTAAAATTTAATTTTTCGAGGAGACTAAGCGTTCAATTTTCTGCGAGATTCAAATTTTGGTTTAACGTGAAAATTTTGGTCAATAATTCAAATTTTTGGGCCCAATTCAAATTTTTGGGTAAAATTTGGCGTCAAAAGTGTCATAACTCAATTTTCACCGCCACCTTAGTATTGAATTTTATAGTGAATTTCAAATTTTGAGAGTCAAAATTTTTCAAAATTAGTTTTGGAGAAATTGAAATTTACTATATCGGCCTTACGTGTGCTATATCGTCTTGGCACCTTTTCTTCTCTTTGATTCTTCCGGGAAAGTGAAATGGATTATGATCATAAAGATCCATTTGTGGCTTTGCAAGAAGGATTCATAGCTATATCTACGGCCTTCAGCGTCGGACAACGACTAATTCCCAATATCCATGATCGTACAAGGCGCAAGAGTTGTTGTACATGAAAGTAATGCTCAAATGGGCGTTGAGAATGTTGTGATCTGCATACATCGGTGTAATGCGGACAATGAGGTTGTAGCATTGGAAGCGGCATGACGTGATTTGGAGAAGATATCATGCTTAACTTCGACATCGAGCCTAGCGTGACGAAGAACAAATGGTTGAGGAAGATATCTTACCCACCTATGACAACGACATAGAGCGGATGGTGAGGTACAATCCATCGTTGATCATATTACGCTGCAAATGCGATTCAACACCTTTGAGCAACTTTGAATTGATAATGAAGGAGGTTGACGGTATGTTGCACAATGTCGAACAACTTTCTCATATACGAGCCCTTACTTGTTAACAATTCAAGCGAAGCGTCAAATCAAACTCTTGAATAAAATCATACTTCTCAAAAGACCATTGCTCGGTTTCATAAAGATTTTCAAAACTAGAGGCACATTGCATCTCTCTTGAACTTAAATTACAAAACAAATCTTTTCCTCGAGAACACAATGGTGACTTTCAAATGAACAAAGTAATCGTGTGGATTTATTAGTAAAGAAAATGAGCATTTAAAGGCTCAACTTCAAGCAAAGGGCTTGCACATGTTGCTTTGCAAAACAAAGCGAGAAGATTAACGAGACAAGAGTGTGGATACTAATTGTGCAAAACCAACAATCTTGGGAAATCGTCTCTAAAACCAATCGAAACCAATCGGTTGTTAGACATCCAACCGCTTTTAAATCTGAGCGTTCAAAATCGTCAAAACCACGGTTTCCTCCCAAGTTGTTGAGAATAATCATTTGTCAAAACCAGTCGCTCCACATTCCGGCACAACAATAATGTACATTTCTATTAAACATGTTTCTATTATACTGTGATCAAGTCATTGCTTCGGCCAATCTAGGATTAGTTCGAACATTGTGTCTAAACCGAGCATTAAGCGTAAAAATTCATATGATTCAAATGGCGCATACAAGAACTATGATCTTGAAAAGGCTAGGAAAAGGCACTACTCAAAAGGATGGAATCTTAGGTTCACGACCTAGTGTATCACCTTCGAGTGTATTCTTGAACACTTTGCTTGTAGTAGCAAACCAAAACCTAAGTTACCTCAAACTAGAACTAAACCCGTTGATCTAAGCGTAAAATTTGAAACCTAATAGGTGGATCAATATGGGGCCTTAAATTCTTCCGGAGAAGTTTCAACATCCTTAGATCTAACCTTAGATGGATACAAGCGGGTAGAGTTTTCAACAATGTTGGTCTTGGTGGATTCTCTGAGCAAGATACTAAGTAGTTGCACCAAAACAAGTGAGATACCCACTACATCCATCCGTGAGGCGGAAAGGAAATAATCAAATTGCATGTTCGGTGTCAAGAAGATAATTGACACTACATCTTTATGCCTCTAACACGGAACCCGATTACACTTGGGATCCATGTCTTTCTCTTCCTTGCCCCCATTTCTATTTTTCTATCGGTACAACAACTATGGCTCCTCTTGCAAAAAGCAGAGGGACCCGTTTCTCACCGTCAAAATATCATGATCCATCATTTGTTCCACCATTGTATAATCGTCATGAATTGGAAACATTGCTTGCTCCTACGGTTAAAGATTACATCAAAGTCGTGCTTCGGATGTATCGAATGTTTCATTTGCAACCGATAATACTCTTATTTACGATACATCGACTCTACAACAACAAATTCATGTCATGCACCTCAATCGAATCTGAAAGCAGGAAGAACAAAGTGTTTCCTACAACAATGCCACGGTGATGATCAACTTAATGAGCGAGATGTTTTTGTCGTGATTGATTCTCTCGAGATATTTATGGTAATTCACACTTGTTCGGTTGCTTGGATTTACATGGTTTCGATGTCTTGATTCATCATCAACATCGTGGTGTATGATTTCGATTCATTGAAAACATTTGGGGAGAGAGTGTAGGCGTCCTTTCTTCTTCGTTTTCCACGTGCTTCCTTGCGAAACCCAATGCTCTCAAAATTTCTTCCATAAGGCGAAGAAATGAGGCGATATGTGGTTCAAACGTCTTAATTGATGTTATCGTCTCAACTTTCACGGGTTATATTGTGTGAAGTTACACAAATATAATGTTAAGATGCCTCCTGCGGTCTTGGTATCGAGTTATTGCTTATTCACAATGACTAGTATTAAAGACCACAACATTCGAGGAAAGTCGTTTCATTTAGTCTCTTCGTGGTTTGTTTGATGTGATGCGTCTACATACGCGAAGATCTTGTTGATTTCGGCATGTTTCCTCGAGCGAATCTTCCGCAATTAGTCGATTTTCTTTGTATGGTTTCTTGCTCATCTACAAATTCCGCGCATCTTGAAGCCGTCAAAGTTAGAGGAAATGTAGACTTCATCAAAGTTTCAAATCGCTAAAGGCGGTTGTCGGTTAGGGGGCTATTTACGAAACATCGTCAATTGGGGAAAGGTTAATTTGTTTCATACTTATTTCATCTTTTCCTAAAATGGCTTGTGCACACATTACGATGTACAACCGTAATTGTCAAGAAATGACCACGTAGTGCGCCTCGGTACCACAATCCTTATAAAAGGAGCGAAAGCTTCTTATTTTGAGTAAAACCTATCAAACCTTTCATTTTCAAGGTTTTGCTCAAAAGACAAGTACTTCCCATATGATTTCAAAACCTCAACCGTTTATATCACTAGTTGAGGGGAGTATTTGATTTAAAACTTTGTTCACAAATTGTTCATAGTGGTCACTCTTCCCGCAACACTCAAAATGGTCATATTTATTCTCAAAGCGTTCAAAATAACATTTTATATGCCATTTTTGAGGGAGAAAATTGTGTGATAAAAATATGTTGTACAAAATGCAAATGAATCATGTACCTCGGACTTAACCAATGAATTAGCGGTACTAAACCTGTTTGTAACTCGAAAAGACTTGTCACTGGACGGGTAATAATTTCAAGCTAGTTCGCTAGTAATGTAAGCGTGTCTCATGAAGGACTTGTCCAGTAGAAAGTACCATTCGAGATACTCTTGGTAGACATGAACTACGTGGGTATGACAACCTTCGAGGTTTGTCTACACCTTCAAGGTAGTTATTAGAGCTAGTTGTCACTAAAAGCGACAATGTAACTCTTTAACTATTCAGCGTAATCGTGTCTCGCGGAGATTGTCTATCTTTAGTAGATCAATTCAAAAGTCGCACTCTTTCCTCTGTGCATTTAAACCATTAAAACTCTTTAGCACATGTGGAGGGAGTATTTATGCAAAAACTTATCTCGATGGTTCAAACATGTTTTTCATTTACAAACCCTTTGAGAGATTTTTCACATCTGATGGTTTAAATGGCAAACATAGGTTAGTCATGGAGTTATAAGGTGACTAAGGTTAGGAATAACCGTCTATGATCCTTGTTGGAGGATCTACCAAGGACACTACCATTAGTTAGTGTTAGAAGTCCTTAGGAATGATTATAAAAGGAGAAAATGAGAATCGGAGAAAGAAGGAGTTGAAGAATCAAAAGAAATGTAAAGTAAAGGGTGAAAAGAAATAGCCCTCAGTTATTCAACTTAGGGCGGACACGGGTTCAATTCATATACTCTTGGTTGTCACTTAGTGACACCGGTATTGAAGATTAAAAGTGGTCATGGACCCGGTGGCGCATGCACTAAACCTTCTTAGCCACTCAAGTTTCTCTCAACGAAGCTTGTTTCATTCTCACAGAGAACCTACATAAACTATTGGCTTTCTCTGAGATCGTGGTATTGAAAAAGGAGACCTCTCCTAGTCTCCGCTCGGAAAACCAAAATGCACTATTGAGTCTAGAGCCGCGAGATTCATCAAAAGGTCTCTTAGGAACACTTGACATTTAATCACTTGATGATCAACAAATAAGATCATCGATGGTTCATATCGAGTCCTTCACGGATCTTAGCAATGCATCGAGAACATTTGAGAGGTTCACATCCGTGATCTCGATGATTGAATGGAAACTCTGCCGTGGTCAACATCAAACGACCACGGCGGCGGTCGCCCGGTAACTCCTCGTGGATTCTGGGTGTGTCTCATCTGATCTGATCGTGAGGTGATGCTTGGTGTACCTCGGCGACTCATCGAGCTGGTAGATGTGCCCTTGGTACATCGCGTTATCTCACTGTGGGACTCCGGTTCGAGAGCGGCCTTTGTAAATTAGAGTTGTGTTTTCACACTATCTTTGTTAACACTCTCGAAGTTCAAACTTGTAAGTCCGAAACCGCTTATTACTAACCGTTTGAAATGTTTTTTCTTATGGAAGCTCCGGGGCGGGATGATCGTCTTGACTCTTCTCATACTCACGCCAACATCATCACCAATGGAAGTTCTATTCAAAAGCAACCAACCGTCGAATGATTCTTCGTCTAACCAAAGAATCTACAAGTTAAAGACTTAGAGAACTTCATCGGTATTGAATTCCAGCGTCATAGGCGTGTGAGAATGTTGAAGAATGGCGTGGAACCTTTGAGGCGTGAAGCGGACACGAAGCGGTGATCACGGACAACAACATACTATCACTTTCACCACAAAGAACAATGATCAAAGAACAAAGTTAAAGATGGCGTCGAAGCATAGCTGTTCAAAGATAACTATCTCTACACCTTGGAGATTGTTCGAATCAAGGCAATTCCTCTCACAAGAAAGAAGAATGTCGGGAAGGCGTCACAGCTACTATTACATAAGCGCCTTCGTTTACATTCATATATACTTGAGGGGAGATTGTTGGAATCACTCCTAAGTGATATTTCAAGTATTTATATCTCATATGTAATAGATAGCTTTATTATGGCCTTTATGTTTGTTTAAGGTCAAGCTTATCGAGAAGGCCCATAAGCAGGCCCAACCACATAAGAAAGGATGGGAACTAGGGTGTTGCCTAGGTTCCTCTCATAAATAATCTTGTAAACCCTCATTTGAGGGTTGGTTGTTCAAGTTTTCTTTTCACACATATTCCTACGCCTAACCGTGCTACTCTTATCGTGTATGTGTGCTTGTTTACTTGTTCAATCGCCTTATCTCTTTCTCTATAACTTGTGTTTGTAAAATTAGTGACCTAACAATATCTTCCACACCAAAAATTTCCTACCATACAGGCTTTAGTTAGTTAAACTAATTGTTTTACACACAAACCATAACATAAAAGCCATAAGAAACCATAAATTGTCTTACACATTATATCACAAAAAATAAATAAATAAATAAAAGAAAAACCCATCAGCATTGGCTTCTCAGTTTGATTGAACCTCCTCCTCTTGTTCCTTGTCATTTGGTGACAATCTTCTCCTCTTGGACTCTCTTACCAAACTCTCATATGCAAACTCTCTTTTCCTCTTCTTTCGTCTTGCTATTTTCTCACCAGCTTTATGGTCTATCCTTTCTAAACATTCTACAACAGACCTAGCTTCATCAGTAAGAAGTAGAGCAACATAAGCTTAAACTGCTTCAATAACTTGAGAATCCAACAATTCTTCACCAGCTAAACAGGAGCTTTATCAGCAAGAGCATGAGCAACATCATATACATCAACTGGTTCTACTACATCTTCACTTAGTTCATTGTTTAGAAAATCCACCTGCTGAATTAATTGTTCTAACTCAGCATACAACTCTACAATCTCTTCCTGATCATCAAGTTGATGGTGTTGTTCCTCCTGCCAATCAACTCCAATTTCTTGTTCAGCTACATTAACCTCTGACATCCAAGTATGCAAATCCCCTTCCAAACCACTTATAGTAAGATCCTCATATGTATCATGGATAAGACCATCCATCTCCTTAAACTCATGTTCCTTCATACCCTGTTAAACATCATCTTGGCTAAGTTGTCTAGAATATTGTCAAATGTTGAATTTATATCTCCCACAACCTCTTCTTGACTAACACTTTCTTGGCTTAGCTTCTCCTTCATTTTCTCATATTTATCTTCTAGTACAAAATCAATCTCTGCTAATATTCTTCTGAATTCAAACTGATAAGAAAGCTCTCTTGTCCTTTCTTTGTTCTTACTTTCGTCAGACCATGGTATTTGAATAAGCTCATCATTAAAATCTAGGAAAAGGTCATTCTTATCATTACAACATTCAAACTTACTAGATGAAGCATGATCAGTCGAATGCTCAACCTGATTTCCCTATTTTCCTATTTTAGTAGCACCTTGACACTCTAACAAAACACCTTTTCCATCTCTCCCTTCTTCATTAACAACATCCTTTCCATCTTTCCCAGCTTCCTTAACAATATCATTTTCCTCTATCTCTTCAATGACCACCCATTACCATGACTGATCCTCATGTCCATCAAGTGTTTCTCGACTAATGAAACATCTGTTTCAATGTAAACCTCTATTTTCTTAAACCGAGACACATATTTCAATAATGTCACCACGTCTTCCTCAACCATTAATGGGACCAACCCATCATCCAAAGCCTCACTAGGGATCCTAAAATGTGTGAACAGAATATTATCATCTCGTAATCATAGCTCCTCTAACATTCCAAAAAACTGATGAATGGGGAATAAGTCAGAATCAATGAGGTCAACATAGTCTATATGTGCAAACTGATATCTTCGGAATGGTGGGTTTCTAAAGTTACGTCGTGGTGGATTTTTAGCGTGAACAATGTTGCATTAGAATCTGGTGAGAAAAACAAATAACAACTTAAAAGCTTGAAACTAACACAACCTACAATTTACACATGCATGTTTGAATAAGAATCTTGGGGAAGATAAAGCAAAGTTAAAAAAATAAGAGGAATTGAAGCTTATCGTAAATAAGACCAAGTTCATATGTTGAGAGAGAGGTTGTTCGAATATGCCAAAGTACCATGTTTGATTGAGTGTGTAGATTGTTTGTGTGTGTGATTTGATTGTGTGCTAAGTGTGTATACAAAAGTGCTTGTGTTTGATCATATGATTCAGGTAATATACAAAACTTTATGTATTGCAAGTTATGTCTCTGTGAATAGGGTTGTTTGGGAATGTAACCGAGAAAGTGAGTGGGATAAATGGCGAGAAACATGGAATGACTAAACTACCTCAACTTAGAACAATGATTAACGAGATTTTTTAACGATTGTTAGCGAAATGGACATAAATTGTGTAAAAGTGTGAACAACAATGACATTTTTTGTAATTAAAGTTTAAAAGTAGCATAGAGTGCAAAATTAAGATACCACAAAGACATTTTCTGCAATTAATCCTAAATTTAATTAGTTAACTAGAATAATGTTATTTAAATTAAGCCCTTAAAGTTTTATATATCACATTATTTTTAAGATTATTTGTTTTGGCAATTTAGATCCAGTTTATGTCTTTTTTTTCCTCAACCGAATAGTAATGCAAAGTGTTTGTAATGTTAACTGAATCATCTTCAATTTTTATTAATTGCCAACTAGGAGGTCATATTATGAAATTGAGCTCGTTTATCGGCACAATTTGTTTTCTTGTAAGACTAAAAGTAATTAGACCGAATGGTTTGGTCGGTCTATCCGAACCAAACGCGTCCCCTTTGCTACTCAAACCAAATGCAATGCGCCCTTTTATTTGCAATGGTTTGATCCGTCAATGGACTGAACAAATGAGAACGACTTTTGAATTGGGGCGGTGTTTGTGTATATTAAAATAAAATAAAAATTTAAATCCACTTTTTCTCTATAAAAACTTTACAATTTTTTCATTTTTATACACACATACTCTCTACAAAAAAAACATAGCTTCTCTCTATCAAAAATTATGAAATGTTCACTTCCACATACTGTCGATTAAATTAAAGCTGGTGTTCAGAAACTAATTGATTAGAATACCATTCGTCAGCAAGCGAATATCGACTTAGCTGTGCAGTTTAGCAACGCACAAACAACTAAAGATGATCTGAGGAAAGCATACGCGGAACGCAAATACATTCTGCAAAAAAACTAGCTTTGATTAACACTTTTTTAAAAGATGAAGCTTGGAAAGATTGAGAGATACATGATGCTTTGATTATAGTGACGGAAACAATACAAGATAACATCGGTGCTAAAGTTATTTGGATGCATTCAGAAACAAAGATGACGATTGTGTTTTTCTTTTCATGTAATGTTTTTTTAATTTTCGTATTGTTATTTATATTTTGTATTTTTTTTAAAATTTCGTATTATTTTTTAATCTAATGTTTATTATTTGAATTATTAACGTAATGTTTTTTAGTTATTAATGAAATTTTAATTAAAAATTATTCGATTATATGTGCGGTCCTTTTATTATGAGCATTTGGTGTTAGTATATTTAGAAGAGAGAAAACTGATATGTGACAGTGTTGTGCGTGGTCATATTACTATTAGTCTAAGACTATTATTTTCAATTTTTGCTTTTCTCTTATTGTAGGTAGATTGCACAATTTGTTTTCGTCATAAATCTATATTATATTTCACAAATATTTTAAAAGTTTCTTTCTATCAGATTCTTATTATTTTTCTCTCAATATAAGGTTTTTACTTCTTTTATTTTTCTAATCCCGATTATCTCTTAAAATTGAAGCTCTTAAATCTAATGGTCTCTTTAATTTACAAGCAAATTCAATGTTAAATATGACAAAATCATAAATCAATCACTATGTTTAAAACAAAACCAAACATTTCCCTGTCAATTTTGTCATCAAATATTGATGTCGCAATCTTATCAGAACCCATTAAATGGAGCCCTAATTAATTCATTTGATAGAAACCTTACATAGAAACGTTTGGAAGTGCAAAGTTTTGGGCATGGCCAAGTGTACCCTATATATTGATACCAAGCGAAGTTAGACACACAAACATGTAGCAATAAACGATTGTGATTCAACACGGACAAATATTATAAGTTTTTTAGGACATGGTTGTTACTTAGAGACAAGTCACATCTCCTACGAAAATGAAACATCCCAAACTCGAAAACCCAAGCTGTGCCCTTCGCATGCATGGTCAACTTCGATACCCAACCCTATCCTGTTTTTTACCTCGTAGGAGAAAGATATCTACGTGGGTTTTCAATATTGGTTATGACATTCGTACATATATAACCAGTTCAAAGCGCATGTGATCTTTCCTTAGCAATGCTTGAACTCCAAAACAGTCATATGAACGTCTATTTCTTTGAATTATATGACATGACTATCATATATAAAACACATAAAACGTCAAAAAACGTGCGGAAGTGTATAAGAGCGAATAATTAATAATTAGCTAACATAAACGTAAAGTATCGTCACTTTTTATTACAGGCAGAATAAGAATCGATTCCATGGCTAGCAGTGATGAGCGCAATTGGGGTTTATAGGATTATAAAATTACCTTTGCGTTTTGTAATTGATCCAAGATACCAAAAGTATGTTAGTACTACGTTAGCTTGTCTTAACACGTCTTAAATCGAATTAAGGTAATCTTGGTTTTAATCTGCGAAAATATTTGTTTTGGAAAAACAAAGTATCGACACCTTACTTGAGGTGTACGATCGGCTGGAACAAGAAACACACACAAAACAATTTTAGGGTTGAGACAATGAGTACAAGAGATGGAATACAAAGACCATAGGCCTTATATTTATACACAAGATAACTTTGTATCCAAGTTAAGTGTGAGTTGGGTTGGGGAATACCCTTGGCCTATCGGATGTGGTATCCCAAAGGGATTCCGTAACCTTCACAATCTCTATTTTCTAATTTAGTCATTCCATTTAACATTTAACGATCGTTAGTCCATTACACTTAATTAACTTAACGTCCGTTATATATTTCGTATAAATAATAAATAAATATAACATTTTATATTTAATTATTAACTTTAATTAAATACGTAAAAAATGCGATCACGTGATCTTAAGATTCGATCCTGGCTTCGCATTCTTAATTTATATCCATAAAACTAAAAAATAAAACGTTTTGTGAATATTTCCAATACACTTTAGATAACATGATAGTGAATAATATGTAGAGTGAGACTTGACTTATACACCGTTTTCAGGTACACCTGTACCAAAAGTTTTGTGCTTTTATAAACATGTCACATATATTATTAGTACATGTAGTTTGTATACATGTTTCAAAAAAATATGTAATTATTTTTAAGTTATTCGCGCTGGATGAGTAAAAAACAGTTAAATTAATAACCAACTGGAGCTTGGTTTGGGTTCAATCTCATTCACGTTAATTGGGTCGATGTAAGCAGTGATCGTTATCGCGATAGAGTCATGAGAAAGGTCAGGTTGGCGTGAAAGATCGTAGAATCAAAGTCTTGGCGATATCTGGCTTTTGGAGATAAGAAAATTAATATCAATGTAAAGTAACATGCATGGGTAAGGTAATGTAACGAATAAACATCGTGCCTTAGTTTCTTACGTGGATATTTAAGTATATATATACACGGTGGTGATTTATCAAAATTATATCTTATAAGGTTTTGTTGGTTGTGATTAAGAACACAATATTCATGATTGATACTAATTTTAAGGTTATTATTAGCAGAATCGGATAAACAAAATCGGCTATTATTAGCAAAATCGGCTGTTACTAGCAAAATTCTATTTTGTATTCTTTAAAACACGCTATATGTAGATCTTTTTACGTAAGTTGTTTTAAATATTCACCATTTCTGACAACGCATTACAACAAGGTTTCTCAATATTAAAAAATCTGAATTATTGAAAGTTATGTAGGACCCGATAATACAATTGTTATACAAAAAATGAATAGAAAAGGAATCTTTGAGCTCTTGAATAACGATTCTAAATGTTGGTAGAAAATGAGACATTGAAAGCCATTGTGGGGATACCCAGTGCACCCAGTCCCCATAGAATGTCCTTTGTCATATTTAATTAGCTTTTTTTCCCAACTACAATACGCGTTATTTCTAGGTTCTTAAAAAAAAAGGAAGTCTAACTACGGTACTAAGATCACACGTTACCGTTCGGTTATAGGGCAAGTTATAGCCCTATAATTCGCTATATAACTCGGTTCCACACCCCGCCATAAGCAACAGGTTCTGGCGCCAAAAATATTAGCCGATGTTATACGCATTTCTTTTTTATTTTATTTTTTATTATTATTCTTTTTAAATGTGCGTTTCTTTGAGTTAAGTGTAGGTCAGAGGTGTCTTAAAAGTGAGTGATGTAAGAAGGTGCTTTTGAGTTAAGTTTAAGTTTCTGAGTTATAAAAGAAAACATATGAGATGATATCGTTTTTTGTTGTAACACGGCCCAATATGTATATGGTGTAATTGTGTAAAAATACCTGCTTCAATTCAATATGTATATATAGCTTAGAGTTTTATTCTTTTTGTGATGGCACGTATTGCTAATATATTTCCTTGCTTTTATACATACAAACGGTGGCTATCTGACAATTAATTTTGTCCAGGTAATCGGCTAAGCTAAGGTGGTCAAATTCTAATGTGGTATCTTACAACTGCTTTGTATATGCTGATGTGGTTATTTGTTGTGCGCGTGATAGTGGATATACTATGAAATTATAAAATAGCACACCAAATAACAATATAAATAACAAAATTGCTGAAAATCAAAGTATTTTGTCGTTGAATTGGTTAGTTTTGGCCACAAATCAATTCAATTAGCTCTTTAGGTAACTCCGATCTTCAATCCAAAGACTGAAACATTGACAAATGCATAATTTTTGGGCCATTACTGTTGGGATTTTAAAACCAGTTAACCATTAACCTTTACGAGTACGCAACGGATATTAGATCTAGTTATCGCAATTATGTTAAGCACGTAATTAATAAACAAATAATTAATACAATATTAATTAATTAAAAGGATATAGAAAACCTAACATTGCTTGTGATTGATCGCTAATGTAGCAACGAAGCCAAAGCGAAACCCTAGTATCAAAATTAGATACGCCGAAAGTATCACACAAACCCGATTAACGTGTCGTTCGATTAACGCTAGTCGAGCGTAATATTAAAACAAGTTAACAACTTGAAACTTGAATAAAACCCGCTAGAGAATACCACAAAGAAACACGTCTCTACGCGCGCAACTTATGTCCAAGATCACAAAGAAAAGCGCCCAAAACGACTTCCTTACTTTACCGATATCGGACACTATTTGTCCGATATATATCAACATCTTGTCGAGATATAGAACCACGAGCGGGCTGTTTTCACCTTCTTGTTCTTCTTTGTTGTGTCGACAAGGAGACCAGGAACAAAACCGACCAATAATACTAAACACTTGATTAGTACACAAGTTTAGAATTTAACCAAACTTTAAAACCCTTAATCGATTTGTATGAAAAAATGACCAAGAGCAAATAGCAGGAAAATATTGATCGGTTGAGGGATTAGATAGATGATAGTAATCGTGAGTTTTTTTTGCAGAGGTTGTGTTTGTATATATACACACAAAACCGACTCCATATTGGAGTACAACGGCTTGTTCCACAAGTTCAACCCAAGCCAAACCCATGTCCATCTTCTCACCGATCCTTTGGGTTATCAAAGGCCCATGGCAAAACCCAATTCGCCCATGTTAAGTCCAAGAACGACCATGGTTCAAATTCATGATCGGGTCAAATAACGGGTATGTTTATTCAAGTTTTATAAGCGTT
The DNA here is from genome assembly GCA_022545495.1 of Chrysanthemum lavandulifolium. Classification (NCBI taxonomy): domain Eukaryota; kingdom Viridiplantae; phylum Streptophyta; class Magnoliopsida; order Asterales; family Asteraceae; genus Chrysanthemum; species Chrysanthemum lavandulifolium. The sequence continues at coordinate 163,821,293 of CM040240.1, read as the reverse complement.
CAACACGTATATCTCGTGCTTATCGTGTGCCCCATCGGCTCGCACCATTAGTGGATTACGTCGTGTTTTCAACTTCCACAAACCAATGACTCCCACTGGGAGTTGGTGTGTCGAATGGCACACAAAACTAACGACGAAACGCATAGCAAACGCCTCTCACTCGCTTTTTAACTAAAAGTGTGCGAGAGAATAGTTTCGTAAAGTTTCGATGAGCATGGTCATTCAATGTCTTTCTTTAATCATCCTTTGTTATAGATACCGTTAAACCATGGATTATGGATCTCAAATCATTCCATATAGTTTAACCATTTAGAATCTCGTTATAGATTTTAATTCGGATATACCAAATGTAATCAAGAATCATCTTGTATTACCCTTTGGAGTCCGGCAGACGAGTTATCCGATTAAATACGGAGGCGCCATGGTATCTTTACGCACATATCAAGTGGAGTAACAAATCCCTTATTGACTATAAGTGTTGTGGGTCGCTTCACATCACTACGAAATATAACTTTATAACTACCTTATTGAGATAGCGTTTTGCATATACTTAAAAAAATGACATCCACACATATGAGAACTTACTTGCATCTTAAGTCTAAGGGCGAAGATAACAAACCATTTCAATATTTTACTTATGACAAGGATCCAAAGTAAATGTTTGAAAGTTGGGGAATCCAATATGCATCTCTAGTGAATACATATGAGTTTGGCGGGAACAATCCGAATTCTCGTTAGAATTATAACCAACACTCACATTTGCCTTGTCATAACAATATTCCCATATTGTTAACCAAAAATGGACATATTTAGAATAATAAATCATTTCATGGATTAAACATGCAAATATGGAATAACATATTATATGAATATAATAACAAATACCTCATATCTTTATTAATCAGAAAATAATAAGCTGTCTTACAACTCAAATTATCAAATACTAATTAACTTGGGTTTACATGAGACTACTAGCGGTACCAAACCTATATCTCTAGTCAACTTAGAATGCTTAGGAAATCCAAAGCTTTCGTAAATGGATCGACTAGATTGTCATCCGTGTGAATCGTTAATATCTTCATCTCCCATTTCAATGGTCTTTGAAGATAATGAACTTTAAGCGCGATAATGTCTAGCACCTTTAGTGATTCCGCTTTCATTAGCTATAGTAATGGCTCTAGTATTACCACAATACGTATTTATGGGTTCTTCAATTGTGGGAACAATGTTCAACCACGAAATGAATTTCTGAATCCATCTGACCTCTTTTGATGCATCTGACAATATACTCGACTTCGAGATGAAGTAGCAAAATACTTTGCTTTGTAATTTTTCAATCACAAACACCTCCATTTAGAACAAATACATATCCGATGCGAGACTTTAAGTCGTCGACATCTCATCGGATATCGACATCGATTGTAGCAAGAAACCACGAGCTCTTGTTCATCTTTCCTCCATAAGTCGAAACTTATCCTTAGTATTGTGCAAATACTTAAGAATATTTTCCACAATGATCCGATGAAGTTCACGGATTACATTGAAATCGACTTGTCACATTCTCGCGAACGCAACATCGTGGGCAGTACATCTCACGCATACATAATAGAACCTATAGCGAAGCATAAGGAATTCTTTGCATGCACTCTTTACGGCGTGTGTTTGAGACTGTGACTTACTCAATTTAGGGTTATCTTGCATTGAGATCGCGCCACGTTTGGAGTTCTCCATACAAAATCTTTTCAATATTTTCTCAATGTAAGCACTTTGACTCAAACCAATTAATCGTCTAGATTTGTCTCGATAGATCTTGATTCCAAGAATATATGCATCTTCTCCTAAATCTTTCATGGCGAAACATCTTCCAAGATAGAATTTTACATCTTGTAACATTGGAATATTGTTTCCCATAAGCAATATGTCATCAACATATAGAATTAGGAAAGTGACATAACTCCCACTAGCTTTTTGATATACACATGGCTCATCTTGATTTTGAGAAAATCCAAATTTCTTTATCTCATCATCAAAACGTTTATTCCATTTCCTCGATGCTTGCTTAAGTCCATAAATGGAGCGCTTGGAGCTTGCATACGGTTAGGATATTTTGGATCAACAAAACCCTCGGGTTGCTCCATATAGACCTCTTCGTAAAGATGTCCATTGAGGAAGGCGGTTTGGCGTCCATTTCCATATCTCAAAGTCATAGTATGCACTATGGCTATGAGAATCTTATAGCTCTAATGTCCGCAATGTGAGAAAAGGTTTCTTCATAATCAATCCCGTGGGTTTGGTGAAGCCCTTTGCTACTGAAACGAGCTTTAAAGGTGTATACCTTACCATCCATGTCGGTCTTCTTCTTGAAGAGCCACTTGTCGCCAAGCTTGTCTTGCGATCGGGAGGAAGCTCAACTAAGATCCGACATCATTGTCTTTCACGGATTGCATTTCCACATTCATTGCATCAAGCCATTTCTTAGATTCGGGGATCCGGCAATGCGGCTTTATAGTTATTGGGTTCACCAAGATCCCACAACTCATGTTCCTCAAACGTCAATGTATAAACACATACGGTCGAGCACGGCGTGTCCTATTGGACTTCGAATGGGAACAATGTCACTTTGAGGTTCTTGATCTCTTGATCATCCTCATCGTGATGAATGCTAGTGTCTAAAGAAGGATTTGTATCTTCTTCTTGAATTAATTCAAGATCATCCATACTCCACATGCTTTAAGATCCATAAGATTACTCTCAAAGAACTCAGCATTTCGAGCAACAAAAACTTTGTTCTCGGATGAAGATAGAAAGAATATCCCATAGTTTCCTTAGGGTATCCTACGAAGATACACTTAACTCTAGGTTCAAGTTTGTCGGGTTTGGTAAGTGTATCACGCTTAGCAAGTGCCTCACAACCCGGACTTTTATGTAAGATGACTTAGGGGCTCGCCCATACCATACCATTATGGTGTCTTTTCAACCTTCTTAGTTGGAACCATATTGAGAATCGTGTGTTGGAATCACTCTAAACGACATTTCAAGTATTTATATTTCATATGTAATAGGTAGCTTTATTATGGCCTTTATGTTTGTTTAAGGTCAAGCTTACGTAGAAGGCCCATAAGCTTGATCCAGCCCAATAAGGAATAGGGGAGGAGGGGTGTTGCCTAGCTCCTTGCCTATATAAACTCTTGTAAACCCTCATTTGAGGTTGGTTGTTCAAGTTATTATTTCACTCTTATATTACGCCTAACCGTTTCATACTATCGTGTGTGTGTGCTTGTTTACTTGTTCAATCGCCTTATCTCTTCTCTTATAAGCTTGTGTTGTAAAACTAGTGACCTAACAAATGGTATCAATCGCCAAATAGTTGGGTGTACTCGTTTGTTTTTGAAGTTTTGGTTTTGAATCTACGCGTAGAGATAACGCTATCTTTGGTTATCTTAAAAACTAGCTTTTTACACTTTTAATCCAAGATTCTTGTACTTTCAATGTTTTGAGGTGTTAAAATACTTGTTTTTGGCAAAAGTTTCAAACTTCTGGCGTGGATTTACGTTTTAAGCTTGTTTTTGTTCGTGGGTGTCGATTCACGCGTAACTTTTTAAATTTTTTGGTACATCAAAATTCACACTTTTGTGTTCTTTTGGTACTATTGAAGCTATTCCATAACAAAAAGCGGTTTAGAAACACATTTGGGCGTAATCAAATTCTACGAGTAATCCCACGCGTATCAAAACCCTAATATTACGCGTAAGATTGTTCCTTGGTTTGATCTTCAATTTTACGGTTTAATCCGTGTTTTCTTACTTGGATCGATCGAAAATACGTCGAGCTTTGGATATCTTTTGCGTGAAGTGTAAAGATCATTTGAGCAAAAACCCAAAATTACGCATAAGCATAAAGCTACGCGTGAAATTCTACATAAGATTCACTTCTGGCGTGAAACTAAGGTCTCGCATAAGGTAATCCTACGCATAACTTTCACGCCTAACTTTTGTCTCGCCTAACTTTAGTGCTTTTATCCTACTTACGCGTAGCTAAAATCTCGTGTAACTCCTTGTTGTTCTGCGTAACTTTTGGTGTGTTTACGCATAAGTGCTACTTGGTTCTTGTCTTTTCTACGCTAAGGACACTTCATCAACAAAGGTTCATTCGACTACAAAGATCCATTATTACCACACAAGTTTATCATCATGTCTCAACCACCATACTCTAACTATTTCCTCACACTTATAATCATCAACAACAACAACAATTAACTCCACAACATCAACAATGGAATCAACAACAAGCCATTTATCAACAACAATTTAATCGACAACATACTCACAACTTGGGGCAATTCCACAACCACAAATGGTTCAACCACCACCAAGTCTTCAAACTCTACCCTACCAAACGATTTCAATCAACATCCATCACGAAGCACTATGAAGGAACCCACTTGGTTTGCAAAGATGTGTGAAGCTTTAAGCGACCAACAATCAATTCATGAAGTGGATCACTGATAGACCTCAATGCTCACTCCGAAACTACGATCAATGGGTGATAAGGTTCTTTGGGTTACGTGATGCGAAGAAGCCACATGGAAAGTTCTTAAAGAAGGTTATCTTGGAAGGTCCATTTGAGATGCCTACCGTCATTGTGCAGAAGATCCAGCTTCTTTGTTCCACGAGATGAACAAACCAACATTGCTCTTGTTGCATTTAAATCCTATAGAACTTCTACACTATGAAGGTGATGAACTTGCAATGGAATACATCCTCTTAGGATTACCAAACCCGATTCTTCGTAGTGTTGATGCTCAAAAGATCGCACAAAAATGTGGATCATATTCGTCTTCTTATGGAAGGATCGGTACTCAATCGGGAGGATTTGGAATCCAAAATCTACTTGGCTTATGACACTTCATGATTGAACACGAGAGACACTCGAGTCATATCATCATCGATTTTCGAGACATCATCAATGATTTGGATAAACCACATCATCATGCCAAGAATTGCGATGAATACTAAGTTCTGAGTAGTCTTGGTCCGGAATGGGAGAAGTATGTCATTTTCTCCGTCAAGCGAAGAATATGCATCATTCTACTTATGGTTGTTGTGCGATTACTTGAAGCCTCATGAGAAGGAAGTTGATCGGGAAAGGATTCTCCGTGCTCAAATTGCTAAGCGATGCAGCCTTAGGACAATCAACAACTTGCCTTATATGCTCAGCGAATTATCCTCTCAACCCGAACTCAACCAAGCTTCCAACACACCTTCGGCCAACAACCTCAACCTCAACAAAATTAATTGGTTCCATCACGACAACAATGCTCAAGCATATGTCGGTGAAACTCTTGGGAAGCGGATCCGTTCGAAGCATTACAACAAGGTTTGTGATGATTGCTAATGCTTTTGGCGTTACCAACAAATCCAACAATCGTATTCGTTCCTCATCTAACACGGACTCAAGTGTTGTGAACAATGGGCGTGTTGAAGTTTCGAATCGTGATTATGGTGCGTCGGATGGGCGGTGGTCAAGGTTTAATCTTGTGGGTAGGAATAACAGTGAGCTCAAGCGGTGGAATAGAAATGCTCGAATCGGTTAAATGGTCTTGATGCTACAAGCTGCAATGAGAAGGACACACTGGCTAATGCATGCCCAAAGCCAAGGACTAAGAGCAGTGCTTATTTCAAAGAGGCATTACTTTTGGCTCTTAAGGATGAAGGCAGTGGATCTCTACAAACAAAACGAGCTTTATGGCGATCACGAGACTCGGATGATGACATGGAGGACTTGCAGGCTAATCACATTTGTTATCTTGATGGCCAATATGCATGAGTGCACATGAGTGATCTGAGCCAGTGTTTGACAACGATGGCTTATCTCGTGCCGAACAAACCATCATCATGCTCGAACTAATATCTCCGCCTTAATATCCCAGATAAGCCGCGGATCGGTATTCAAATGAGTCTTCTACATCTTCTTGATGATTTTCAAGTTAACCCAGTAGTTACATTTGGCGATCAAGATGACCTCATGGTTTCCTTTGATAATCAAATTGACTCAGTGGTGGTGCCGAGGATCTAAAGAATGATCATGTTGAGACTCGCGTTGAACAAGATGATCTTGCCTCATCCGGATTTTGCTCGGTTAATTCAAGACCATAAAATCAAAGCGGAGGAATGTTATGCATTAAATCAATCCTTAAAAAGTAAAAATGCCTTTGTTAACCAAGGATTTTGAATGTTTACAAATGCAACTCAACTTTTCAAAACTCAAGAAAGCGTGAAAAAGGTTTTGAAACGCTTTGCAAAATCTCATCAAAGCGAAAATATTTAGAGGCGGATCGTGATCTAGCGCTTGAAGAATGCTTTGTTGTCAGAATTAGAACAAGCTGAAACATGAACATAAAAAGCAAATTAACGCTCACCTTGGAAAATCAAAATGCTAAGGTGAGTTGTTAAATTGTCAAAAGCAGTTCTCGCGTACAAAAAGCATTCAGCGAATCGGGTAGATGACCTTCTTGCGAGAAATTCTCGGTTTGCAAAACAAACTTAAAGAGTTTAAAGCATTGTTTACAAACATGGTGAATCGATGCTTGACTATTGAAAAGTTTACCTTAAAACCTAATCCAAATGGATATGGAAAAAATCTAGGCGATTACAAACCAAAGCTTTCACTAAAAACATTCAAACCAACTCACGAAGTTTCGAGTCTGAGAATACAAAATTGATAATACTATCATGAGGTGTTGTTGAATATCATCGTCAAGAGGAATTAGATGCGAGAAGGCAGTCGATCAAAATTAAAAATGTTGTTTACAACAAACCTTTTAATTATAAAAGCGGTCACTTCGTCACACTGGATTCTTCTAACACACCAAGGGTTATCATCAAAACACCCGAGTCTTCTATTGTTAATCCCAAAGCTGTCTTTGCACAAACTTATGGTCCTTTACCTTCCATTAGCGAAGTAAACTCACAACACGAAAATCGAAAAATTCTTGATATTTTGACATTTTCATGGGCGACCTCAAATTTTACAACATGAGATAGAATATCGATCACGAAATCAAAGTTGAACAATTTCAATCGCCTCAGTAGCGAGAACAAAGAGACATTTTTAGGAAAATCTTTTACCTAATGTTAAAAACTTGAAAAGTTGTGCAATTGCTGGGAAAAGGATTTTCATAAGGAACTTAGGGTAATGAAAAACGTTTTCGAAAGCGAAACATCTATTACTAACACAAAGCATAAAAAAACTATTGAGAAAAGATGTTGATCGACTCTTGGAAGATGTTATCGTGCCGATATCCATAATGTTGTGTTACTTCATGCCTTGCCATTTGCATCGATCATATCTCTGGATATTGTTGAAGCTATTATGGCTTGTTGAGAACAGATAATGTGCTTGGATCGAGTCTTTAAAAGTGAAAATAAGCGATTACACACGGAAATTAACAATGCAAAACGTCGTCTTCGTTGGTGTGAAAAGATATTCACAACCATCAACTCGGTTTTCAAAAGAAAATCGCTCAATTGAGTGCAAAATCTTACGATCATAAAATTGAGCAGCTGGATGATCAAAACGTGTCTTTGAAAAGTCAAATCTCAAAATATGAACAAGAACTTTTAAAAGTTAAGCAGAATATGGTGTCATATTTGATTTACTCAAAAGACTAGACTTGAAGCATCTAATGAACTTGATCACTATCTTGCTCACACTAGAGATGTCATGAATTTTCTTTGGTAATATTCGATTACGAAAATCAAGATCGATTCACACCATCTCTAAGTTACGGAAATGTTGGGAAAGTATGAACAACTCCCGCTCTTGTGATTAAGAGATTAGCACAGGTCACACTTAGTAATCGTGAACCAAAATTCCACTGCCAAATCACAAGTTGCTAATGTGTTTCCTCTCTTTGAAGCAGAATAGTTGCATCTTTTCAAGCGTCGCACTTCACACCTAAGACACTCAATCGAAGAATAGGAAGTTGCGACTAAGAAAAGATCAATAAGGAATGCTAAAGTGAAGAACACCTAGGAATCTGAATAAAACTAATGTTACTTCCACTATAGATGTTGCGTCGGCAAATGTAATAGAAATAGTGATGTAACGAATGCTAAACCGTTAAGTACCTTTGATATTGGTCGATGCACCTTGTGATATTTGTCAAAAGAGTATGAATTAAAAGTGTCATGACAAATGTGTTGCTAAAGCTATAATCTCTAGATTACGGAATCCTAAGAATCGGAATACCTCTAGGCCTACTAATCATTCTAAGTGCGTGGCAGTAAACCACCTTCTTTAGATTCTAAGGCAACCATTGCTATCACATTAGCTACCGCTTCCCTCCCTAGAATGTAGTATCACTAGTGCTTTCACTAAGACTAAAGCAAAGAGTAGTTATAGATGGCGAAATGGATATATAACACACTTGGATTTAAATGGATGCCTAAACTTGTCAATGTGTGTATGTCTAACGTACACCTTGGAACCCTCAACATTTCGGGTTCACATCTACTTCTATTCCATCCGTGTGCGTGCGTGTAATGCTGGTGTCTGATCATTCTGGTTGTTGATAGCGGATGTTCCAGACACGCAGACGAGCAATCTTAAAGCATTATCAAACTTTATTGCAAAGTTCATTGGCTTGTCGAGTTAAGGAGCGATCGCCCAGCGACCATCATGGGCTCGGAGATTATGTTAATGGAACATCGAAATCGGCGAGGTTTACTATGTGGAAGGCCTCGATGCTTGTCTTTTTCGGTGGGTCAATTTTGTGATGGAGATTTGGAGGTTGCGTTGGGAGAAAACTTGCTTCATTCGTGATCTACATGGAAATGACCTTATGTCCGGCTCGGCGTAATTCTAGTCTATACACTATCTCTATGCAAGACATGGTTGCTTCTCTCCCGTTTGCTTACTTTCAAAGGCAACATCTACAAAATCACGGCTATGGCACCGCGTCTCTCACATCTAAACTTTCAAACCATCACCAACCTTGCTTGACACAAACTAGTTGAAGGACTCCACGATTCCGGTATTCAAAGATCACGTTTGCTCGACTGTGAACAAGGGAAAAGCACTCGTGCTCATTTTCCTTCAAGGTGGAACGCTCTCGGCATGTGCTTCATCTTCACATGGATTTGTGTGGCCCGATGCGGCGTGCAAATGATCAACGATAAGCGCTACATCTTAGTAATTGTTGATGACTACTCACGATGGACTTGGGTCTATTTTCTTCGTAGCAAAGACCAAGCTCACAAATGATCATCACCTTTCTCACAAAGATCTGAGTTCGACTCCATGACACCGTCGAATCATCGAGCAGACAAAGGCGAATTTGTTAACAAAACCCTTCGTGAATTTTATGAGAAAGTAGAATTGACATCAAACATCTATTGCGGACACACAGACAAAGCGGGTTGTTGAAAGGCGAAACCGAGCGTTAGTGGGCGCAGAACAATGTTAATCAATGCTAAACTTCAGTTACTTATGGGCGGTATCTCATCGCATGCTATACTCAAAACCGTTCCATGATCACAAAACGCCGCAACAAAACACCTTTTGAGCTTGTCCACAACTATAAGCGAACCTCGAACACTTTCATGTATTTGGATCCCTTTGCTATCCGAACAATGATCGTGATGATTTTGGAAAGCTCAAAGCAAAAGGCGATATTGGAGTCTTTATTGGATCTTGTGACAATTCTAAAGGTTTAGAATGCGGAATCGTCGAACTAAGGAGGTAATGGAAGCGATTCATGCTCATTTCGATGAACTCACGATATGGCTTACGAGTATATGACTTAGAACCCGGTCACAACCGTTTAAACTTCCTCAACCCCATCATCGGTGAAGAAGCCCTCGGCTAACTCGTCAACAAATGGAAGGTTATTTGCTCCTCTTTTACGTGATGATATTGATGAGCGTGCTCTGGTGTATCCGCGTCTCTCATTGCACAACGATAATATTCCTATACGATACACCGGCTACAACAACTCTTGTTGAAGGTGCACCTACACCAATTGACTCAACACAACGATTGAACACCGCTTCCAACAATGATGAACCGGTGATGATATTACGAATGAAGTACCCCGCTGCGATTTTGATCCGTCGTTCTTGACCCGTTTGCAATGAGGCTGCGCACGGATGTCGCGGAATCTTCAACAAACCATTTGAATCCTCGAATCGCACAATGTATCAACATCAACCTCTACATAGATGGACTAAAGACCATCCTCACGGATAATATTATTGGCAACCCGAATCAACCGATCGTTACGAGACAACGTCTTCACTCGGATGGTGAACACGCATTTATGCACTCTCGCCCCGCCAATGTCGAACCTAAAAACATTAAAGGCGCGATGACAAAAGACAAGCGGATTGAATCCATGCAAGAAGAACTCAACCAATTCAAGCGTCTTGAAGTATGGGAGGCGGTTGAAAGACCAGCGAGTCTCGTCATTGGTCTAAAATGGATTTGGAAAAACAAATTGGATCTTTGAAGGGCGTCATCAAAACAAGTCACGTCTAGTTGCTAAGGGTTATCGTCGGGAAGAAGGAATAGACTTTGAAGAATCTTTTGCTCCGGTGGCTCGTCTTGAATTTGTTCGGATATTTCTGCGTT